>OY757925.1:22195845-22645129 GCA_963585895.1 Sepioteuthis lessoniana | reverse complement strand
AATATATATATATATATATATATAATATATATAATATATATATAATATATAATATATATATATATATATATATATATATATATATATATATATATATATATATATATATATAATATTTTATAAAAATAAAAATAATTTTGATCTGATGTAAATATTTTCTAAGTATAGTTTCACAAGGTCAAACAAGTGAAACATCCAGTAATGATTTACAAAACTGGCTAGTTTATTATTGCTTTACAAATACCCAGTGGTAAATAGTATCAAATGATTTATTAAAAAGATGACATTTTATTTATGAATTTAATTGGGAACTTATAGATAACTGTAGAAGGTCCATGTGTTTACTCAGAGTAAGAGTAGATGATAAGAGCAAAAACAAGAATGAATTTCAATTGAATCATAATAGTTTCGGGCACTGCTTTCGATGTCTTCTCCCTTCTTCATCCTTGAAAAGTGTTGCTCAATAAAGTGCTCAGTAAAGATGTCTACCCACTTAAGTAATTAGCAGAATTGTTATGCCCGTCTTGCAAGAATCATGCCAGAAAATTCCATGTACAGCACAGGCAATCTTATGTCGTTTATGTAAGGGGGGATAGGTCATGTCCACTACACTCCCCCTGATTTGCAGCTATGAGGCAGTCTTTCACATCTGCTTTTTTAAAGACATGGTAGAGTCCTGTTATAACCTGCTTACTTTTATTGTCATCACTCAATGTGGTGGTCTCATTTTTCACAGAACTGCTCACTGAATAAGGAAAAAAGTGATGGTTTTTCACATGGTGAAGCACTCCATCCCCCCTTCACACACACACACAAATCTTCTGGAGACTCACCATCCCTGTCTTTCACTCACTCATATACCTGTTTGACCAAACTCCTACCAACATGGCATCACATAGATCACATACTCGCATTCAGGCAGCAGCAGAGGAATCTCATTGATACCTTTCAACCAGACTTCATACAAATACAAAGTATTAGCCGAAGCAGTCACATTCACTTTATAGATCTGTTGAATCCTTCAACAATGCCATTTCTAGATGGTGTATGTGCACATCAGAAACACAGGTAGACACCTTAACTCAGCAAGCACTCTGAAACTTCTACTGCTAAACACCATGCCATTGTCAGTCAGGATCTCTCAAGAAAAATAGAGTTGAGACACTTGATTATAGCAGTAGAATCCTCTTGTAAAAGTTACCAAACAGCAAATCAAGTAGTCCCACAGTTGATCAGAGTCAGGTAGTGAGCATCCCATAGTGGGTGACATCCATGCCAACTTCTGCCATATATTTGTCAATTCTAGTTTCACTCTTTTGCTATTGAATTGGTGCTAGGTCAACAGACACTCACGACAGAACCTATTTGTGGATCACATAGCCCTTTTTGCTGTGTAAAGGGTGATCTTCCTGATAAAGTCAGTCATCTGTTTTATTCCACGGTGCTTGCTGTGCAAATGTATTTGTTATATTTAGCTTGGCCCCATGCTGTCACTAGAAGTAGCATAACCTCTGCCTCTTTTCTTATCACCTCCAGCCCCCTCTGCAGGACACTGGTGATGTTATCCACCTTGTTCTGATTCAACCTAACAAATGCAATGTCCACTCCCAATGCGCACACCAAGATGGTTTAGAGCGATGTTCTGATAGGCATTTTACTTGCTACCTTGGTGCTCACTGTCTTTGCCAATCAATGTGTTGGTGAGACATTGATAATCAAAAATAGTTCCCCATTCACATGTCTAGATAAACAGGCAATCAGTCTTTATGTGTAAAGACCTGGCTAAGTTCACCCCCCTTTACAATTGCATCCATTACTGCGAGGTTGATGTGCCATGAATTTGATTCTGGTATCAGCAACCACACATCCTTGATGGCAGTATCACACAATTCAAGCAGGATACCCATGCCCAAGGAACTTGCATCAACCCATGTGAAGCTCCTCACTATCAACGCAATCTTTACTTTTACACTGGTCAGCTTCACTTTGTTGACAGTTTCCATCAGCATCCTTCTTAGAGGGACATTGTCAGTCCAGTATTCCTTTTGCCACCATGCTTGTCCTCCACTTGATAATAGCAGCTGCTACTTGCAGTCAGATGCACACACACAGATGTCCAATTAGCTTCCTGTAAAGAGAGAACGCACTCTTCCTGGTGATAGTTTCTTGGACATCTGGGAATTCATTCCAGTGTTTTCAAAACAGGACAACATCTCCTCTCCAGACAGCCAAAACAAGTATTCAAACTCCATCCTTTGGTCAGTCTGGAGTTTTGCCATAGTGCAATAAATGATCAGCAATACTAGTTATGGATGTGACGCCTTTGTTCATGTAAAGGTCATTGATGTATGCTGAGGTCTTCTTTCTGATTTGGTCATCCTGTCATATGGCTGCATCAATAATGGATCTCATTATTTGGGGAGCAATGTTCAAACTAAATCCCAGTCTTGTCAAGCAGTACTTTCTGCCTTAGAAGAATAATCTGATAACGCCAAAGTGATTCATTGATGTGCACTAGGATATATGCAAATCAGAGATGCAGCAATGTGACATTTAATACTTGTCTCCATTCTCTCAGTCTGCTGGTGCAAATATCAGTGCCTGCAGTGTATGTATAAAGATAGATGTTAAGCTCCCTGTTACACAACATCCATTAGTGAGAGTAGTCCCCTCAGAGGTCCAAACTTCTCAAAGTTTAGAATCTCAATCTTTCACAACTGTCATGCTGAACTAGATAATACCTGGTTTAATAGTTAAGTCAGTCACATTCATAGCACTTCATACAAGCCCTTTTCCATTGGCTTCCTTAGCCATGCATTAGCTCCACAACCACCTAATTAACATGGGCCTAGATGGGTTATTTTTCAATATGGCCCTTGCTCAGGCTAGAAGCTGGGAAATATCCACCTCTTCCATTAGGGAAGAGGCATGCAGGAGCTGTCAAACAATCAAGTAGCCCATGGAAGAAAGCAGCTTTAAAACCTTGCTCATCCATACCATCAAATGATATGGAAAGCTTCTGCAGGTCTGTCAGGAAGATATCAATGGTTTCACCCAGGCACAAATGATGTGCCCCTAATTGCACATCCACTACACAGGATTCTATGACTAACACCTTATGGAACCCCCCCCTCACCCACTTTATCTTCTCAGTTGTTGATCATATTTACCAACCCCTCTGCTCAGGCAGGATATGACACAAGGTCATTTTTTAAGCGGAGTTTAACAGGTTTGAATTCAGAGTTTTCCTTCTCCTAGACTAGTTGCCTCACCAAGGCTGAAGAACCTAGTCTGCCCTACTATTTACCCATAGCTGGAGGGAGAATATTTTGGATTCATACCTTTCCCAAGGGTATTAGTGCTATGTGAAATACAATCAGTCTGGTCCAGGATTTGAACTTGTGTCGCCGTGTCCATATCCTGCGACGATAACCTTCTCACTTGTTGATAAACAGCAAGTGCACTGCCTGTCAAATGCATTCTATTCTCTTTACCACACATAGCCGACATACTAACTTTTCAATCTATTCATTAATGAATTGGCTGAGGTCTGTGTCACTGAACTCCAATATCAGCTTCAGGTTGATCTCATCTGCCATTATAAGCTGAAACAGCTGTAACATCACTAAGACCGGACCTGATATTGCACTCTGATAACACAAAGCAGTGCATTATTTGGGAACTGACTGTGTCATGGGAGGAATATATTACTCTCGCAAATGAGAGAAAGAGGTCCAAATACTAGGAACTGGTCGAACAATGTCAACAAAAGTCATGGAAGATACATTATGACCCCGTAGAAGTTGGTTGTAGGGGCTTTGCTGGACAGTCTTTGGGCTGAGCCCTAGCAAAAATTGGTATAGTCGGGGCAGCTAGAGTGAGGGCACTGAAGGACATTACCAACACAGTTCTGAAGGCGTCAAAGTAGATTTGACTTAAGAGATCAGAGCCATGGAAGAAATAAAGAGGACGATGGAGGAGCCTAAGAATTAAGACTAGGAGACATATTACACATTATAAGAGTATATTGAGTTATATTAAGTTAGGGTAGTCAGAATGTCAGGGGGAGGGGTTGAGAATAATTGGCGTTTGCGAGGGGGGGGATGGATATTTAATTATCTGTTTTTGTTTGTTTTTTTGTCCTCGTATACTGGTTACGGTCCGCTACTAATTTAAGGTTTTAATAAGTTTATTGGCCAGCACCCACTAGTAGTTTTAGTTAATTGATTGAAACCTAATTGGAAATAGTTCATGGGACGAAGGGGGTGGGGACTGGAGATAGGTTCGTAATAGTAGTAAGTTAGAATGTAAGGAGTTGAAGAGAGTAGAGCTTTTTTTGGGTTTTTTTTTTTGAGAAATATGCATTAGATCGGTAATATGAGCATAGATTATTGATAAACAGGGAGGGAGATCTAGGCAAATAAGTATGAGTTAATCTGTAGCAAATGATTTCATGAGCCAAATAAATAGGAGTTTTTCCTTTTTGGCTTCGAATAAGGGGATAAGGTAAGAATTAAAGACTGACTGAATAGTTTGAGTAGGGGCTTATTTCATGTTAGTTTGGAAGTATTAGTATAGGATAGATTGGGGGGGGGATATGTGTAAGTCTTGTTAAGTATAAATCATGGACGTGGACGAGTATTAAAAATACCATCTTACCTCGGTACCGAATCCAGAAGTTGTCAGCCGAAACCGGATGAGGTAAAGATGGTATTATATATAGTAGAGGAGTGTGGAATGCCCTGTTTTTCATTGGCTGTTACTGAATGACAGATGTCTATAAGAACGGCTGAAGTCCGGCCTTATTATTTCTTTGGTAGAGGCACGAGCGTAGCATGTCGCGAACAGGGAGGTGGCTTGGCTCTTCCAGAGTCATGCCGGGGTTTCTGTCGGAGCTGATATGATGCAAAAATAACCCGAAATCGGCAATGAAGACAGTTGCATCACTGAAGACCTCCTTGATGCATCCTGGCTGTATGATTGAAAATAGATAACTAAAGTCTGGATATTTACTCAGGATAAATGCAGATGAAAGGGACGAACCATGATAGAATCATTATAGCCTAAAAATGCTACTTATGATGTCTTTTCTTCCTGAAAGAATAGTGTCACTCAAAAAAAGTGCCCAGTGCAGACATCTATCCATTTTTATGGTGGTTAGCAGAGTTGTTTTGCAAATCATCAATCTTGCAAGAATTGTGCAATTCATACCATTAACTTGTCCATGCACAGCACAAGCAAACTTATGCCACTTAGGTGGCATCCACAACAGAACTCTAGTCACATACACTCATAAGCTCAACATTATACAGTAAAGTTTGTTTTTTGTGGGGCAATAAGTTGGTAATGGTTTACCTAAAAGTAAATAGTAGTTAGTTAATGAAATACTGGTATAATAGTCAACAAGCTAATTTTGCAAGCCAATTACAACGAAGTCGTGAATTTTCTTCTCAATGAGTGTCCTATATTTCTGGCCTTGTGCCAAACTAAGCCTAGTAAGAGACTAGTCGAAAACTTTAACCAGTTTTTTTTTTTTTTGTTAAAAAAAAAAAACAGCACTTATGTTTTGTATCTTTAAAGATCCAAACAAAATCCATAAAAGTGGAAATAGAAATTTCATCTATAAACAATTTCTCAGTATGTCAGCCTAAATATGCACATAAATGCAATAAAAAAATGCAATATAAACAAGAATAATTTCAATTGTTAGACATGGAAAGAATGATAAGCCATTCAGAAGATAATTGTCTAAAATTTAAAGTGTGTATTAAAATTAAATTTATTTCAATGGCAAAATTCCATTTTTTTCTTGTGAAAATCAAGTTGTCAGGTCTGTTTCAAGCATTATGAAAAAAAGAAAAAAAAATTCAGTAAGTTGCATGACTCTTCTGATAAGATTTTTTTTCTTAAAAAGAAACACACACACACAACCTGTCCTAAATATTTTTAAATTTTAATCTGAATAAGTTTTAAATGACTAAATTTGTTTTTTGTATAGTCACATGCCTATAGTTTAATACAATGTAATCATACAAATCTACTTATATCCAAAATTACAATTTGTTTCTACCCAAATGTACTTTTTTTTTTTTTAAAATAAATAAAGAAAAAAAATTAAAGGAAACAAAACTATTCAAAAATTGTGAATGAATCAGTTGAGAACTGATAAAGACGACGCAATAAAATAAAAAAATTATTTTTAAATTACTTTTTTTATGATAAACTGAAATTGAAAAGGCAAAACATTCTCCTAATAGTGGCAAAAGAAGTTAAAACAAAAAGCTTTAAGTAATGAAATATAGTTAGACACAGTAACTCTTATAAAAAGTATCCTAATCTTTAATTTTTTTTCCTAAACTGTATTTTTATTCACCAGTTTTATTCACAATCTTGTTTTTAATCTGCTGACTAAAGAGTGAAATATTGTTCAACATGCAATTTATGAGGCTTAAAGCTAAGAAAGTCTTTATCCCAATACTAAAATATTTTAAGAATACGTACTTATAAAAGTCAATGATGCCACTAAACTTGATATTCAAAAGGTTACTGTTTGGCCCAAAGTGAATTGCTCAAGAACATTCAACCTCTTTGTGTAAGCAAAAAAAAAAAAAAAAAAAAAAAAAAAAAGACAGTCTATCCTGTAACTACTAAAGATAAAAATCAGACAGAAATTTGCTACGGATCCCAAAAATGCCAAAAGTAGATACATTCATTCGAAATATTTACATATACACACACAAAATATCTTTATGAACTTCAGCTCTCATTTGATAAACCTCAGACATCACCTTATAATCCATAAAAGGAGCATCAGAGCATTCCCTGATGTCTACAGTTAGTACTCCAATACCAGAGGTATTTTAAGAAAGTGTTATACAAAACAACATTAATATCTTTATCTTCATAAAAGAAAGCTCTTTAATATATATTAAATGCATGCAAATGTCTCCATTTTTTCTTTTAGATTTTTAAAGTTTTCTACTTTGCATTCAACCTCTATTTTAAAATGATGGTGCTGGGAACTTTGGTACAAACCTAATACAATTTCAGTAAACAGATACTAAAATCATTGCTAAGCTGCTCTTTGATCAGTTTTGATGAAGTTTCTTTTATAAATAATAATAGCATTAACTGTTGTCAATATCTATAAGAAACTACAACACAAAATGGACTCAAATTTGTCCCTCAATATTTTGGAAGAGAAATTAGTAATTTCTTTCTTAAAAACTTTAAAGACTTCATAAATAAGTTGAACAATTGGGTTTTTCATCATTGATAAAATTCTACATTCAAAATGGTATACAATCTAATGTTTTAATGCTCTCATTAAAACATAACAGACCCAAGTCCTCTTATATCCCATAACTATTCCTCTTCCGAAAACTAGACAGCACCTTCCTCCTCAGTTTAGCATCCCAAATAAAAGAATATTTTATTAGAATAAGGACATCAACTTTGAAACATGTCCTAATAAGCATTACCAACTTATTGTCCCACAAACAAAAAACAAACAAAAAAAAAACAAAAAAAAAACAACCACCAGATAGCCAAGAGAAGAACCACTACCTTAAATTACTTTTAAGTAGCCACTGAACTTAGAAAATCTTGTATTGAGGACAATTCCAGGTTTCAAAGTTTTTGTATAATATTGATAATAGTTTTTATGAATAATAAAATGAGTAAAGATTGATAAGGGCTATCATTTGAATATTCTCCATTCATTAAAGATGATCAACATTATTCTTTCATTCATGTCATAAACACATGAACATTTCTACAATGTCATACTGCAATAATGTCATCATGCTTTTCATGAAAAACTAAGGATTTGAATATCATACCATTTAAAATGCTTGCCTACCCTTCTAAAAATCTTTAAATTAATAAGAAAAAAAAAATCTAAAACTTTGAATAGAGTCTTAACAAAGAGAAAACTAAAAAGGGCCAAAACTTTGAAATTGTCTTCTAAATATAGTAGATTTAAAAAGCACTTTATCACAAAATGAAGCAAGTAAAAGATTAAGAGAGCTGTTTCTATTCCTCTTTGTAGACTAAATTGTGTACTGATCATGGCATTCGATACCACAGGCCACTTCATAGTGCACACAAGTCATTAGACCGGAGGCCGGTTTTATTGCAGAGAGAGAATTAGGTCATTTTAGTTTCAGTTTGACCTAACTGCTGTGTACTGTGTATATACCCTTGTGTTGTCAACTCAAGAAATTCAAAGGAATCTTAATTTTACCTTTGGTTGGAATATCATTTAACTTATTTAGTTGAAGTAAGTATATTTGATTATTTTAGTTTGAGTTGATACATTTTTATTTAAAATGTGAAAAGGAAACTTTGCGGTTTAAATTCACTCTCACAAAAAGATTTACTTAAGTTTAAAGCTTTAACATTTTTAAATTAAAATTTAATTTGTTTTTGGTATTTTCCCCTCTTAAAGTTTGTTCAACATTTTTTGATTAAAGTTTAAAGAATTATTCATTGATAAAATGCAATTCTTTATGAGCAATTCATGTTATTTTAAGCAAAACAATAAAACATTAAACAAATTTGAACAGAATTTAATTTAGTTTCTTCAAAGATATAAAGCAAACTATTTTTATTATAAAATGAATTAAAAAAGTTTTTTTTCTCATAAATTTAATGTCATTACTTAATTTGATATTTATTTTTAATATCATTAAAAAATAAATAAATAAATAAATAAATAGATAAATAAAATAAAAAACATTGTTAGCGTAGGTAAAAACGTAACATCAAAAAAATTAAAGTTTAATTTTCTCAAGTTTTTAATCATGATAAAAATTAGCATAAGTCAACATTTTTCAATTCAAAATTTAAGTTTGAATAATAAATTTGAATGAAACTTTAATAGAGAAAGGTTCATTAACATTTCTCTATTAAAACTTTATCCAACATTTCCATTTAAAGTAAAAAAAAAAAAAATTTCATGCTTTTGTTTCCAAAAATGATTATTTTTACTACATTAGTTACTAACTGGTAAACTGTAAGGATTTTGTTAGAATTAAAGAAAAAAAATAACATTAATAAATTTTATTACATGGAGTTAATGTCAATATTTTTATTTTTTTTTAGAACAGTCTCCTTTTTATGTCTTGACGATTGGCCTAATGGGTAGAGTGTTCACCAATGGCCCGGGAGACCAGGGTTCATTCCCAGGTCGAGTCATACCAAAGACTCGAAGAAAAAAAAAAAAAAAAAAAAAAAAAAAAAATGGTACTTAATTCTGCCTTGCTTAATACTCAGCATTATAATGTAAGGATCAAGGGTAAAGTGAAGCAATACAGAGAATGGAGTAGCGCCCTCTCCTACATCTTGGTGTAGTAGCTATTGAAAAGGGAGCCTTCAGGTCACCCTCAACTAAGGTCACCAACTTTACTTAAGGTTTTTACTGCAAAATTTATTTTAAAAGAATAGTCATAATACCATTTTATTTATCACATTTATTTTAATATATTTTTCTGATATTGTTGTTAAAGGACAAAATACATTATTTTTACTTTTAGTGGTTTTGCTTTAAGGTAAAAGAAAGTTATATTTTATATATATATATATATATATATATATATATTTCATATATATTATATTTATGTACTTTAAAGCATATTAAAATAACCAAACTAAAGGAAAGGCTACTTATGAATGTTTTTAAATTTAATATAAAGTTTTAGATTAATAAAAATTTTTAATTTCTAGTTTAATGGCACTATGCAACCATTACTATTTTTTGTTTGATTAAAAACAGTTTTTTTGTTGATAATTAAACGATTGATGATATTGTGCAAAATTGCAAACCTGACACTATGATGTCAAAAGTTTCAAAACTTAAAGAAAAATCTTTTTTGTTATCTAAATTTAATACTCTTAATACCAGTCAAAAAGAGGGTATATAATTCTTCATGATGAAGTATATATAAAAAAAATGTTGCTATATCATGGCAAACAACTATTTGGTAAATCAGTTAACAATCCATCTCTACTTGCTCAAACAGTACTTGGTTTAATGTTGATATGTCTCATTTGAGGTCCAAAATTTCTTACAAAATTGATTCCAATTTCAAAATTAACATCAGCCTTTTTATTTAAACAAATTGAGTTAATAGTCCAGGTCATCACATCTGTACCAGCTGATCTAAAAACTATTATATATGATGGCAACCAAGTAAATCAATTTTTTTTAAAAATTATATCCTAATGGAATCAGAACAGGGAATGTTGTTTAGAGTTCTGTGTAGGTTCCCAAATCAGACAAATACCTGAAGATGGTCGAAGGACATAGCACCCAAAACATTGTGGAAATAACAATAAAGATGAAGACAATAGTCCGAAAAACCTTAATGATAAAAAATATATCCTACACTTCCTGAAAAAAACTTGGTTAACTGAAGATAATAAACATTTGCTTTTAGCTTATGTTCATCTGTTGAAAAACATTTGCAATTTGTGGCCGACAGAAAAAAACAGAACTAATCTTTGATGATGATGGACTTAAAAAAATGGGCATATCTTGAATAGTTATATCATTTTGAATCTGAAAGACTAGTCAAACTGTCAGATTTAAATGAAATTTCCATCGCTCCAAAGCCAATAGAAAGACAATGGGTTTCAACTTGCCTCAGAGTGTTTTCTGAAAAAACATAATGCACTTCTCACTCAGTCTGGAATAAGTGTAGATAAGAATGATACTGCCCTCTTCATAAACAAAGTTTTGACATGATGGAAAATTTTTAATGTTAAGTCTCTTCAAATTGATAAATTACGTAATGATCCTCTACAAGCTGAAATCAGATCTTCAAATAACACCCGACTTGATTTTATTATTGAATTTGGTAAAATGGCTCTTAATATGGCTGGCAAAGTAATCATAAAAAACAATTATCCCAAAACACTGCTACTGCCATACATCATACTTGTAATGGAATTGTTAATCTATGTTGACACCTTTTAGTGACAAATCATAAATATGTACTACTTGAGCAATTTTCAAGTGATCTATTAGAAAAAGAATTTGGTAAACTTCACCAAGGATCAGGTGGCACCCATTTTATTAATGTTCATGAGTGTATTGAAAAGCTGCATATTAAGCAAACATCTTTACTTTTAAAATCAAAATGTAAATATTAATGAATTTGATGTTAATCCAGGTCACCAATGTACAGTTTGTGATTATAAACTTTGTGAGGAAGGTTCAGAAATATTTAATACTCTAGAAAATCTAGAACTATTTCTGTCTAATGAAAGAAAAATGGCTCTTGTGTATATAGCTGGATATATTACAAGAAATGATAATCAACCCAGTAAATGTGAAACCCATTTTTATTATGAAAAGTCTGGAAAATATACCAATTTAACTGACCGTGGAAAACTAAAAGTTCCTTCTGACCACACTTACCAGTGGTTATTTTTTTGTTTCATCCTTTTCCATACAATAAAGGAAAAGTAACATTTTTATGCTTATTTCTTAGTTTCATTTTTCCAACATGGAGAAAAAGCATGCTTCTATTTTTGCAAATATAGTTTTGAAAAATTCTTGCAAACATAGCACACCCAGATCAGAAAAAGAACCATCTCTGAAAGTTTTGAAACTTTCCTAGAATGATTTTGTTTATATTTCTGAGTTGATTGAGTGTTATATACACATATCAGCTGATGTCTTCCAGCCTTCTTAGGTTCTGTTAGTCAAACCCAGTAACTGTAATGTAAATTTAAACCAAACTCTTTATCCTTTTGCAGGGAATAGATTGAATAAAGGGTTCAGTGACACCTGTAAATATAGATATTTCCGATTCAATATTATGGGTATTATATCTTTTATCAGAAATCATAATTACCCCTTTGTGTTGTTTAATAATTATCAGTGTCCATAGCAAAAACACATTTTCATTTATTTAACTTTCAACACATCCTCTTATCCTCAGGTGTAAATCAAAATATTATTCTAAGTATTTTCAAAAGTGGTTGACTTAATTTTCTTCTAAAATTCCTGAAAATCATACGTTTTTCAATAGGCCTCCAGTTGTGGCTGTCAGTTGCACGATGAGTTGGCCTGTAGTATAGGACACCATGATACTGATTCAACATTTAAAGATATTGATTTGCACTATGATAGTAGTGGTGATGCAGGTAATAGAAAAAGAGAAATCAGATAAACCCGTTTGAGCTTCTTCAAACAAAACAAAAAATAATAAAATTGATAAATTAACCAGTTTTCAGCATTCTAGTCAGGCAAAAAAGGAACAAGTAAAAAGCATTACACTGACATTTATTAGCTTTCATACCGTATGATTATTTCCTCACTTAAAAAACTTCTCAAAAAGACAAAATTTTATTTATTTATTTATTTTAGATATTTTTACTTCTGTAACGTTACCCCCCCTCGCCCCCACATACGTTACATCCTCTTTCTCGAACCTTTTCCCTTCTTGGCCGGTGATCAACCAGTGGTTCCGAGGGGGGTAACGCACATTTCTTGCCACTACAAGGATCCGATCGGGGGGACAGGAGAAAATAAAACAAACGAACAAACACGAACAATGCTTGGGGTTAACTCAGAGCAGAAGGAGAGTATGCAACACTACATTTCCGTTAGCATATATGGACTAACGCTAGCGTGGATTACTAGCGAAAATTCCACAAAGCAACTGGAATGCCGACATCTTGACTCGATCTTCTTCGCTGGACCCTATCTTCTGCTACTGTGTCCGGAGTCAACTGCCCCTGTCCGTGGTTCCACGCCAACTCTCCAGCTCCTTTGTCCAACCAACTCTCTTCTCGCGTCCCGTTACCTCTTCCGGCCACGCCGAGATTTCAAGTCCAAAAACCCTTTGTCTGGTTTCACGCCAAAACAGACAAAGGAATTGTCTGCCTGGCGGGCCACCTATATAGTGTTACACTTCTGGTAGAAATCTGTTGTAAATAGCTTCTTCCCTTAATGTTTTTATACTATGAAATCTGGACATTTTCTTTATACATTTTATTCCAAGTGTGTCTTAAAAAAAAAAAAAAAAAAAAAAAAATTACATGCAAAAAACAAAAACTGCATTTTGGTTTTAAAAGTTTAAAAATATCAGTAAATCAGATACAAAAGTTATTTCAATATTCTTTTTTCACTGAATATAAAATGATACACTTTAGATCTACCAACATCAATCAAATCAGGAGTTTTAACAAACAAGTTTGTTTCTAAGTTCGACCATAAAATTCATGCATATTTGGTTAGTCAAATCTTTTTCCTACCACCTTGGCTCTATTGATCTCTCAAATGTTTTATATCCATTGCAAATAAACCATGGAACATGACACTCTGGAAAACACAGAGGCAGAATTTTTTGGTTCTATAATTTCAAAGTTCATTTTCAATCATTTGTTTCCATTCTTGTTTTAACTGTAAAACATTGAACAATGTTTTGTAATTTGGTCAAAATTTCTCTTTAGGATAAAAATATTGTACTTTTATGTTCCCTTTTTTTGAATATGGTATATCATAAGGACATAAAAGATAATTGACATCATAAAAAAAACTCATTAAATGTATGAAAAGTAATAGCTTTGCTTTTAAAAGTTTATTTTTTAAGGAGGAAATATAAAGAAAATTTATCAGGAGTGGAATTAAAAATAAGAATTATGATGATGCAAACAGACGGATTTTATAATTGTTATATAATATTGATTTTTATGTTTTCAGAATCCAATATACAGAGGGGAAAAAGTTAACTGCCAACTTGTTCAGTTTTGTAAATTAAAATTAATATAGAAACTATCATAAAGTAAAAATTCTATAATTTAAAAATACAAACAAATGACTGTTCATTTTACTGTTCAATTACAGACACCAGACAGACAGAAGCCAGCTCATTGGCCTAGTGAGTAGAGTGTTTGCCAATGGTCTGGAAGACCTGGGTTCAATCCCAGGTTGAGTCATACCAAAGACTTTAAAAATTGTACTTGATACCTCCTTGCTTATCACTCAGCAATATGGTACATATCAAGGATAAAGTGGAGCAATCCAGGAAAAGGAGTAGCACCCTCCCCTACACTTTGGTATAGTAGCTATTGAAAAGGGAGCCTTCTGGTTGCCCTCAACTATGGTTGCCAACTTACTTTTACTACAGACATCAAGATTATTTTATATAAAACTATGATAGCAAAAACTAGTTAACATTTCTTTTATTAATATACAAACCAGAACTATAAAAAAAATTCCCTCTCCTACTCTGGTTAATGAACAAAAAATAACAGTTAAAAAATAAATAAATAAATAAATGCAAATTGACTTTAATTTGTATAAGTTTCTGTATAATTGATGAAGTATTTTTTTAACTTTTCTAACTGTTTGAGTTTTATGCCATGTCAACCTTTGTAGGTTATTTAATGCCAAATCCATTTTTATACAAATAAACAGTTTTATCTTAAACAAATCAGCTAGGCATAAGTACACAGTTTGATTATCAAAAACATGACATAGATACAGAGCAGTTAAGATGAGTCAGTATCTTTGGTAGCTGAGTAGGATTTTCGCAGAGTTCTCATGAGAGCCATACATAAACAAAAAGAATGTTAAGTGCCAACTTCACCTTCCTGCATTTTGCAGTTCTGAATCTATGTCTGTTTCTTTCTTCCACCCTCTGTTTGTTGTTTGTAATATTTTAAAGATTTTTCTTCAAACTGTGAAATGCCCACTCGGCCAGGTGTGAGAATTAACAAGGGGGTCCATACCACTAGACGATCAGATGAATGGCCAAAACCAACAAAACTGGCTGTTTGGGTATTATTTCATAAATTATCTGAGCTTGATTTTTATCACTCAGGCATTTTGGACTAGTGTCTTCATCTTTATTGCTATATTCACATTTCAGCTGACATGTCCTCTGGCCTTCTTCAGATGTTTGTTGAACCTATTGAGCTGCTTCCTTATGAAGATCAGCCCACTAACCGGTAAGTTCATATCATATGTTAAGAACTCTACCCATTTTGTGGAGAGAATCAGTAATGCTCCCATTCATTCCAACAAGGTGTTGAATCTGGACATAGGAAGTCTGTTTACAAAAGGTACCTACTGATGAAACACTTGCTGTGGTATGGGATAAACTAGCTGCAAATCCCTGGCTGGAAGAATGCACCTGCATTCCAATAGATAATATAATGGGAATGTTGACTTTCTGTGTGGAGGCAACCTAATTCGAGATGGGATCTGATATATATTGAAAAGAAGGACTGGCTATGGGTTGGCCATTGTCACCTGTATTGGCCAACATATACATGGAATACCTCGAAGAAATAGCATTAGGATCTACATCGCTAAAGCCATCAATGTGGGTTAGATAAGCAGATGACACATTCATTCTCAGGACTCATCAGGAAGATGTTCAAATATTACTTGATCACATGAACTCAATCCAACCATCTATACAGTTCACTATGGAGAAAGAACAAGATAACAAATTACCCTTCCTCAATGTATTAGTAACACGCATAGAGCAAGGATTCAGGTCATCTCTGTATGTACTCCATACCTTGTAGTTATGGTAAAGTATACAAAGGCGAGACATGCCACCCACTAAAAGTAAGGCTAGAAGAACATCAAAAAGCAGTAGTACAAGGTGAAATTGAGAAGTCAGGTATGGCAGACTATATACAGAAGGAAAAAGGAAAACATCTGCCTTTATAGGATGAAGTTAAAATAATTGATAGAAGAACATTGAAGAATTAGACACTTTAAGGAATCAGTACATATGTTGGGCTACAGTGACCTGACCAAGTATAGAGATGAATACAATATGGGAACCAATAATCAAAAAGGTTAGGTTAAAAAAATTTTTAAAAAATCAGCTTGGGTAAAAAAAAAATCATGTATAATTGTAGTAATCAGTGATGTAAGAACATTAAATTTATAAGTCACAAAAATTCATTCTGAATTGTCCAGCAGCCACAGCCAACTAGGCAATTTTCTAATTGGCTCCTGAATCTCTTTTTAAAGCTAAAGTTTATCAAGGTCAAATATATACTTGAATTTTCATTTTAGACACAAGGTAAACGGAAATAGACTGGATATGACTTGAAGTCATTACAGAGAGAAAAAAAAATATTAATGCTAAAATTCAAATGAATGAACAAATATGATTAAAATTTAGAAGAGTGTTCAAGTGGATTAAAGATGTGCTCAAATGTCCTTTAGATTTTGTTGATTTGAAAGGTAACTTTTACAGTCCTGAAAGATGTCATTTTTAGGGACATAATTTGTCAGATTACAGTTCTTACTTAATTCCACTCCCATTTGGATTACTCCTTGTTTTATAGGGGCCTCCCCCATAAGTATTTGAATTTTTTTTTTATGTCAACTCGATAACAAGCAGATCATATAATCATAGAAGTACTTTTTTTCAGCTTGTAGGCTGGGCCAAGAATGTTCTGATTACATTCCCTGTTGAGAGATAAGACCTATCCACAAAAAAAAAGTCCTTGGTATGATACTAAGCAGCAATCTGGTTCTAGTTCTGGAGAATTTTGTTGCCACAACTGCCAGGTCCATTGTGACCCAGAGTAATAGTATCTGTTAAGATCCTATCAAAGACCAAATACATTTGTTTGAAAGTTATCAATATTAGATAATTACATGATTTCAAATATTCCTATATGCAAACAAATGATTAAATAGGAACAGTTACTTGAAATCATATGATTAAATAAATAATTTAAAAAATTTACTTGAAGCTATAATCATTTACAAAGGATTCAAATCATTAGTTACTTGAAACTATAATTGCTTGAAAAAAGACTTTATTCAACATTAAATAATTTAAAGAATTTATTTAATGGTTGGTTTAATGGCATATCAAATATTTGATATGCCATAAAACCAACCATTAAATAAATTCTTTAAATTACCGGACAAAAAAAAAATGTTCACAACTTAATTCCAAGAAAAATCTGAATTTTTTTTATTAGTTGATTGAATTTTTTTTTCTTTCCTTCTACAAACTACACTGTCCTAACACTAGAAACAATTTTTTCCAACTACAAATGAAAACACACAAAAAGATTAAATTTTGAATTTTGCCCTTTTCAATGCTTTTGTCTAAAACATTTCCAATACTAAATAATATTCATTAAAAACAAGAAATTCTAAAGGGCTTAAATGTTTTTTACAAATTAAAAATTCAATGAGTTTTAAGATATATCCAAAAATGAAGTGAAACTTAAATAGTTCTTATTTTTGAAATAATGAAAAAAAAAAAAAAAAAACTTCATTAAACTTCAAAGTTTTAAAAGTTAAAAAAAAAAAAAAAAAAAAAAAAAAAAAAAAAAAAAAAAAAAGGATTCAGGATGCTGATGAAAAAACCAAAGTGGCCATATTGTAGACAATCCTCTAATAAAGCTAGCAGCAGCAAAAGCAGATTATGATCATTGCCTTTGTAAATATATATGAAAGTTTACTGGCAATAAAAATACTTGATTAAGAGAGAGACTAACAGAAAATCTATATATTCAAATCTATAAATGGCATTTTATTGTGTATGCAATGAGTTTAATAATCATCAAATCAATTTTAAAGTTTAATAAGATCTTTTAGAATAAAAGATCTAGTAAACTTTAAAATTGATTCGATTACTTAATAATTGAAATGCCAAATTTCTTCCATTTTAAGCTCTTTAAATTGGAATTTTAAAAAATCATCCTAACATTGAATTAATTAGATATACATTTTTTTCACTAAAAATAAAGACGCAATTAAAGATTTTGTGCTAAATGAAGTTAAAAGAACAGGTCTTTATTAAACTTATTTACATTTTGATGATAGATTTAGGTAAAATAATATAATCAACAACAGTTTATAGTATGTCTGGTAAGTAAAAAACAAAAAGATATGTGACTGTATTGTAACTATAGCAACACAACCAGGATAGTTTTATTTTTAATAGAATCAATATCCAACATTGTTTAAATATTAAAAAAAAATTTTTTTTTAATTTTAAATCAATAACAAGAGAAAAATAACTTTCAGATGAATTACTTCACATATCTTTTAAGCAAGAGTTTATATATATATATATATATAAAAAAGAGTAGCATAGACACAAAATCATTAATGCTTGGTGACTGTCAGTTTCTCATCAATGCAATCAGAATATGGCCATATTCTTTACATACTGTTGTGTGGGGCATGACGGGATCTAGTAATCTAGTTTATACTGTATAGTTATTTATGTGGCTACATTATATTCATTTTGTGTGTTTATTTATTTATTGTTTTTATATATATATTTTTTTTCCATTAGTCTCTGGAGTCATTAGTTTTCAGGTGGCTGAATAAGAATCTATTTTCAGACCTACATTTAGAGATAAATTCTGATTAGTTAGAAGTTTGTTTTGTTCTGGAAAAGCAAAACTGTACATTTTTTCTCCGAGGTGAAGACAACATTGTTTTGAGGTGGTGTAAGCTACTTTTCTTACTTTCCAAGTTATTTTTGGTATATTTAGGTTAGATTTTTTGAGGTCCTATATACATCAAGAAAATGTTGTATTATGTTTATATTCTTATTGTTAAGTCTGGCTCATTGGCCTAGTGGGTAGAGTGTTCGCCAATGGCCCGGTAGACCAGAGTTCAATCCCAGGTTGAGTCATACCTAAGACTTAAAAAAAAAGAAAAAAAAAAAAAAAAAATGGTACTTGATACTTCTTTGCTTAACACTCAGCATTATAAAGTATGTATCAAGGGTAAATTGACAAAATCCGGGGAAAAGAGTAGTGCCCTCCAATACACCTTGGTGTAGTAGCTATCGAAAAGGGAGCCTTCAGGTCACCCTCGACCACGGTTGCCAACTTTACTTACTTATTGTTAAATAATAATTTGTGTGTGTAGCTCCTCCTGGAGCAACATACACACAAATCATCCCCTATATATTTACCCCATATATTTTTTGTACTTTCTTTAGACCTTAAAATGACAAGTTAGACATTTGTATGTAGGCAATTTCTGTTTAAGTGGCATTCAGATTTTATTTTGCAGTTATAAGTGGGTTTGTTTTGTTTTTTTTAAGTGTTTGCAGGGTGTTACAGATTTTCTATTTGTGCTTTTTTATTATTTGCTGTATGTCTTTAGCACAGCTGTAAATAAGTTTTCTTTATTTCTATTAAATATGTAGGGAAGTGTTTATTAGTTTCATAAATATTTTCCCTACGTTTATTTTTACATTTTCATAAAATAGAAGGTCAAACCAAATAAGGTTGCTATTTTATTTTTGTTCTTTGAGGGGTATCAGATGTTTGTCAAAGAATCCACTGTTCTTCAGTATTGTTTCATAATCTCTAACTTTATAGAAAATAGTTTTGTTCATTGCATTGGATAATCTATGGCTGATGGATTGCGGGATTTGTTTGATCATGGTGGATGGGTAGGTGGTTGGAGGAGGTGGGTATGTAAAGCATAAACTAGACCAAACTTCCCTGAATGCCTCCCTACAAAAACTAGATCACCCTTTCCATCATGCCCCAAACAACAGTATATAAAGGGATGCCTACAATATGAAAACCTCTTGGTCTGATGAATGCATAAATGAAAAACTGAGTCACCAAGAACCATTGGCTGTCTACACTACTCGAAATTAGATCTACACAAGCTCTGTCACTGATGCTGAGCACTCTTGTGTATGTATATATATATATGTGAGAGAGAGAGAGAGAGAGCACTGTCTATCAAAGTAAGAGTTAATAAGTTAATCTCTTTTCCTACTGTAACAAATTTGATCTTCATTTGGAGCTCCATTACAAAAGCCTTGTACTAGACAAAGCTAATCTTTGTGAGTATAGGCACATTACTTATATATAATTATATGAATTTATGTACATTTTACATGTGGTCATTATGTGTGGAATAACCTGTCAATATGTCTCCCAGTATTATATCTGGTCACACAAGCTTCTTAAATATGAATCTTGAATATGTCATCTTAAACTAAATAATAACTGAGCCAAGATGCTGTCAAAAAGGTTCACCTGCTAAGCCAGTTTTTAGATCTACGAAAAGAGTTTTATATTAAGGAAAACAATATTTGATGATACAAACGATTGAAAACTATTAGCTGATGGATGTAGTAACAACATTACATAGAGAATTAATCTTTATGCTTTCAAATATCTTTCAATATAAGATATTGTCTAAAAAGGTTTACAATGATTTAGTTTGGTTACATTTTATCACGCATCAACTCTTGTGGGTTATGTCAAATTCTGTTTATACATGACTTGTAAGCAAGCCAGAGCTCTTGTTTGCACTTGATTCTAATTGACCAATAGTAAGGATCCTAACAGGTACTACTACTCCAGGACAGAGTGGACCTGAGAGTAATGACAATGAAGAGGTATTCCACATTTCTCAAAGCTCCAGGACTGGATCCTCACAATCAGATGGTTTAGTGTCATATCCAGGACACTCATTGGGGTGGGGTAGTCTTACCCCTCTGCAGAGGTTCAGTTGGCAAATTGTACAGTCCTAGCTGAATTGACTAAGTGTACAGTAAGTGGAACAGATACCTAACACTAATTAACAAGGCACTAAGTTCTTATCTGAGAAAGGTTTCTCAAAATTAATTTCTATAAAAAGGAGAAAAAAAACCCTTTTACAGTGTCAATAAAAGATACAGCACATGTCCTTGTCAATTGTTAATTAATAGCACTTACACTACAATACAGCACATTATGGACATTTCATACTTATCTCAAAAAAAAATATTACAAGTTTCCAAATCTACTTTGTATAGATTTTTAAAAAGTGACAAATAAAAGTACAGTAATTAATTTTTACAATATTCTTTTATTGTTAGTGCAACTACAAGGAGCAGAATAGATAAGAAACAATAAAGGATAAAAGCCCTCAGTGAAATTTGAACTTGTATCCCTCATTGCCTCAGGGAAAACAGGTTAAATGCACCAGCTGCTCTACCAACTGAGCTAAAATAAATTTAAAATCACACTAGTCTCATGAATTACCATTTTCATTCACATCTTACCTCCACAGCATTGTTTCAGCTGGTTTATCCTCTATCACTGTGTGCAATTTACAATCAAATTTGATTCTCTGAATTAATCACCTTATTTTTTCTCTATTTCAACAAGAAATATTGACTATCCTATTTAGTGCTTATTTCTTGGGTTAAATGAGAGTGTAACACGAGATGATTTGAGCTTGCTTCTGTTTTTTTCTCTATATGAGAACACTCAATATACCAGTTAAAATATTGTTAATGAATGTTAATATGTATAAATGTATTTCAAGAGATTTTACCTATCTTGGATACTTCAGGTTTATAAATAGAAATTAACATATTTATAGATTTTATATTACCTTATTGCACCTGATGATAAGTCATCCATTTAAAATAGATATCCAAAATGATTCATCATCAGGTTTTAAAAAGTATGATAAATTGAAAGTGACAAGACAAGTAAACTATATATATATATATATATATATATATATATATATATATATATATATATATAATGCCCTGTTGGGCACAAAAATCAAGAAAATTTTATATTTTCTTTTTCATTACAAGCCAAAAAATAATTGAACTGATATTTTTAGATAGAAATTATTCAAACTAACCAGCTGTCGGTTATGAATACACATGAAATAGTTTGCAAAATTTATGACTAACTGATTTTAATGGCAAGTTAACCTATACAGTGTTATTTTATGCATACTAAGGAATAGTGTTCATTGTACATTTATATTTTTGTGTAGTTGCTTAGGAGTTTTTTTTACCCAAAATTGTATGGTTTTAAGTAACTGCTTCTATTTAATAACAATCATTTGTTAGTTATATGGTTTCAAGTAACTAATAAATATCCTAAGAAAACAATTATGGCTTCAAGAAACTATTCTTGATACAAATAATTTACTTATGAAATCAAATATTCTGATCAAATATAAATAATTTTTTAAACAGATCTATTTGACCCATAGATGGGAATTTAACAGGTACTACTGCTCTGGGTCAAAGTGGACCTGATGTAGTGGCAATGAAAGATTATTCCACACTCCCCAGATCTCCAGAACTGGAGCCTCACCATCAAATGCAATTTAGTGTCATACTCAAGGTGGTGGTCTTACCTCTGCATGAGATACAGTCAGAGTAAATCCCATTAATAGAACATCAAAATTTAAGGAGGAAAAGAGTATTTTAAAGATGCTGAATGTGTCAAATATGCCCAGATCATATGTTCACAGAACCCTCAGCCACATATAAAAAGTTAGTTGCTTATTTGAAGTAATAATTTTACTCATAATGAAAATCACAAACAGCATGAAACAGATAATCATAAGTCAGGCTGGTGAATTGAAAGAGTGAACTAGCACCTTTTATTATTCCTTTTTTTTTCTTCAATAAATTAATTATAATTTAAGTTGTCTTAACTTTACTCATCTACCCCACTGATATATATTATTTTGGTTGTGATTTTTTGGACTGTTGTCTTTATTTTTATTGTTGTTAGTTGAAACAACATTTCAGCTGTTGTATTATCCAGTCTTCCTCAGGTGTCCCTGATTTATCTGGGCATAGAAATGATTCAACCCAGGAAATCATTTTTAAAATTTGAGTGTTGATAAAACAAGGTGGTCAAGAACTATGAAGATCTTATTCAAATAATGACGTCATTGTTTTTCATGCCTATCAATTTGAGAAGCATCATAAGAAGTTTCACAAGAAGCATAATGAATTCAAAATGTAAAATCCAATAGCATCAGTTATTCGAGATTTTTTTTTAAAGTAATTTACTTTAAAAACAATTTTATTTGGCCTTTTCAATTATTGGTTCTCATATTGTATTCATTTCTATACTTGGCCAACTCAAGAGGTCAACATAGCCCAACATATGTTCCGCTTCTTTGAGATCTTTTTTCGATTATTTTAACTTTATCCTACAAAAGGTAGATTTCCCTTTTCTTTCTATATATGGTCAGCCAAACCAGACTTTTCTATTTCCACTCCTACTACTGCTTTTCAATGTTCCTGTAGTCTTACTTACAGAGAACAGCATGTCTCACCTTTGTATACTTTGCCACAGCTACATGGGATCTAATATATGCAATTCTTGGCCATGTTGTATTCTGTTGGGGGTTTGACTAAGAGGAGATGTTTATGAAGCGTTAAGCCACTCCTGGATGTTGTCCTGAGATCATATGGACTACATATTTTTTGAATTTTTTCAGCCAAGCCTTTGACATAAGGTAGATAGACTGTGGTAAGTTTTCAGGTTTTGTCCCGTTTTGCAATCTAGACTTCTTGAACTGATTTTTACTCTTTGAGAAATTGTTTCGATGGAGGGTATCTCTTAATCTGTCCATTTCTTCTTGATATACATCGTTACTACTGATAGCTTTTGTCCGATGTTGTAGACAACAGACGATTCCTTTCTTTATATTATATGGATGGTGGGAGTTGAAGTCGAGTTCTATTATAACAAGGACAGTAAAAGGAAAACTTAATCCTGTAAGAAAACCTTTTGTCTCTAACAAAGTAGAAAATTAAGAGCGAGAGAGAGAGAGAGAGAGAAAAAAAAAGGTATGAACATTTTTTGATAGGGAGGGGGAGTCAGAATGGAGAAAAAACAATTATGAAAATTGAAGATATTTTAGTGTTTATCCCCATCGACTTTTTCCCCATAAAGAACTAGGTATGAAGGGAAATTTTACTAATCATGTGATACTGACAAGTTAATGGGAAAAAAAATTAAAATTACATTAAAATTAAAAATGTGCTCAACATTTAAAAATTTAGAGCAGCAGGACTTCAGTCACAAAAAGGGATTATTTTTCTAATTTGTTTTTTTTTGGTATTTACCTCCAAGTGTCGAAAGTAAAAGTCTAAAATTATGAGATATTTTGAAGTTCAGATGTAATCATAGTTAAATATTGGTGTCTAGAAAAACCCAACCATAACTATTCCCATTCATTATACAAGTTTTTTTAAAATGTAATACTCATACTTAGTTTCAGTCATATGCTTTTTTTTTTTTTTTTTTTCGTTTACTGAACAAAACAGTCACATTTATGTCCCCAAAATTATATATCGACAATCAGACGCATGTTGACACCTTGTTTAGTGGTCGGAACAGGGAAAGACAAAAGAAATATGGCTAAATTGTAACTAATTGAAGACAATTTTTAAATGCAACTTATCCAGAAAAAGATAAAAATGAAGCACTGATGGGGAATCGCATAAGTATCATTTTTATAATTTTGTATATTACGGTCAAATTACCGAAAATATTTCTTGTTGGGCTATCCTGGACAAGCACCATTGTCGTTTTCTTTCTTAAAGTCTCAAAAAGAATCTAAACAAATCTTACATAAACAAGTGTTTTAGTTTTCACGATTTTTTTTTTTAAAGAGGAAATGGACTAGGACGATAATTTTCACCCAGAAACAGGTGCTATTGATTTAAATTTGTTTTGAAAAGCTTTCGAAACACGTTAATTAAAAAATTCAAGAGGGAGCATAACTACAGTCCTTCTTAAACAATTTTTTAAAAAATGCAAAGTGTCAAGCTTTCAACAAAAATGTAAGTTTTTATATTTAATAAAGAAAAAAAATTAATTTTTAACCCTGGAAAAAATATTGTATAAAATTTTAAAAAATTACGAAAAAAAATGTCCTGCTATATTTGACACACAAATGGTGGGGGATAAGATCTTTTGGCTAAGGTCAAGATTCAGAAATTATTCTAAAATGATTTTTGGACTCCTGACAAACAGAATATTAAATAAAAAGACCATATTTAAATTATCCAATAAAGTTTAATTAAAGTGGCGAAAAATATTTTTTGGATTGACATTGGATGAAGCAGTTATTTTGCTCCACCCATAAAAACTACCGATAAGACGAAGAGTTATCAAGGTAAACAAAGAAAAAACTTTAATATATTTGAATTCAAAAATTCTTTACATTTTGCTGTGAAAACAGAACAAAATAAAACAAACGTTATTCAGGAGGTTGATAGAAAACTTAAATATTAGGTGAACAGGAAATTTTTCTCTCGGTGGAATAGAGGGAAGTTTTTGTTTGTTTATAACTTAAAAGAAAAATAAAATCGGGGTGATCATAAAACAACTACTAAAACCATCAATTTGAAAATAATTTTTTGCTTAATCGAATTCGGAAAAAAAAAAAGGGATTGCCTGTAACTTTTTTCTTTGAGGATGAAAATAGGTTTCCAAAATAAAATAAACATTTCGTTAAAGATATTTTCTTTTTTTAAAAATCATAATTTTCTATTCGGGTGGGAATGCTCTGAAAAAACACACACTTGAATGAAATTATGATCCCATCATTAACTGGATGTTTCTCTTTATTTTGATTCTAAAGTCAAGGAACGTATACATGTAAAAAAAATAAAATAAATAAAAATTAGAGTACTCTTAGGTGAATAGGAATTATTTTCAAACACACAATTTATTACCTTAATTCATGAACAAATAACAAAAAAATAAATAAAAGTAACAAATTAACCACATCAAAATTCTAAACGATACATTATCGACTTCTAAAGTTAAAACATTAAACAATAACTGACTGTTTATTAAATGTTAAGATAAACCGATCATTTTTAGGAGGACGACAGAGGAATTCATCTCTTCCATCACGAAATGTTTTTATTGTTCATTCTTATTGTTGATAAAATAAAATAATTACTTAAACAATTGCTTTATAGAAAGTAAAGATGGTATTAGGTAAAATACTTTTATTCAGACAAAGAATAACAGGTTTTTAATGTCAGTTATTTAGTTGTGTGGTTGTCTCCATGTAAAACGAATGAATGAAAAACGTCCTCGACCTTAAAAAAAATTAGCGACTGAAAAAAACTTCTGTCACCCCAACATCAAATTGGGTCATTAGATAAATAAATAACAATAGTAAAACAAAACCATAGTACACCCCCCACCGTTTATAAAAAAATATAACAAAGACTAAATCTATCGTTTAAAAATGAAATGGAAGTTCAAATGATTTGAATTTATTTCATTTCAAGAAAAGAAAGTTAATTAAAGTCAGTAAAATAGCACACAAAAATAAATGAAGCTTAGTGGTAAATCCTTCTGTTAATTAAAGAGAGAAAAAAAAAAAAAAAAAAAAAAAAAACTTCACATCAAGTATAAAATTTACAGGAGAAACAAGTTTTCATTGAGTTTAATAATTAAATTTGATTTAATTTAAATCAACTGCAAGTGAATCAATTCTCCAGTCAGTAATCACTTAATCATTAAAGGATTATTGACTGAAATTGCTTCAGATTTCAGTTCGTAGAAATAAATATTTTCAAAAGACGTATAAAAAAATAAAATTAGGACAAAACTACAGCACGAGATAAAATTAACCCTTTAAAGTTGTTTACCTTTCTATTTTGTCAGACGAGAGGATTTGTTTTATGTACTGTACGTTTCTCGAGAAGATTAAAGAAAAAAATAAAATAATGTCTGATTTGATTGAGTTGGTGTATAATATTTTCATCCCCCACCCAGTAACAAAACAGAAACTATACAATCTTTTGATTTTACACTTTAACACCATTCTCAGTAAACAACTACCGACCACATTTTTTTTTTAAATTTAAAACACACACCTATTCTACAGATCAAAAACGAAAACATTTATCTATTTAGTTGGGAGGGATAACAAAATAGTCAGCTGAGTTACCACATTATTTCATATTTTTGCCAACAGTCATCGCCATAAAAAAAAAAAAAAAAAAAAAAAAAGTCTTATGAAATTTTCATATTTGATAAGCAGATTATACTTTTTAAAAGTAGGTGGGGGCTTCTACTTACTGTTTCGTAATTTCATTGTGTCTATTAATAAAGACATTTTTGTTAATCAAAGAAGTGACAAAGATTTTCTAAAATCCTCAATTGATTAAGTAAAATTAAAATACATTGTTGTTCCAGAAGATACAGGAAGTAAATTGGACGTAATTTAGTTCTAAAAAAAAAAAAAAAAAAAAAAAGTGTTTGACATAAAAGATTAAGAAATAGAAAGATTACCTTAATATAAGCTTGTAAAAAGATAAAGAGTAAACAAAATATTTTAGCTTGAATCATAACACAAAAGTCGGGGAGGGGACAAGTACAGCGGGGGAAAATGGCTAGTAACGATTTGTATTAAAAACATAGTGAAGAATTTTATTTTGTAGAAGGAAAAAGAAACTGGGAGAAAACAGTTTTTCTCACTTGTTTAAAGGTTCCAGATGAGAGGAAAAATTTAAGTCCGCAAAATATTTTATATGAGATGGATACATAAATTAATTTAAACACATGTTAATTTCGCCTATGTCTCTGATAAAATCAATACTGTTTAGTCTAAATAATAAAAAACAACAACACGAAAGCTTATGCAACCAGAAAAAAAAAAAGAACAGAATTTAACATTTCATTGGTTTTTCTAGTGGGTGGGGGATGAAAACTGACCCGATATTTCAACCCTAAACAAAACATTAATGGGTGGGAGAGCATTTTATCCAGGATGATCCCAAATGAGAAAAAAATAAAAAAGCTATTAACTTGACAAATATAAAAAAGTCTGAATTAGAAATATGTATTTTTACGAAAGTTTTGTTTCTGTTCAGGAAAGTCGAATTGAAAAAAAGATAATAATAAAATAAAAACAAGATTTTAGCAGACACTTTCCACCTTCACTGGGAAGTCGGGGCGTTGTGTACAAAATTGTATAACAGTACATACAATAACAAAGAAGAAATTTTGCCCACCTGTCATCGCTGATACTTATCACCCCATCTTCGTGCGGGATAAACACAGCCATATTAATATTGTCGCTACATCCTTCCAATTTGTTCACCAAAATTGGTTTTCGTATATTTCCTTGTTTTCCAGGACCAACTGGCTTGATTTCAGCAGCCATGTTATTTGTTCATCACGTGATCCCCCGAGTTCAGTTAATGAGAACAATAACACGTTCTAGGTTACAGCCGATGATGTTTTCTGTTTTGTCGCACGTTATACTATATAGTCGATGAACTTACCTACCTTTTTAATATATGGATGCGCACGCACGAGTGTGCGGATATGCATACACACACACACATACATACACATATATAAATAATTCTGAGTCAGGCTGTAAACTTATTAAAACACATTTGTGTATGTGATTATAAATAAAATAAAATAAAATAAAATAGAATAAAATAAATGATATATGAATAATGATAAATGTCAAGGTTGATAATAAAGATAAGTGCATTTTGCTACTGCTACCTTAGTAACATAATTATGGGAGAGGGTTTCATCAAGTACTCACTCACCCACTATTTTTTCCTGGTATGACAAGCATGCTAGTCATGAGAAATTTTTGAAAATTATCAAGTAATGAGACAAAACTCATGGAGAAATGGATTCATGCCTTATATAAAATTATTAAGGTAAATTGAGTAGCCTCATCTAAAATTTGAACTCTGTTCAGCAATCATCATATCATCCGACATTTCCTGCCCTGTCAGTTGGGCTGTAGAATATGTTGACTGCACCTATGCATGTGACAATATTGGTCTGTGGCCTTGGTCTGTGAGGGGTTAAAATCAGGCTAAAAAAAGGTTGAATGGCGAAAGTTATTAGCCAAGCTGTGTAAAATGAGAACTCGTGGAAATTCTGGGAAAAACGGTCAGATTTGCCAAAAAAAGGAAAATCTGAAGAAAAACGGCAGTGATTTAAAATTAATGGATGTTATTATTAAAATAATTATCTTCGGCCAGAAGCTGGAACACAGGGTGTTAACAATGGAAGTCTTGTTAACAGTAGAAGGGCCATCTGGGTAGTCTGGTCATAATTCTAGTTGATTAAACAAACAACTCAGCCGGGCGAATTTCATCGGGGCAGACTCTCAGGGCCGATAAGGGTTATTAATTAGTCTGTTCCGCAGACTCCGCCTTTTCACTCACACGTTTTTAAAAGCAGTTTTGTCAAAATGACAGTCCAACGTTTTTGGGGCAAGAAGGAAGAAATCACCAGAATGACATCACCAATAAAAATGAGAAAGTCTGTGCTGGTAGGAGGAAAGTTATCCTCCCGTTATCCTCATCACAGGTGGTGATGATAGGACAGACTTTGCGGTAGTTGAAGAAAAGGGACCGGACCCTTAGATTATGAAGGAAATGTACACAAAGACATAACGAATGTCTACTGACAGGAAAGTGACGTTAAGAAGATTCTACTACCCTGTCAGAACCTACCCAGAGTTTAGGCATTTATTACTTAATCAGGTCGTTTTTGAGACTCAGCGTGCACTACCAACCTTGCTAGCTGGACGTATGGTCCGTCAGAACGAAGTTGCCGTAGCAAGACCCTGGTCCTCACTGTGATGCTGCATAAATAATTATCCCAGGACGAGAGTCCATTTTATGCACATGTGACATCGAGGGCAGTCTGGCGCTTGACCCTTCCGCAAAATAAGTCCTAGTCAAGACTCCTATTTCGGGCATATGGTAAACCGGCAAATAAGGTGGGGGTTAATTTGGGGCTAGACTGATCTCCGACGCTGGTAAGGGGGTATCCAATTCACTTTCACATACCCCACCAAGTCCTTTGTCTTCCTACCCCCTCAGATAGCGGAAAATAAACGGACTTCAAGGTTAGAAAATATTAACTGCAGTCAAATTTCCAAAATTCCCTTGTAATGTTTTAAGGTGCAATAAGACGTTTAGCAAGAATTTATTACAGTGATACGAAGCTGAAACAGATATGTGCAACAGAAGATGAATTGATAGAAGAAATAACACGACCAAAAGATTTCAACACAAGGGTGCATTTAAAATATAACAAAATTTTAATAGGTGACGACCAAACAAATAATAAGATTTAAGAAATAGTTCCTTTTTCTTTTCTCTTTTCTTCCTAAAATGCTGGCAATATTAAGTCAACAGGAAGTATCAAGCATAAATGTCTCTCAACAGTCCTTTTTCTTCTTTTTCCTTTTTTCTTTCTTTCTTTTTTTCTTTTACTTGAGAAAATGTCTAAGTCGCCAGACTGAAGCATATAACAAAGTTCATTCACTAATTTACTATTGATGAAACAGAATCTTTTCAGTTTCTCTCTTTCTTTTTGAGTACATGTAACTTTCCAATATGTAGGAAGGGTAGAAGGAAAACAGTTTAAGTTGTACTTATCTTTGACAAGGCTTAATGTTCAGGTTCCTTTCTGTCTTTTTACGTCGAGGGACCTCCCAGAGTTTGGCTGAATTTTAGCACGTCTTTCTAATGCTGACTTCTGTCCAGAACTGTTTCATTCTTTTTACAGGAGACTTTCCCCAGAGTTGGCAGTAAATCAGCATATCTTTCTACGCCGACGTCTGTCCCCAAACTAAAGATTCTTTTCCAAATTTCTTTAACGGAAAAATGACATTTTGGTGCTAAGGATCTATGGGCCAATCATTTGACTTTTTCCTTCTCCCACTACTCCATCCGGTCATGATACCCGAGTGACCTGGATTCTTTTCTTTGTTCAACAGACAGCAGGTCATAGAGTGTGGATATCTTTGACCTTCTTTCTACTATACCATTTTAACGGTCAGTCTTAGTGCCTGTTGATTCAAACACAGAAGGGTAAGGGAATTGACCCACCCTTTCCTCTCTCTGTAGCATACCACGTCACACTCACCAAGTTACCAAGAACTGACTTACTCATGTCCTTAGACCAACTTATGTATCACACACACAACCTATCTATATTTTGTACACCAAAAATTTCAAACTTGAGAACCTATGAATTATTTGTTGTTTGAAAAGAGTAATTTTTTATTTTATCAACAATAATATACCTTTGGGTTCTGGTCGCTTGCTATCAACAACCTCTTCTTTTCAGGTGTGAATCTTCGCTACCATTACACTCAAAAATATTCACAAGGTAGGGTGGGGCGATGTATGGTCACCTTCCTGACAAGAACTTTAACTATCTGTTTTCCTCATGCTAAAGATGGTCAGGGGTTGATAGACGGGCGATTGTCAACTAGATAGTGTTACTGACGATCAACGTTGACGAACTTGACAGGAGGTGATTTCGATCACCACCTGGCCCGCCTAAGGTTTATATGTGAAAGGGATAACACCTCCCACTCCAGCTAGGCCACTTATTCACCATGGGTGACAATCCTTAATGCTTCAGGATGGGATCATAATAGTTGAGCAGTCCGTGATCCAGCAACAGAAATTGTCATGTGTCATGGAACACTCCACTGTGGCCCTTACTGGGCAAGATGGAAAGGCCTGATCCAATTAATCTACTGGTCATATCAATCCCTAGCACTTATATGATTGTCCTAATTGTATTCTTCAAATTTTTCTTGGCAAACAAGTAACCAACCATATTTTATCTTAAAGGTGCTAGAAGGCAGTGGCTGAAGTGTAACTGTGCCAAGATAGCAAAATATGAAACCATTTTAACTCAGCAAATAAATGATTAAATAGAATTATTAGTGTTCAGTAGCAATACTTGAAACTATCTGTGTGTAAACAAATGAGGTTAACTCATTTAAAAATGTCACCTACAAACTATTCACTTTATATATATATATATATATATATATATATATATATATATATATATATATATATATAAACAGGATTTGGCATTAAATCACCCACATGAATTGATATGTCCTTAAATCAAATAAACAAACCAAACCAAACTGAACATTTCACCTCCCCCTCTCTCTCTCAATATATATATATATATATATGTGTGTGTGTGTGTGTGTGTGTGTGTGTCTGTGTAATAAAAGTTATATTTTCTTTTTTCTATGAATATCCACTAAGATGGACTCAAGGTCACAGAAACTTACAAGCTAACTTCTTTATATTCAATTCATCCTAATCAATGCTATTTACCCAATGTAAGCAAAGGGTTACAAAATGACAAATGAAAAGTATGTAACAAAGATCAAATACAAAGGAAGATTAAAGCAAAAATCTAAATTAAGACAAGGTAAGACACTTATTAAACTATAATTAAAAATACGAGGTTACATTTGGTTTGTTTGGGTTTTATGGCATATCAACCTTTGTAGGTTATTTAGTGTCAAATCCATTTTTATACAAATAAATAGTTCTAATTCAAACAGTTCTGTTTAGTATAACTATAGTTTTTGTTTACACACAGTTAAATGTCAAAATAATTCTATCTCAAACAATTCAGTTTAGCATAAGTACACTGTTTAGTTCTATTTGACCCATAGATAGGATTCTATCTGGTGCTACCACTCTGGGCCAGAGTGGACCAGGGAGCGATGACAATAAAGGGGAACTCCACATTCCTCAAAGCTCCAGCATAACTGAAATCTCAGCATCAGATTGTTTAGTGTCATATCCAGGACACTCATTAGGGAGGGTTCTTACTCCTCTGCAGAAAAGCAGTCAGTGTATTCTACAGCCCCAGCCGACAGGGCAAGGTTACATTTAAGAGGAAAACATTGATGAGAGAGTTTGATCCACAACAAAGATTTTCTAGATTTGGAATGGAACATGAATCTGGTGTTGGGGAGATTCAGAAGAATGAATGCTACTTACTAGAAACAACAAAACAAGTTCTTACAAGTTCTCAAATAGGTAGGAACAATTAATGCTGCTCATCCAAATATACACATGATGCTTTCAGGAGATTCCCAAATCATATGTAGATTAAGTCAAGTATAAACTTTTTCCAATACCCTTTGTGAGCAGTACCCATTGTAGACTTGGGTGCGGGCTTAAAAAACTACTTCAAAGGAAATGGAAACTGGATGACATTTTTTTGTCATAATCTAATTCCCTGAAAAATGTTCAGGGAATTGGAGTGTGACAAAAAATATCACTTTATATAAGTACATGAATAAGTCCATTGTCTAATGTTGAAAAAAGCTTTTATTTTGATTTCCTTCTATATCAATGCTCTTACTTGTTCAATCCAGCTTGAATGCTTAGAGCTGTAATGAACAAGTCCTGGGGGCAACACCCCACAAAATACCAAATGTATGGCCACCTACCACCCATCACGAAAACCATCCAAATTAGATGAACCAGACATGCAGGACACTGCTGGAGAAGTATGGGCGAACTCATAAGTGATGTACTCCAGTGGACCCATTCACACGGACAAGCAAGTGGTGGATGACCAGCTAGAACATATCTACAGCAGCTCTGTGTTGATACAGGATGTAGCCTAGAAGACCTGCCAGGAGCGATGGATGATAGAAAAGGGTGGTGAGAGAGGGGTCAAAGAAACAAATGCTAGCAGCACATGATGATGAGGATAAATGCTCTTAAATTAATGATACACAGAGAGAGGGTGCACCAGGTATTTGAGAACAAATTGTTATATAAAAAAGAATAAAGATATTCAATCAAAAAATGTTATACTTAAAAGAAACAAAACTAAAACAAAACACAAGCTCACTGTAGAAAAAGAGAAAACGGTTATTCAATGAAATGGACCTTGAAGATAGCTCTGATGTAACCTTGGAAATATTGCATACTTGGATAGGTGGTTCTTATTTATGTTGGCCATCAAATCCATGATGGTGGTCTTCAACAAGCCTAAAATTATCCTTAGTCCAAAAAAAAAATTTTGATATGAACTAGGGTACAAAAACATCTGATATGATAGTGGAGAGGAGTATCTCATGAGTTAATTGAGACATTAGGTTTATAAGTCCCAAAACTTCACTCTGAATTGTCTGGTAAGGGCAGTGGATAAGACTTTGTTGGAAAATGCTTCTGAGTGAAATCATCTGAAGGTTGCAGGTTCAATCCCCACAACAGGTAAGAATATCAAGGAATACTTACTATAACATAACACTTGTATCCAGTTGTGGTTAACAGAACTGGAATGGTCTATCCCTGTGGTTTTAATAAAGGGTTCAGTTTGAGATTGTGTGTGAACTCCTTTGTTTAACATGAAACACTTGAAGAAGGACATATCAGCCAAAATGTTGTAGATATAAAGATAAGGTCAATAGTCTTAATCTTCTAAGTAATATACTTTATTTGTAATTTGGTTATTAATTCTGATTTGACTTAATAAAAATTCAAACAAAAGTTATTTCAATTTTTTTGGGTTAAGATTTTTTAAAAATGTTTAGAATATTAGTACATTTCTTTACAAGTGTCTCTTCTCACCAATAAAGCTTGATTTATTTGTTTCTTACATGTTCTTATACCTTGCCACTACTTTATTCCTCAGCCCAGTTGGCTGGGGTTATAGAATTCACCAACTGCATCTCTGCAAAAAGGTAAAACCCTGTCCAACAAGTGTCCTGATATGACATTAAACAATCTGATGGTGAGGCTCCAGCCTTGGAGTTTTGCCATTGCTCCCAGGTCCACTTTGGCCTGGAGTGGTAGCACCTGATAGGGTCCTATCTATGGGTCGAATAGAACAGTTTGACTGTGTGCAAACAAATGACTTATGCTAAATTGAATTATTTGAAATAGAACTATTTGATCATTTAACTGTGTGTAAACAAATGACTGATGTTAAATTGAATTGTTAGCAATACATAGCAATACTTGGAACCATTTAACTGTGTGCAAACAAATGAGTAATGTTGAATAGAATTATCAGTGTTAAATGGCCATACTTGAAACCTTTTCACTGTGTGCCTAAATTAAAATATTGGTATAATATAGCAATACTTGGAACAATTAAACTGGGCATAAATGAATGAATAGTGTTGAATAGAATAATTGATGTTATTGTGTCAGATAGCAATAATTGAAACCATTTAACGGTGTAGAAACAATAGCAATTCTAGTGTGCACACAAATTAGTTCTATCTCATTTAAAAATGAAATTACCAACAAAGTATTCACTTGCAAAACATATGTATATCAATTCAAATTTGTACAAATAAATGACTGATGTTAAATTGATACTGCTACATTTAACTTTGTGAAACCATTTAACTTTGTGCAAACAAATGAATTATAGTTAATAGAATTATTCATATTAGATAGAAATACTTGAAACCATCCAACCGTGTGTAAAAAAAATGAGCTCAGGCTCATTTAAAAATGCTATCAACAAAATGTGTTTACAAATCATATATTTTATGGCTTTAATAAGTTTCCAGACTTTTTTGTACAGGCATTTAAAATTGTCGTAGACTCTTGAAAATTCACTATGTTATTGCTATACATCTTATGAGATGACTGACCAATTTTTATGATTTCAGGTTTAAATGAACAGCTACAGCAGCAATTGGAATACACCCTACTAAAGCCTGATTGTCACAGCTGGTGAATTTCAAAAATGCAATCTGGACGTGAGGACACTTTAGAAGAACGATATGCAATAAAATTCTGTTTTAAACTTGGAAAAAATGCCACAGAAACGTATGGAATGCTTCAAACTGCTTTTGGAGCATCTTGCATGAATCGAGCATCAGTTTTTGAGTGGTATAAGAGATTCAAAGAAGGCAGGGAATCTGTGAAGGATGATGAGAGGTGTGGGAGGAGTAAGGAAGTCAGAACACCAGAGTTGATTGGCCAAATAAAGAATTTCATGGATAAGGACCGTCGTGTGTCTATAGAAACAATAAGTGCACAGTTTGATGTCAGAGCATGAACTGTACACACAATTATTTGTGAGGAACTGAAGATGCGGAAGATTTGCACCAAGTTTGTCCTAAGGGTGCTCAGAGAAGATCAGAAAGAAAGACGTTGTCATGACAGCAGGGAGATGGTCGAGCTGATCAATTCAGATCCAGCAGTTCTTGATGCTCTGGTGACCTGTGGTGAAAGCTGGATCTACTGCTATGACCCAGAGACCAAGAGACAGAGTTCCCAGTGGAAGCATGCTGGCTCTCCCAGACCCAAGAAGGCCACACAGAGCAAATCCAGCCACAATTTTTTGATGATCCCTTTTTTTGACAGCACTGGCATGATCTACATGCACTGGGTTTCCACTGAACAGACAGCCAACAAGGAATACTATGTTGAGGTTTTAAGGGAGTTCAGGAAGAGATTCCGTCGGAAGAGGTCAGCACTCTTCAAATCGGGTCAGTGGCATTTTCACCAGGACCTTGCACCAGTTCACAACTCCATCCTTGTCACAGATTATTTGCACAAGATGAGCATCAAGACAGTTCCTCACCCTCCCTATAGTCCAGACCTTGCTCCCTGTAACTTTTGGTTATCCCCTAAGCTCAAGGAAAAACTTAGAGGCTGTCTTTATGAGACAATTGAGGAAATGAAAGAAGCTGTAATGAAGGTCATTGACATGCTCACACAAGAGGACTTCGATGGGGCCTTCCAGAAGTTGTTAGAACGGTACAAGTGCATTGCAGCCGGAGGAGATTACTTCAAAGGGGACTAGAGTTTTATGTATGTACTATCAATAAAAGTGCCCATATGAAAAAAGTCTGGAAACTCATTGGGTGCTCCTTGTATATGTATAAAAAGGATTCAGCATTAAATAACAAACAATGGTTGATATGCCATAAAATCCAACAAAACCAAACTTTGTTCCTTTTGAAGTTTTATCACTCAGTCTGGATTATTTTCCTTGGTACCACTTACAAGGCTAAAGACAAATATCAGAATTACAGGAGAATTTGTTTTATTTGTTCTCAAACTGTCTCTTACCAACTAACTGACTTCCACCATGTTGTGTTTGCTTTTTAAAAAAGATGGCTTGTTTGTACTTGCTGAAACTGCAAAGACACGAGGATAGTATCATCAAAAGAGAAGATGAAAAGAAAAAGTAACTCTCTCTCTCTCTCTATATATATATATATATATATATATATATAGTCATAACAGCAAGGAAGGACTCAGCCCATTAGCGGCATCAGATTGATTTTAGCAACTTAGCCCCAAAATAAATAAGCTCTATTTCTCCCTTAGACTTAATCCTTTGCCACTTCATTGACTATTGTTCTGTAGATTGATGTATTGTGGTAGATCCTTACTACTAATAACCTCAGTGTCTATGTTGGATGTGACCAGCAAGAGGTCAAAAAGGTCAGTTGCATAAATTCAGGGATTAGAGGTCCTAATATGTATACATATTTTTGTAAAATGATGTTTATGGAAAACTGTCTTGTGATTTTGTCAATTGTTGTAGTATGTTAAAATGTGTTTTGGGCCCATTTTGCCATATTTAAAATTAATTGCTTTTAGTTAATGAAAGCAATTAACATTAAACATTTTAGGTACAGAAAGTTGTCATACCTATTATCAGTCAATTAGAAGAGCATTGTCATTCAAGCCCTTCCATGAAACGAAGAAATGCAGATAATATTTTTGATGATAAGGATGCTGATGTAAGATTGGGAATTCCTACATATGATAAATATAGATGTTTAATTTGTTTCAGAGAGACTGATTTTTTTCATAGAGCCACTGATTTTTTTGTTGTGTAATTGTGAAATTAACTATTCTACGTTATTTGATATTAGGAATTTTGAATGTTTTTATGCCTTGTATTTTGGGAAAATATGTGCATGCCTTGTAGTCTGGAGAGCTAGCTTGGTTTTGGCTGTTGATAGAGGAAGGGAAAAAAAGAATATAACAAAACAACTAATTGTGGTAGAAGTAGTAGTGATAATGATGACAATGGTAGCACTCATGAAAATAGTTGAAATAGGGGTAGACACAGCTAAATTCATATTTCAAGATTTTAAATTTGAAAATAAGTAAGAGGAGTGTAATGTGGTGCTTGCCTCCCAGCCATGACCAATTCTACAGTGCCTAACTATATTTGACAAGATTAACAGGGAGAGGTTAATAAGTCAATTAAATAAACTCTTCAGGAGCTAGAGGCAGTCACTTGAGACTTGAAAGATTCAAAAAGTGACAGTGAAGAATTGGTGGTGGATGCAACACTTTTATAAAAGAGAACAATTCTTTCCTCAATCAAGTAAGAAAACCCTTAGTATTCCTTCTAAATGTTTTGAAGGTGTAACATCCAGATATATTTCCTTCTATCACTGACAGTTCATAACTTAAATGTTTGTGAGAAGGGAAACATCTAAATGAGGACTATTTAGTGGCTAGAGTAGTTGCATATTTTGAGTTTAATTAAAAGACAGGCTGATTTTCTATACTTAGAAGTTTGGTTTATGCCAAACTAAACTAAGTTGAGTAAATACTCACACACAAATATAATTCATTATAGATGATTGATTGGTTGATTTTTTTTGTTTAATGACCTATCAACATTTGTGGGTTATTTAATGCCAAAGTCATCCTTGTAGAAAAACAGTATTGGTACTATTTAACCTATAACTGAGGGGACAAGAGGGGGTCCTGCTTTTCCCAAAGGGAATTTAATAGCATGATGAGTTTGAATTCACTAACTACAATGTTGAAATCCAGTACATTAACCACAACACAATAGGGATTTCCTTTCTCATTATAGATGAATGGTTTAATGTTTCTTAGACCATTTTTGCTTTACTGGACATGCTACACTTGTGATAGTGTACCAGACAATAAGCTTAATAAATATCAATAAATGAGGGCACCTACTAGAGCACAATAAGTTCATCTTGCATACAATAGTATCTTATCAAAAAAATTATCAACTGACTAATAAAAATGTACCTGACTGAAGATAAAGTATGTGTTTATTATAAACCCTGTCAAGCAATTATGAAAACAAATCATCACTTTATCAAAGATCAACTACTGCACCAAAGAGTGACTTTTTGATTTATGATAGACAGAGAGAAAGAAAACTTATCTTTGGTAATGTTTGCAACATTTCACTGGAAGTAAACAATGTTAACCTACCAACAACAAAACAGCCAAAAACATTTCTTTTATGACCTTATCAGTGTAACAATTTCATCTGAAGTAAATTTACTCTTTAACAGGAAGTTAATCATTTTATTCCCTTTTTTCACAAGAAAATAAATTTACAAAACAAAAACAATTCCTTTGCTTTATCAAAAAAGTTTCTTAATGACAACTTAAAAAAATATATAAATAAATAAAAAAATAACCATTAATTTATGGGTCAGATTTTCAGATAGTAAAAATAATTAGAATAAATCTAATGAAATAATTTTAATGATTTCATCTGTAAAATTTTTTAAAAAGTTAATAAGTAGTTTCTGAAATTTAAATAATAATTACTTTGATGTAAAATTTTTAAAATTAAAAAATAGAATACAGAAATATTAAAGTAATTCTTAGAATTTAAACAAAAGGAAATCTGGAAGACTTGTTAAGTATTTATTATTATCATATATGAATAGGACTGCATTCTATCATCTTTATCATCTGTATTAATTTACCTGGCTGTATGCTTACTTTTTGAATATAGTTAAATTTTATAGAATTAAAGCAAATCAAATATTAACTCCAATTCCAATAATGCTGTATCCTGAAGTATTTGTACCTGTTAGGGTTCTATTTACGAGTCAACTAGATCTGTTTAGGATGATGTTTAGAATGGCTGAATTATATTAAAACATTAGCTCTTAAAACATTAAAATATTGTAACTAAATATAAAGTGTTTAGCAATGTTAACATGATTGTGAACTACAACTAATTGGTTGCAAATTATTTATATCAGAATACTTGAAATAAGAAAATTTTGTATAAATCATTTGGATTAGGTAGGAATAATTAATTGAAGATATATTATTTTTAGCAAATTATCATTAAATAGGAAGTTGAGTCCATTTAACTGTGTGCAAATTATTTGTATTAAGAATAGTTTGCTTGATGCTATAGTTATTTACAAATGATTATTATCAAATAGGAATAGCTACTTGAAACCATATAATCATTTACAAAAAAACTGACTTTGATATTAAATAACCTAACAAAGGTTGATATGTTATATAACTAAACAACCAAATTTATGTTAACATTTCAGACAATAATTTGTTCCTAAATGATGCAGCAAGGTTCACTGGTGTACCACAAGATACATATATATGCACTGCAAAAATGAATTTACAAAACCAGTATAAAATAAGTGACTCCTAGTGTAGAACATTTGATAAGTGTAGAACAGAAATTAAATTTTAATTTTCCATCATTAAACAAACAAGATTATCATTAAATTAGAATTATTTTCTATGCTCAATGATTTTGGACTTAAAATCAAGCATGAGGAGTTACTTAGTGATACATTTTGGATTTCTATTAAAAATTATCTTTCAGGAAATATTTTTTAACTCTTTCAATAAATTATTTAACTTGATATTTATGTAAATTAGAATTTTTTAAAAATAATACTGAATATATATATATATATATATATATATATATATATATATATATATATATATATATATACACACACACACACACACACACACACAGTTTTGTAGAATTATATACACAATAAGAAAACATTACTAAAAACATCAAGTCCATATTTCTCATAGGTAATTAACCATAATTTACTGAAAAAAAATGTAATTACTGATAATGTTTTGCAGTTTCAATTATTTTTTCATATGTATGAATAACTTTCAAATGAATTTTTGAATCTACATACAAAGTGCAGAAAATATTTTTGTTACTTTTAATCTCCACTCAATCAAGAAAAGGTTGAGAATAAGCAATAGAAACAAGTAGAGAACAAAAAAGTTAAAACAACATTTTTTTCAGAAATTTTTTATTTGTAAAGGTTTTGAAAATTAAGGAAAATAGTGTTTTCTTATGAAATATACAGACTTTCTTAAAAAGCTAAGTCATAATATTTCTTTCTCTTCAAAATATATGAATTACTTCAGGTTCTACAGAGATGCAATTTTGATATTAACAAGAATATTTTTAAATCTTGAACTATGCCAGTGCATTAGATATAAAATCTCAGTTTAATTGTATTAATAAATAAAAGAATAAAGTCAATTAATATTTTTAAAAATTTATTCAAATGATAACCATTTCCATTTCAACTTTCCTTCCGTTGAAGATGAAGAATTTCTCTGGATACACCTGCAAGAAAATTTTTTAAAATCTGCCAATGTAGGGGAGATAATGTATTTTAAATAACACTGAATTTGACAATATTGAATAAAATAAAACAAAAATGAATAAATAAAACATTTTCTTGTAACAGGAATAATATAACTGATTTTAGTAACCGTATTTTTATTATTCTGACTTGGTAAAACTTTGCATTAGAAAGATGTATTACATTTCACACCAGTCCAGTTTCAGAATTACCAATTGGTTCTTGGCTGTGTTATTGTAGAACTTCCAATGTCTTTTATAAATCATTTTTACATATTCCAATGAAAACAGAAAACATGAGTTTTCACTTGAGTGGTGATGGAAGAACATTACTCAGGAACACTTTGACAAAGTAATATTGCCAGGTCATTGATATAAATATTTGCATACCCCAGCAGGTGCTATACAAATATGCCCATGCGGCATACATGTAAGGATACATATATGCCGCATGGACGTTGGGCCGTACATATTGCAAATGCTCTTGCTAGACTGCAACCACCACTACTGACCACAGCCGACTCTACATCACTGTTCAAATTTATAGTATCCCATGTATTTTAGTGTCTTGCAACTGGCTAACTAGTTGAAGTACCAGTTAATAATTAATGTTTTCATTTCTGGTAAATGCGTTAGTGAGTTCTTCATTCAATAAAATAGCATTTTCTTTCAACAAATTTTTGCTATTGGAACAAAATGGCTTCTGTAACAATATGTCTCTTGCTTTAAAAAGGTGATAGTCTTCTATATTCACAGTGGTATCATGTTACAAAAGCAAAGGCCCCAAAATATATTGCTTTCTCAGCTTGGCTTTATAAATGAAGATTCATGAAGGCAATCTTTGTAAAGAGGAGGAATGTGATGATTGCCTTCAGGCCAATGTGGAATGTGTACAAGACTGATCCCCACCCTTTATACCCAATGGTCAGCTGCCATTGCTTGGATAGTGATAAGTGAGGTTCTCAGTTGTAGATTTTAAGTCACCCAAAATAATGGAGTCTATTTCCCCTGTAAATGTTTGTGTGCTAGATGACCATTGACCCTATAAGAAGGTTAATTTATTCCTCTACAGGTTTTAATTTTATCCTACTGTGTGTTTAGCTACTTTCCTTATATGGTAAAACTGATGGAGGAACCAGTTTAATTGCCAATCAATCAATCCTGTGGCAGGTAGTACTGGGATACATGGTACATTGTTTTATGTTGGTTATAAAGAGACTTCCTATTGGAGGACTGTATAACCAGATTTTCCTAGACTAAACATGAATTAGATGGAACTTACCTTGAGATTGTGTCCAACAAATGCTGGAAATAAATCGTTTATCTTCTAAAATTTTCTTTTCAAACTGCCTAGTTCCACCTCCAATGCCAAAATAGTAAGTTTTTGCAGCCACAAATCAATTAAGAATTAAGGAAAAGCAAATAGGAGTTAACCAATGCTCCAAATGTGTGCCTATTATTAATCAATTTACAAGTAAGGTTCCTATGTTACAAAAACAGTAAGTAAAAGAAAAAACAATAAGCAAATAACAAAAAAAAAATAGTAATGCAACTCTCATTGATAACAAGTTTGTTATTAATTAGATGCAGCTCTAAAAAGGTAGCTTTGTGTTAGACTAAAATCAGAATCATATATATACAACTAAATTTTAAAATATCATAAAAAGAGAATATAGAAAAAATGTTTCCTTCCCCATACTAAAAGCAAAATCAATTTTTCAGACCTTCTAAAACAACTATTAACAAAATAATAAATATCTTTAAATCATTGTACACAACAGGGCCATATAAATAATTAAAGGAATAAAGGAATAAATGAATTTCTGTATTACTGATGTGGGAGTGAAGCAATTCTTTAATCCATTATTTCATGATTTTCATATCTGTAACAGTTTATTTCATCAGTTATGTAAGCTCAAAGAAAGAAAAAAAAAACACTTAAAATCCATGTAATTTGAAGAAAAATAAAATGGGTATTATTTGCTAAATTTCCAAGATAAAGCTGGATAAGTTTTATCATTTAGAGTATTCAGACTATTGTCTTCATCTTTATTTTTATATTCACAAAATTTCAGCCAATGTGTCTTTCAGCCTTCTTCAAGTGTTTCAAGTTGAACTCGGGAGCCTTTATGGAAATTTCAAACTGAACCCTTTATTCAATACGTTTATTCAATCCTTTATTTAATCTTTGGACACATGGCACAACGGATATAGATGTTTGGTTAAAGTACTTCTAAGTGAAATAATCATCAGGAGGTTGCAGGTTCAATCCTAACTACAGGTAAATAACAAGGAATAGCTTAACACTTGTACCCATTTATGGTTAACAGAATTAGAACAATCTACCCAAGTGGATTGAAGGGTTTGGTTCAAAGTTCTTTGTAGGCTTCCAAGTTTGACATGAAATACTTGAAGAGAGCAAAAGGATGCATCGGCCGAAACATTGTGAATATAACAAAGATGAAGACTATAGTCTGAATACTCTAAATGATAAACAAAATAGGCTACATTAATTTAAACATCATTGTAGCAGAATAAAGAGATACACAAATTGTTTTTATGTGTTAATAATAAATGATTTGTATTAAAATGTTTTGGAACACTTCAAAAGGATACACATCTCCATTCTCTTCCAAGAGAATGTGTAATAAATCAAGTAGTTTTGAATAATTCTTCGTATTATAAATCGTTTCAGCTGTTAAAATAACATTATATCTACAAAATATGAATATACATACAAAATTATATAAAAAAAACAATAAAAAACAATATTACAATGTCACACACACATATATATATATATATATATATACATATGAACAAAAATTATATGAATAATATTATATCTGTATAAAACAAAAATATAATTCAAAAGTAGAAACAGATAAAAGTTGCATGAAAAATTAAGAAAAATTAACAAAGAATTATCTAGATTATATATATTATACTGGTCCATTGGCCTAATGAGTAGAGTGTTTGCCAATGGCCCGGCAGACCGAGGTTCAATCCCAGTTCGAGTCATACCAGACACTCAAAAAATGGTACTTGATTCTGCCTTGCTTAATACTCAGCATTATAAGGTAAGGATCAAGGGTAAAGTGGAGCAATCTTGGGAAAGGAGTAGCATTCTCCCCTCAGTCTAGTAGCTATTGAAAAGGGAGCCTTCGGTTCACTCTCGACTAAGGTTGCCAACTTTACTTTTTTTACTATATATATTATATATAATTTTTTAAATAAATTGTTTATCTAAATTACCCCTTTTTGGAGATAGTGGAAAATTAATAATCAGTACTATATAATGTAATCTTTGTTTAAAAGCCAGAAATTTTACAATTCAAATTAGATAAATAAAATGTAGATGTGACCTTTGTCATGTAGTGACTAAACCCTGTCACAATTTTTGGTCTCATGAGTTAGCCATGTTAGATGTAGTGGTGGTGGAGGATATTTGGGTATCTGTGTAGTGAAAACAATTCTTTTTAAATACATTTGAACAAGTCACTGAGTTTTTCAAGATGGCAAAAATATCTCTTCTGTTCTCACCACTCTCCACTAGCAATAAATAAATAAACATCTCTATTAAATAAACTTCCAAATTGAGGATTCTTTTTCTTTTATTTAATTTTCACTCAATGAAGTAACCAGGCCTATCACCAAGGAGGTCCCTGAGGTTTAAATCCTAAAATTCACTTGATCTCCCACTCCAGTGAATGTATACCCACTTCCAGAACAAGTATTAAAAAAGACTCCCTCTCCTCGCAAGTAAAAAAAAATTATATGATCCAACCTGTCTGGTTATTTGTATTTTCCAACAATAAATATTCGAGAAATGGGTGATCATTCTATGCTGAATTCAAATGTGAGAGTGAATCCCCTTTATAAAATGTAAATTTTTTTTTTTTAGATAAAAAAATTACAATGAGTTTGAGGGTGTAATTAGTTCAAATCACAAATAAAATTACTAAAAAACTTTTTTCTCAGAGAACTTGACTAGGTGCATGTGAAGAATTTTACCACACTTTCTTTGAGACTGATTAAAAACTTTACAACCAAGCCTGACTTCTTATGCAATCAAAGAGTTTGAATTCTTACTTTTGGATCACAGTTTCTGACTTCTGTAAGGCCAGGGGCAAATTTTTCCAGTCACCACTAAAAAAGGCACACTGCCCCTTGTTTTCCTCACAATTGATTAAAACATTTGGAATTGTTAAATTTGTCAAAACTTCAGCATTCTGAAAAAAAAAACAACAACTTATATTATTATATATAAGTATAAAAAAAAGGCAAAAATTAAGGAAATAAAATAAAATGTAAAAAAATTCCAAAAGCAATACAAAATTCAAATATGATTTTAAAAAGGTGTGCATGTGTGACAAAAAACTAGATTTGAAAAAAATAAAAACAAAAAACAATCAAAAATTGAATTAAAAATCAAAGTAAATAAAAAACTGTCAAAGACAAAAATAATGACAACATGGCATTTTATTATGACTATAGTATGCCATGAATATACCGGCCCATTGGTCTAATGGGTAGAGTATTTGCCAATACATTAGGAGACCAGGGTTCAATCTCTAAAATATAGGAAGCATACATTTTATATATATGTTTGATTGGGATTTTAACTATAAACAATGTTTTCAAAAAATAAACATAAGTGAGTATAAGGAGAAGGTAATAAAAGTTAAAAATTTGCAAGAATTTGTTTGTGTTTTTGTCTAGGAAAGATGAACAAAATAAATTATCTGCTATAAATAAACAAGAAAATAGTTTTCTACATGATCACTGTTTCTGATTCAATAGAAATTTATAAATTACTTTTCTTTTAAGTAATTCAAGTAATTTATTTTTTTTAACAAAGAAATAAAAAGAAAATTCATTTCAACTTTTTCTGCTTTATGTTATTTAATTGATAATAGCCAGATTATCAAGTATAAAGAGAGGATTGGGTTTGCATTGATCTACTTGGTAGTTGAAATAGTTGTATATCTGCCACCAGTAGAGCAGCTGAAAGTAATGGTAGATCCCAAAATGTGGATCCTTAAGGCATTTAATAGGATCTAGGAGCAGGGCCTATAGTGGGAACCTAATATTTCAAGTCTTATAATAACTAAGTTACAGTTTAAAGAGCTGATCTTCTCTTGTGAAATTTTCCATGGACAAAGATCTTCAACAATCAATATAATTTTGAGAAAAGTAAAAGACAAACATCTGTTCATTTAGTTGGATTATTTATTAAAAGTTTAAACAGACTGTCAAAAATTACAATTGAATCATACAAACACAATAAAAATATGAAGAGTGTTTAAAAAGTATTGAGACTGAAACTATTTACCAAGAAAGGAATGAACAATAAATGAAACATTAATTTTCTTCAAAATACTTTCCTTGATATTCAACATTCCAGTAAGTTTTCTATTGGTCAAAGCAACTGTGAAACTCCTCATTTGGTGTTGATGTTGGTTGTTTTGTTTAAAGACATATCAACCCTTTTAGGTCATTTAATGCTGAATTAAGTCATTTTGATAAAAGTTTCAAACAATTCAGTTTAGTGTAAGTATAGTTTTTTGTTTACACACAGTTTAATGTCAAAACAGTTCTATTTAAAAACAATTCAGTTTAGCATAAGTACACAGTTTAGTTATATTTAACCCATAGATAGGACCCAGTTTAGTTATATTTAACCCATAGATAGGACCCTATCAAATGCTACTACTCCTGGCCAAAGTGGACCTGGGAGTGATGGCAATAAATTCCCCAAAGCTCCAGAATTACTGGAGCCTCATCATCAGATTGTTTATCGTCATATCCAGGACACTTGTTGTGGGAGTCTTACCCCTCTACACAGATGCAGTCGGTGTATTCTGCAGCCCCAGCGAAATCAGTCAGGTGCTGACGTATTAGTTTAAGAAACAAGAAAAACTCATACACAGCTACATTTGGTGAGTATGGAGAGCGCTGCACTTGCACAATTCAATGTTTTACCAAAAACATTTCATTCAAAAATTGTTGGGATTGGCACTGATATATCTAGATGTCATTACTTTATTATATTAAATTGCTAACCTGTGCATGTCTCCGTTGAAATTTGAAAAGTAATAAGAAATATGATACTTTTCAATCCCACCTAGTATATATATTTGTAGAAAAACTCATTTTGTATAACAATGTATAGTAGGGGAAGAAAAAAGATTTTTCTTTTTTGCTTGTACAAAGCTTTTAAATTTTTTCACAATGTTTGGAACAAGTTCCATTATTTAAGGTGCTTCAATATGGGTCCAAGTAATTTTATATTAATTTTTTATGGCCCACTTGGGAATGCACAAGTCACAGAGCACCTTTTTTTATGTATCCAGTCAAGGTAATCTGTGAAAATTACAAAACTAACATGTGTTTAAAAGTGAGATTTGTTGATTAAGTATTAGATTTTAGAATTTTTTATCTAAAATTTGTTCTGGAAAGTTCCAGTACTTTGTTGAGCTCAGGGCTTTATGGAACATGCTCCTTTTTGCTGGAGCAAAGGAGAAGAGGGCTCATTTTATATTCGGCTGGAGTGGAGCGTGAGTAACTCCATTTGGCGCTAAAGAGTGTGGCTTTTGTGCTCAGTGCCAAAATTATTTGAATTTTTTAAAAAAAACATTAAACAATAAAAAAAGAAAAGCAAAGAAAAGAAAGTTTGAGCTAAACTTTGTTTCTTTTTTTATAACTGTGTTAAATGAATATGAGATAGAGAGAGGGGGAGTTACATATAAAAATTAGACATGAAAGCCAAAAAATTTGAACTTCTTAAATTTTTGTTTAGAAGCAAGCATGATTTGTCAGCTAGGTGTTATATTTCTGATGGGCCATTTTTCTTAGAAGATAGGAGACAGTCTGAAAAAAGTCTCTTCAAATGCCTCAGCCACTCTGTAGAAAGGCTTTGAAGTCATTTTCTTAAAGATTTGAACTTTTCTTGCATTTAAGACTTGTATTTTTATTGATAAAAATAAATCTTTAAGGGTAATAACTAAAGAAATATGTTTGTTTTTAAATAGATATTTTTTAAATAAATATTTTTATTTACTACTACATTACTATGTTGTTTTCAAGCAAATAATATCGATATTTCTCAAAGTTAAATTCTTGTATCTTTTCAAATTATTATTTTAATAAAAAAATAGTAAATAAGTTTTGTTGAAAATTGTAAATTCGACAGTTGATGTCAGCTTGAATCTGATTGGCTGTTTTGAAGTTGTGCCATTAGCCCCTACTCCTACTATTATTTAAGTGAGACCCAGAAGGGTTCTCTCTCTCTTTTTTTTTTTCCCCGCACAAGCTGAAGCCTCTGTCTAGCTCGCTCCTTTTGCTTTGCAAGCTCTAGTTTGTTTGCCTGTAACTTGAGGCACTTTTTTCTTAAGTGATGTAGCTTGAGCTAATAGGCCTATTTAGTTGCTATAGGCTGAGCCTTTTTTCCTTACAGGGTTTTTATTGTTACTTGTTGAAACAATAAGCCTACTGCAGACTATTTATGGTTTTAGTATGCTTGCCCCTTCAAAAGAAAGTTGAGTCTAAGGTCTGGAGGCAGTATTGGACTTTTGCCAACAAAGGAAGCTGTTGGCCAGGTCAGAAAATGTGGTAAAACCCTCCGTAGGCTCAACAGAAGAAAATTCGAGTTGAAACAGAAAGATATTCATCTAAGAGGAGGACGCGGTGGTCTACTTGAAGTTCCTTAAAGAAATAGTAAACTTCATTTTCAACAAGTCTACACAGGAAACTAGAAGAACTCAGTTGTCTAGGTTGATTCTACACAAGGAGACACCAAGAAGAAGAATAAACCCTAAAAGTTGGCTTCTAAATGAATCTGACATAAAATACCAAAGAAAGGTATTTTATCATTAACAACAGTTAAACTGACAGAAGGTGGTTAACAGCATGGCTTCAAGCAAGTCAGTCATATTTCTCTTAACCCTTCTTTTTTTTTTGGTTATAATATTGTCGTTACTTGAATGTATATTATTTTTGTTACCTTATTCAATGTTTTTGACAAACATAGGGAAAAACATGCAAAGCTGGATTTTTTAAAGTTTATTTCTCTTGAAATAAATTACTTTGTGGGAACTAGTTGTTTTATTTTTAAGAAATATAGACATGCTTCTCTTTTAGGTAACAAAAGTAAGCTTCTCTTCCCCCTTTTTATCTCCTTTATTTTTATACATTTCTCTATCTCTTCGCTTAGCCTGACAGTTACTGCTAGTTTTCTAGGGCTAGGGAGAGATAATGTCTAGCATATTTTTTGAATTGAGAATGATTTCTCATATCTTGCATATTTCATTTCAAATAGTTTTCTTTATTTTATTTTACACCAATATTTCAAAACATATAATAGACATTTCCAAAAACAAAAAAAGGAATACAACAATTTGTTTGTAAAAACAGCAACAAACATGTTTATTCTTTGGTATATTTTACTAATGTTGCCGAAAATTACAAGTCTCAGTGTATTCAACTAAAAAGGGGAAGCTGGTTGATTATTATTTTGTTGCTTTTCAAAGACAAATACAACTTGAAATTGTTATTTGTTGTAAATTTTGAATGAATAAATGTCTTCATCAAGAAAATTTTCATAAAGATTTGAGGCTATATAGTTTTTGCTTCTTTAAAAAGAAATAACTATCAGTAGCACACTAGACTGATGCAGTTTTGTTCATCCCTACTGTTTTATCAAAATAATAATTTGAAAAGAAGATACAATAAATTAACTAAGATACTTAGATTTTATTTGCTTGAAAACAACAGAGTATAGTAATAAATGAAATGGCAATTTTCAGCCAATTGCTACTCTGAATCTGTTTTGAAGCCATTTGACTTGTACTCATTATATATATTCCCTACCCCAGAGAAATAATACGCCATATCACCACAACTCTTGAAAATAGAAGATTTGTGTTTTTATCTGCTGTTCAAAGTTTATTTCGCAAGTTTTTCCAGCCAAAAACTGTAAGTTAAAAATATTTCAAGTGATTTTTTTATAAATTCATATTTTGTGATATTTAAATTCTGTCTCTCCCCTCTGGGAGAAATGTTTGCAGCTTCTTTCTTTAAAAAGAAAATAATCACTAATGTAAAATTTTATTTACTTAGAACAAATTTAAATTCTCTCCCAAAATAAATAGTAAATAATTAATTTTCAAAGAAATAAGGCTTGCTATAGTTTTTTCTTTAGAAATAATTACAGTAAATATATCTAAATTATTTACTTTTTTACTAATAATAATTTGAAAAAAGATTAATCTGATTTGTTTGTAAAACCATTAACAGAGTATTTATGTTGGTATTTGATTTGAAATATAAAGTGTATTTTTGAATAAACAATGGCCAAAAAATATCAACAAATTGCCAAGATGTGGCAGGGGCAATTTTGCTCAAATTAGGGATAATAAGAGTATTGATAAAGATGGATATGCGATAAAATAATAAACAGCAAGTGAAAAAAGGTGCATCTTCAAAAAAACCCAAGAGGTTGATAGGCCATGGGGACTTTGGTATATTAAAAAAATAAGAATATCATGCAAAATTACCAGAAAAAAGGATAATCCTTTCTTGTTTGTTGATAATGATTGTTCCAAAGAGTTTTACTCAAAAAGATGGAAATATAATCCATATTGATTACAGAAAAAAACATAACTTCTAAAAATAAACACTATTCTCAATAATAGATGTTTATACGAATTGTTTATATAAGAAAGTAGGACACAAGAAAATCACGACATGAAATTGTACTTTGGGCAATGTCAGAAGGTGGCGCACACACTAGAGGATGAATGAATTAATTATATGTGGCATCACGTGATTAACAGGGGCAAAGATATTCTCAATAAATAAGCCTTGCCTTGAGCTGGTGTGAGTGTTTTTGCTGTGACAGCCAGGGTGATTACTTCCGGTCTGTACTGTGATTGTTGACGTGTAAGAGATGGCTGAGCCCCAGTATGAGAAAATCATCTCAGGGCGGATGTGATGTCATCCATCGAGAAAACCTGTCAGAGATTGAATCAGGCATTCTGTGTGCACATGTACCGTTGACAAGCCCGATAAACAAAAATCACTAAACAAGCTGCTAAACCGAAAAAGGTTAAGATAAAAACCATCTTTCTCCAATAATCAACACTCAAGGTACTGTTTGTATATAAGAAACATTTTAATTTAATTACTTTTTCTTTATGAACTGTGTTTATTTCATGTATTGTTGGTGTTATTATCTATATAAAAGAAACCTTTAATAAAATTGGATCGGTTTGGTTATTTTTTTTCTGATATTGACACAATTCCAACTCAACAAGTCTGCAGGTGGACAGGATCAATCACAACGTGGGCTGTTGAGAGGATCTCCAGAGAATTAGGTCTAACCTATAACACTGGACCCTACAGAATCATGGCCGAAATTGTGAAGGACGGCGATCCAGAGGGGTTACATCACAGGTGAAGCATTGAAGAGTCGTTACATTAACTGTTGTGGTGACCAAGGATCATGTTACAGTAATGTTGCTATGACAAGGATCATGTTACAAATAAACTATTATTCAGAGATTGAATTAATATCCTGAAATTTCATACAAAAAATATCTGGCTGAAACCTTGGGATTGAACAAATATTGGGTAATATTTTCCTCCCCAGAAAAAAATAGGTTGTTAATGTAATGACCATTTAAATTGTTTTAAAATATTTCAGGGATTTATATTTCTATTCTATACTTTAGGCAACAAAAATTTATACATAATCTTATCCTCCATCTGACATTCTCCTTTAGGAGCAAGAAATCCCATCTTCTTAGCAAATATCAAAATATTAACAGGATTTTGTCAAATATTATCTTACAGTCAGTTTTACACTTAAAGTGACATCCCCAACCATATTGACAAGATCTTTTGAAGCCCACACCTATACTTTGACCACTTATTAGCGAAATAGAACATTTATGAAAGAAGGTTTATTTTCACTATGGAGCGCTGAAAAAGAGCCACTACTATTTTATAAAGGAGTTTGAACTGGAGCAGTTCCATTTTAAAAAATGGGGAGCATAAGGGGAGCTAGCTCCAATTTTGGGTATGTGAATGGGAGCTGAAGCAGCTCCAAAAGTAATGGAGCAAGTAAAGCCCTAGTTGAGCAATGAAAATGAATGGTCAGGAATTATTGCAAGAATTACTGACAGAATTGAGCTTTTATATATATATATATATATATATATATAAAATGAAAATAATTCCAGTATGGCCAAGAGCAAGTCTACCAAGGTTTCACCAAATAGCTCTTCAGGATCACATTGGCGAAGTGGCTTAGGATAAAATACATTTTATTGGTTAAAAAGACCCCTCGCCTATACAAAAATTAGCTTAGTTTGGTGGTCCATGTTAGCGAGTCCTGCCATCATTTGCCCTGCCACCATGTTGTTTGAGTAGTCAACATGTCAGCCACAATCTGGTTTGTTGGGGCAAGTGAATTTACAAAATTTTCGATGAGACACTCGGTTTGATGGTGGTTGATTTTGACCTTCGTCAGCTTCCATTGCTGTGACGTTATCTCTGTCTTCTTGGCTCTCAACCTCCTCCACCTCCATTGGTACTATATCCGATGCCTCAGGTTGGTAGAGTGTAGGTCACAATTCCGCATGTTGGAGCCTCGGTATTGTCAATGCCTTTGCTGTTTCCAGAGTCTCGAAGGGGCCCTCTGGTTGTGGGTAATACAGGCTGTCTATTACTGGGTTTATCTTCTGGAGGAAGCGACGGTTGCACCGGGTTAGTTGTTGCTTCCATCAATGCATACGTGGTACTGCCTGTTATTGAGTGCTTCCACCACTCAGCCAGTTTTTTCCCCATTGGCATAGGTAGGGGGCCCAGTCTGGTTCTGTATTTGAACTGGTTGGCCGACTTCTTTTTCCTGAAGCAGGTGCCAATGCTCATTCCTAAGTTGTCTTTTGGCCATCGCTTTTTCCCGATACCGACTAATTTCATTCCACCGTTTGTGGATTCTGTATTTGTCCCAATGGGCTGGAAGATGGTCTTTAATTACCTGGCCATACAGCATCATTGCTGGGGACATGTTCAGAACTTGAACAGGGTTGTTGCGGTGTGTCAATAAAGCTCTTGCGGTGCAATTGTAATGTAGCCTGCCAAAACCTCAACACTGTCTATCAGTATCCACTTAGCTGTTTTGACAGCCAGCTCTGCTCATCCATTACTTAGTGGGTAGTACACTGATGATGTGTGTTTCTTTATTCCTCAGAATTGAAAATGGTTACTCTTCGACCTAATGGGGGCTGAGGCTCTGAACACGGCCTCAGAAGATCAATTAATGCAGTATATAAAGCTTGTCGCGGTTAGGGGGCTCCATAAGGAGGTTCATCAGCAAAACTTCCACTCCATGAAACAGAAGGAAGGAGAATTGATCTCACAGCAAAATTTTGTGAATTCACAGTCGCTTGTCCCAACAAACCAGATTGTGGCTGATATGTTGACTACTCAAATGACATGGTGGCAGGGCAAATGATGGCAGGACTCGCTAACACAGAGCACCAAACTAAGATACTGGCGGAAGCTACAACCCTCGTTATGCTGCAACAGAAGTTCGATAGGCTAGTCAGTCTGGAAATGACTGACCATTCAACTACCATCAAACCAAGTATCTTGCCGAAGTACTAGAGTGTCACTACCACCCAGGGACTTATCCCCACAGCTGCATGGCGTGTCTCACAAACTGTCAGAACGCCCTTCGTACACGACCACAACCCGAATGTCTTGTGGTCTCATAAGGGAGGGGCATGTGAAGGAATGGAAGAACATTAGTCAGGGTCGTCCAACCAAAAAGCACTGTTGGCCACACTTGCACGAGATATGCAAATAGGTCTCAACGGTAGATGTGTGAGACACATTTAAACAATCCAAATTGATCTACTGCGTTGGGAGCACATTGCAGATATTACCAACTATACATGGCATTGCTGATAGGATTCAAAAACCTGGAAGACCTTGCAACACTGCCAACTACAGCAAAAGTCCCGTCGTACCGCAGACTACTACATCAATTGGTAGAACTTCAAAAAGAAAACATTGAACTAAGGAAGCAATGCCATGTATAGTTGGTAATATCTGCGATATGCTCCCAAGACAGTAGATCAACTTGGATTGTTTATATTTATAGGTCAACAGACCATCTAACAACTCTTCACTCATACTGACAACCATGATTTAATGTCTTGAAAGGTTCAATATAACCTGAGATACAACTTGGTTTAGCTTTATAATTTCTCTAGTTTTTTGAAAATCCTCAGAATAAAAATGACAAATATCTGTTTTCATTTATTTAATGTGTAACAATAAATCAACTCATAACTTGAAAGATATAAAGGAATAACATTTCTTACTTACAAAGTCTTGGAATAAAACATATTTTGCCCCATTCTTGACAGCACACAAACCTGGCAAGCCACCACCACAACCCAACTGAAAAAGAAAATCCTTTGTTATCATCAGCAAAAACATTTATGGAAGTGTTATAATTGCTTATGAAGAAGATATACCTACAAATAATTTTCTAATTTATAACCAGAAATGTAGTACTATACAAATGATATATTTATTTATTTTATTAAGGAGAGAGAATAGCAATTCCTCATTATCTATATATTGCTAAAATTCTAATTTCATTTATCTTTTTAAACCCTTAAATTAGCTGAAACAGTTTCTGTAGATGTTTGCTTCTCTCACTGGATTATTACGCTCAATAGAGTGAACAGCCTGGCATTTCCTTTCTTTTTAAATATATGAGGATTTTATTATTTCAAGCGGAATATTATATAATGAAAACATTTTTTAAAAACCATTTGATAATAAAGTCCATTTTCATTGTATTATGTTCCACTAGAAATAATAATTTCCACTTTCTATAGTCTTGAACATTAAAATGCATACAAAATATTTACACAAGAATAACAAAGCTCTTAACATGTAATAGAAAAATTAATAAAACCTGTTAGTTAGCTATACTAGAGAATGTTTCAGGGGGTAAACTGTTTTTATCTTCACAAAAGGTATGTGTTCACTAATCGGGCTTGGAGGAGGGATAGATAAGCCAGGGAAAATTTTTAAATTCAGTATACCTGCTCCCACAAGCCAAAAAATTCATATCTTACATTTAACATTGAATGAATATGTTGAGAATCTCAAATTGATACAGGGGGTGGGGGAAGAAAAAACAAAATAAAAGAAAGAAGGAAAAGAAAAAGGAAAGAGAAAAGAAGAAAAAAAAAAAAAACAAAGACAAAAACATTTAAATAAGGTCATAAAAATACAGACACTGAAAGGATTTGGTCTTCAAATTATAAAAGCCTTCAAAATCTCTTGAATTTGCTATCTCATTTAGTTTTATTACAGTAAATATTTAACATTAAAAAAAAGAATAGTGTTGCCAAAAAAGCACCTAGGTTTATCATACTGAATTTTCTTAGTACACGATTTTACACATTTACAATAATAAGAAAAAAGTCAATCACCAACTGTAATAAGATGAGTCTAAATAATAATAAAAAAGATACTGAACCTAGTTAAGTTAAAACTTAAGAAAATTCAAGGTTTAAACATAAGACATCTTTTTTTGCTTAAGAAGGAAAAGTCATATTATCAGTCTCCAAGGGTGGAGAATATTATACAAGCCACACAAGCATATATCAACAGAAACCATGAGAAGCGGCATGATGGATGCAAAGTAAGATGGATCAATCCAAACATGGGTAAATGGCATGCTTCTTCAGATGCTGGTCAGAAGTACCCTATAAGTCAACAGCCATGATCAAATAGTTCAGTCAAGAAAGAACAGCTAATCATGTATAAGGATGGCATCTTTTGATGAGAAAAAAAGTCAATGAAAGATTATCATGACATTAATTCAAAACCATACATCCAAACCATATTGCCCTTCACACGAGTAAACAAGGGACACATTCTGTAGAGGTTGCCTCAGTGTTTGAAAATCATCTGCAGAGCCCAAATACAAAACAAAATTACTTAGATGCAAAAACATTGTCAACATAGCGACATTTAATGTTAGGACTCAGTAAATCAGTTACCTGCACTGACAACATCTGTAGCTGAAATAGGGACATCATATGCATATAAAAACATAGTACCAAAACAAACTAACAATAAAATACCATGATACTAGCAATGGATTGTATTGGTATCTGCATGGAAAACTCCATCAGTGTCACCATAGGAGGCATAGGAATACTTCTCAGTCTTCATGCCTTAAAAATCACTAAATAGCATAGAGAGAAAATCCAACCAAGTATGATGCATGCTCCATTTAATGGCAACTCCAGCACATTAATCATCTCTTGCTACAGTTCCACTAATGCCATCATCCCCTTCTACAACAAGCTATCCTTCCCTTGTCAACAACATTCCCAAACACAATCATTGGAGGAAACATAAATGCTCATATAGGCAAAGATAGAAAAAATAAATTCTGCTTACACAACTCACCAAACAGAAATGAGGAATATCTAGAGGATTTCTCACAAGTATGCCTAAATACTAAATTTCAAAAAAGGGAGGATAAAACTGTAGACCTACACCTATGCAAATAACCCTAAAGCACGGTTAGATTATTTATTGATAAACCCAAAATGGATAAATAGTGCTCTGAAATGTGAGGCATACTAAACTTTTGAAGGAGTATCTTCCTATCACAGAATTATCTCAGCAAAGATTCACCCGAGTCTACACAGATATAAAGCACAAACTGTTAAAGCTTCACAATATAACTGGTCCTCACTCATCAATTATGATATTAGAAATATACAGTAACAATGTTTGATACTCTTCAGAAAAATCTGAAGGACATACTCTAAATGACAAATAAGAAAACTTTGTTCTTGCCCATACAGAAGGAGCAGTAGAGTGCATACTAACCAAACTAAGAGCCAAATGTAGAGTTCCATGGGAATCACAAGTAGTTAGGAAAAAAAAAAAAAAAAAAAAAAAAAAAAAAAAAATCAAGATAACATGAAAAAAGCATTCTTACTTAAAAAAAAAAAAAAAAAAAAAAAAAAAAAAACCTATTACAAAAATTATTAACAGCCAACTATAATTTGGTCATGGTAATTCAATTCATAACTGCTATATTCTATTTGGAAGAAAATTCACTTTATATAAAAAATTGGTAGGGATGTAATTATTCATGGTGATACTGTATATATATATACATATATGTATGTGTTCAGTTTATATATATATATCTTCATATAGCAGGTGTGTACTAATTTATGGACAGTATTGCATGAGTACTGTACCTTAAAGTATCATAAGTGAAAAATATATTTGTAAGTAATTAATAATATGATAGATTAATTAATATGAATACCATTTTGATTATATATAGTATTCTTAGACATCTATAATGAAATCCTATTTTAGCAAAGAAATTTCAGAATGTATAAGTAGTGTTTGCTTTGAATTTAATTTGTTGTAGAATCTAAAAGTTTGTTGGGGTATCATATTGGGTCTTTAATGGCATTTTAGTAAATAAGAAGATTCACTTCCTCTATAAATAATGTAAAAACATGTTATATGGGGTTATGATTCCGAAACAAAAAGTGACTTGATTAAGACTAAATATTGATTTGTAAAAAAACCTCAACTTTTGTGAAGGTAACGTACCTGGGCATTCGAAGCGCGCACGAACGTGTCTGGCTTGTAGAGCGGAAACCGATATGACTGCCTCGAGCATATTTGACGAGGGGAGATCTCGAACCAGCGAGAGGTAATTTGCACGTATGTAAATTCTTACGAGATCTCACGAACATACAAATACGCACAGTAACGGCTGAAAGGGGCGGATTTGTTCTGAGTGCGTTGCCCGACGAACATGTTACAACTCAAAGAAGGAAGGAAAGAAGGAAGGAAGGAAGGCGAGAACCGGAAGGAGAGAGAGAAAGACGGCAGGAAGGAGAACGAGGGAGAAAGCGAGAGAGAAGGAACAGCTAATGAGAGAGAGGGAGAGAGCGCTCGACTCAATACACCCTGAAACTAACAACAGTTTCCTCTCTTGAATTAATACAAGAATCAGTTTCTTGTTGCCTTTTACGCCCGCTCTTGACAACAAGCTATTTCGGCAATCATGGCCTTTGACCCAAAACTAATTCCCCTCTTTGACGGGACCAATGCCGGGCAATCGGTGGTTAAATGGGTGGAGAAGGCAGAGTTGGTGTGCCGGTGCGCCTCTCGGGGGGCGCATACGCAGTGTATCAGCAGCTGAGTGAGGAGAAGAGGGCTGACTTTGCCTGTATAAAAGATGTTCTTTACACAGCATTTGCCCTCAGTCCTGTGACGGCTTATAAGCAGTTTGCAGTGCGCCGTTTGCGTCTGGGAGAAATGGTGGACGTCTATTTGCGGAGCTACGCAAGCTTGCAACTCAGTTCGGAGGTATGACGGAGCCAGGTCTGGTCTGCGCATTCATTGCTAGGTTGCCGGAGCATGCGGAGAATCTTCTTCAGGCCACTACCCAAATAGACGATTTGCCGATATCCGAAATATTAGCCCGTGCCCGAGCAATATTGAAGGACAGTCTCACGGGCACAGAATCGAGATTGTCCTAGGTGGCGCGGAAGTCCCAGGTCCCCAAAGATTCTCATTTGTTATCGGTGCAAGCTACAGGGCCACGTTGCACGAAATTGTCCGGGAAACGAGCGAGGGGATGAGTCTTCAGCACCAGTCTCTCCCCAAACCTCATATGAATGGCGCTCTGCCTGCAGTCAATGTGCAGATTGACGGAGTAAGACGAACTGCCCTGGTGGATACAGGCTGTACGCAAACCCTAGTACGCAAACCATGCTGTCAGACGTGGAAGAAAAAGCAAGTCCCCTTGCTGGTTGTAGGAGGGAACTCGTCAATGTGTTGTGGAGAGAGCATGGTCCAAATTGGCATCGGCAATGGACCTTCAGTCGCCGTACGAGCCCTGGTTGTAGATGAGGGTCTGTTTGGATATGATCTGCTACTTGGGCTAAATGCAATCAGACAATTTGGTGGAGTGACTATGTCTGCCACTGGCGAAGTGAAATTTCCTCAGCGCGAAAGACTGATGTGTGCTGCCATTACCCTCGACGAGCCTGACTTTCACGCTGAATACGACGAGGCCAAGCGTGTATGGACCGCATCTTGGAAATGGTCCGATGACCAGCCACCTGTGTCTTTGAAAAACAGGCTTTCAGAATACCCTGCCCCTAAGCGACTCCAAGGTGAATATGAGCGGGAGTTGCAGGCTTGGATTCAGAACGGTTGGCTGATTCCATACCCGGAGAGCGAACTTGGCCCTCCTAAAGGCCTGATACCATTAATGGCCATATTACAGGAAAGTAAGCAGAAGGTCTGGCCAGTTATGGACTATCACGAGTTGAATGAGCACGTGAATGCATATACGGCGAATGCGGATGTATGTGCTCAAACCGTGCGGGAATGGCAACAGCAGGGGCCAAAAGCTGCCATAGTGGACCTACGCCGGGCATATCTGCAGATCCACGTTGACAAGTCACTGTGGCCGTTCCAAACGGTGAAAATTAAAAGCCTGAGGTACTGCCTCACCCGCTTGGGGTTCGGGCTCAATGTAGCTCCACAGATTATGCGGTCCATCGTAAAAGCTGTGATCAGGTAAGATGAAACCGTCAGTCGCGCTACCTCTTCGTATGTCGATGACATATTTGTTAACGAAAGTGTGTGTTCGGCAGCCCAAGTGAAGACGCATCTTGAACGATTTGGGCTGACTTGTAAGAATCCGGAACAACTAAGTGGTGGCGCTCGAGTGTTGGGCGTATACGTCAGGGAGGAGCGTGGAAAGCTTAGATGGCGACGCGACGGCGAGCGTCCGAAGGTTCCCAATGTACTTACACGTCGTGCCGTCTTTTCTGTGTGTGGGCAGCTGACCGGGCATTTTCCAGTGTGCGGCTGGCTCCGTGTTGCAGCTACGTTTGGAAAATGGAGAGCTAACGCTGTGACAACCGGATGGGACGACGAAACACAAGACCCCATGTTGCGTCGGATGCTTGACGAAATTGTGATGAGATCGTCACAAACTGATCCAGCACATGGTGACTGGTGCGCGGATGGTCAGGAAGTCACTGTGTGGGTGAATGCCAGCTCCCTGGCCACCGGGGTGGCTATTGAATATGATGGAGCCATCATTGAAGACGCAAGTTGGCTACGACCGGTGCACGCAGATAAGCACATCAACCTGGCGGAGCTTGACGCAGTGTTGAGGGGCATTAATCTGGCGCTGCACTGGAAGGCGAGTGTGATTCACCTGCGGACAGACTTGGCCTGCGTGCACAGGTGGATTTCTGACACCCTGTCCGGGAAAGCAAGGGTGCGGACTAAGGCGGCGTCGGAGATGTTAATAAGACGGCGACTGAGTACGCTCCAAGAATTAGCGGCAGAGTATAGACTGACAATTGACGTGGCACTCGTCAAATCCCAGGTGAACCGAGCCGATCCACTCACTAGAGTGCCCCAACAATGGCTGGATGCACTTCGGAAAGAAGCGGAACCCATCGAGCCAGTATGCGCCACATCTATGGGTGAGCTGGATCCCGCTCGTATTCGGACCATTCACCGATCTTGTGGGCACCCGGGCGTAAAGCACACACTCTACTTCGTGAAACTGGTGAGTCCTAAGGTCTCTAAGGCAGCTGTTTGGAAGGTAGTTAGAGAATGCGAAGAGTGTCAGTCCATAGATCCAGCCCCGGTGAGTTGGAAGGCAGGCAGACTGGACGTATGTGAGAACTGGAGGAGGGTTGGAATGGACGTGACTCACCTTGGAGGTCGTCATTACCTAACCTTAATCGACTGCAGTCCCAGTCGGTTTGCTATTTGGAGGCCGTTATCATGCCAAGATGCTGCCAGCATTGTTCAGCAGTTGGAGACCGTATTTTGTGAGAGGGGGGCGCCTGTTCAGCTACTCACAGATAACGCCACGACCTTTAGCAGAGAGACGTTCTCTAGATTTGCCGAGCGCTGGGGCGTTCGAATGAGATTCCGATGCACATATGTACCGGCTGGCAACGGGATTGTGGAGAGATCTCACCGCACAATAAAGCGCATTGCCGCAAGAACACGGTGCTTGGTGATGGAGGCTGTATACTGGTACAATGTGACTCCCAAAGACGATGCGTCGGCGTCAACTGCACCAGCAAACATAATATACTCATATACAGCCCGTATAAGAGGTGTTGATGTAACGTTACCACCGGAGGATGCCGATCCCAGCAGTTACAAGGTAGGGGATAGTGTTTGGGTGAAAATCCCTCATGGGCAATGTACAACCCAGTTCGGAAAGGGGACAATTACGGGTGTGTACAGCCCCCATTCGGTCCTTGTTGATGGGACACCTCACCATGTAAAGGATGTTCGTCCAGTGTGAGGAGCAGACGCCACTTATTGCAGCAGCGCTTCCTCTGAAGACGAAGCGCTGATGCTGTATTTACCGTGGGAGGATCCCGCAGCATCTGAAAGCGACCACAGCGACCGAGGACGACGACATTGCCGAGAGCGTTCCGCTCAGACGAAGTAGCAGACTCAAAAGACCTGCTCTGCGCTATACGTTGTGTGATTCCCAAATCAGGGAGGAGAGTGAAGGTAACGTACCTGGGCATTCGAAGCGCGCACGAACGTGTCTGGCTTGTAGAGCGGAAACCGATATGGCTGCCTCGAGCATATTTGACGAGGGGAGATCTCGAACCAGCGAGAGGTAATTTGCACGTGTGCAAATTCTTACGAGATCTCACGAACATACAAATACACACAGTAACGGCTGAAAGGGGCGGATTTGTTCTGAGTGCGTTGCCTGACGAACATGTTACAACTCAAAGAAGGAAGGAAAGAAGGAAGGAAAGAAGGAAGGAAGGAAGGAAGGAAGGCGAGAACCGGAAGGAGAGAGAGAGAAAGACAGCAGGAAGGAGAACGAGGGAGAAAGCGAGAGAGAAGGAACAGCTAACGAGAGAGAGGGAGAGAGCGCTCGACTCAATACACCCTGAAACTAACAACAGTGTCCTCTCTTGAATTAATACAAGAATCAGTTTCTTGTTGCCTTTTATGCCCGCTCTTGACAACAAACTTTATACATAGAAAACACAAAGAGAATTTCTTTACTCCTTTTAAAGTCTCATTAAATACAGTAAGCATCATATAATGTTCTGAAGATATGAATAAAGACTGAAATACCAAGAAAATACACAACTCATTTTTTTTTTGTAAATTATTAGCTAATTGAGACTTACACTCATCCAATCAAAGGTGTTGGACTTCTGAATAATGAGTTTTAATTTTTTTTTAAATGAAAAACAGAGGTGGGTGGACAAATCATTTCAATGGCTCAGTGGTTGATATGAAGATTTTAGCAAAATGAATGGGAAAAAATTTGCTTATGAATTAATGATTTTTCCTCCTCTAACGACAACAATTCTTAAGACAAACTAGATGACCTGTGGACCCATTGGGTTCCCATTTTAATGGTGGCCCATGAGGATATTGATGCTTCTATTTAGGAAGCAGTAAAAAATTGTAATTAATATTTCATAGTTGCCTCCATTACATTAAGAATTTACAGGATAAAATATGATATTAAGACCTTACAAAATTATCATTCAGTTTAAAAATTAAACAAAATTAATCTTTTAACACTTATATAGTAAATCTAAAACTACATAAAACTGATTTAAATGAATCTTTTAAACAGAAGTACAAAACTAACTTTCAATAAGAAACCAAATTTATGTCATTTAGAAATGACAATAATGAAAGAAATAAAGAAAAGACTAACTGATTATGACTCTCTGAAAGGAAACTAATGTACAATATAGAAAATTTTTCTATCTGTTTTAATATCTTGTAATTTAGTTTCTATTTAAATAACATTCATGTAAATTGTACTCCATTTTGAACAATGAAATTTGCAGACAAAATTCAGACATTTTTATACCAAATTACAGATTATTAGGAATAGTAATAAACTTACACAGACTAAGATAAAAAGAAACATAAATTTACCCACTATTGGTAAAGGTTTGAAAATCTGGTCTTTGCTTACTATTATATATGTGTGAATCCTATATATAAGATTTGCATAAATACCTTTGCTTATTCACTTATTCACAGAAAGCTTGGGGAGAAGTTCATCATGTTGAACTTAAAAGATCTTTCAGTGAAACTATATCCTTTTTATGACATCTGCCTTTTTTGGATGACAACATTTTTGTATTTTAATTAAATTCTTTACTGTGAAATTACGTCTTTCTAGAACTTTCATCCTTGTACCTTATGGACTTGTTTAAATATGCTAATCCCTTTTTTTATCAATTGGTTATTTCATAAAACTCTGCAATATTATTTTATTTAATATGCCTTACACATTGGTCAAAATGTTCTTTCAATTATTCTTGGTCCCAGTTTACTTAGTGGTCACTATATCAATACTGCTATTTGCTTTTTTTAAGTAAGCTTGCAATGGTATAATTTTGTTATCTGCTTTTACATCTTATCTTTTATAAATGCTTCATTACTTAAATTGATTTAACTCAGTCTCTTGTTATTAGATATTTTTGTAATTGAATATACAGTATCACCCATAAATCAGTGATGATGTGTTAGACTAACTTTTGTAAATACAATATCACCCATAAATAAGTACACCACTAAAAGTTTAAAAAAAAAAAAAAATTTTCTTCTAAGCCAAAGATACCAAGATTTTATTTTTAGTGGAACATTACACAATCAAAATAGATATTAATGGGTATTATTTATTATGGAATTCTACAGGACTGAAACTGAAACAAAAAATAAAGTTGTAGTGACTATAACCAAAAATAAGATTGTATGAATATATATATAAGGGGTTTACTTATTTTTGGAGCGCTCCATATTCATATTTTTGGTTAAAGAGTTTCAGTACTGTAGAGTTTGGTAATGAATAATACCTAATAATATCAGTTGGTAAGAGTGTATATGGGTAATTTGTATGGGCAGTTGGTATGAACACTTGGTAAAGGCAATACTGTGTAAATATTGTACCTTGATCATTCTTTTCTTCACTCTTCCTAGTTTCCTCTTTGTAAATAAATGATTTGCTTTAGTTTCTTTTGTTTTTAATGGAGTGCTTTAAATGGTGTTTTAACTGGAGTGCTGTCAGAATGTGTGAATGAGATATTCTGAAAGTGAACATAATAGTGTGACTGGAGTTTGAACTTGATTACTACAATGTCACAGTCCAGAATGTTAGCCACTATGTCATCGAAACTTTCCCTGTAAATATGTAAATATTTATAAACAAAGACATAAAAAAGAAACAAAAAAAAAAAGATTCTGATGTTAAGTAAAATAAGAAATGACTAAGAATTAAGAAATGTTACTCACTTCTGCCACTGTTTTAGATGTGAAATCCTTTGAGCTGATAAACTTTGCCAAATCAATACCACATTCCCAAATTTGTAATCCACCTACAAAACAAAAGAATAAATTAATAAAATCAAAGTATTTCATTATCAAAAGTAATGCAGACACTGTAACTACCAGAGATCAGGGAGCACAATATATCTGAGGAAACCGAGAAAAATCCAACATAAATAAATTTTATAAATATAACCGAGAAAGAAAATTCAAGAACATTTTTACTTATTCCTAAAAGTTTTTCTTAAAAAATACTCTATTCATTGATAAATTTGTTCATAAATGAATGAATACTGAAAATTTTATTGAAATTATAAAACAGGTGATTATTGGACAATTCTTAAAATTGAAGTGTAATTTGACAACAAATTTGTTTATATGCAAATTATACATCAGCATTGTTTTACAGTGTAAGCAACTTTTCAAATACATTTTTTTTTACAATAACATGAATAATTTTTTTCCAATCATTCTATTAATAAATATAATTCAATACAATGAAATTAAAATCTTTACAAAGTAGAAATTGTGAGGCATACTCCTCTTTTGAAGAAGTATTTTCTGATCACAGAATCCTCACAGCAAAGATACACCAGAGTCTATGCAGGAATAAAAACACAGTCAAAACCACAGATTATGACAGGTTCTTAGTTACCAATAGAAATATTAGCAGTAAATATATGGTAGCTGTAAGAAACAAATTCAATACTCTTCAGGAGAAATCTGAAAGATATACTTTAAATGACAAATATGAAAACTTCATCACTGCCCATATGGAAGCAGCAGTAGAGTGCATACCAACCAAACTAAAAGTCAAATATAGAGTTCCATGGGAACCATTAATGTTACAAACTGGAGTGCTGTCAGAATGTGTGAATGAGATATTCCATGCAAAATCAGCAAAATTCTGGAACACAGAATCTTTCAGAATGATCTCCCAAATATAAATCTTCAGGTGAGCTATCAAATATGTAACAATCTTGGGTTAATATAAAAATAAATATCCCAGACAAAGCCCCCAAATAGAAATATATCAGAAAGGGTCCTAAATATGTTAAACACAAATATATCACTCACATGAATATTCTTGTTACACTGCAGAATCGTCCATGACACATCAAAAATAAAAATGAGGCAAAATCCACAAAGAAGACAAGCTTAAGACAATTTAATGAAACAAGAATTTTTGTTACCCAAATGTAAATGAAATAGAATGATAAAGATGATCAAAAATGAATACCACAAACAGTTCAAATATTTGTTTTTATGGAATGATGTGTGCAGAATAGATATTACAGCTCAAAATGTGTGCATGATAATATGAGAGGAAAGGAATTATTACAATCTTTACATATCTCATATATGAGTTATAATCTCATTGAAGATTTCATAGATGTCTTTACATATCTCATTGAGTTATAATCTCATTGAAGATTTCATAGATGTCTTTCTTTTCTCTTTTATCACTTTCTCTTCTTTCACTTTCTGTAGTCGACAGAAAGTTTATTAAACTTTCTCTTTCAGAGTTCCTTGTACTTTGATTATCATCAATATGACAATCACCTGCTGCAGGATAAATCTTAGGATTTTCTCTTTTTTTCCTTTCCTCCTGATTTCTTCAATCTTTGAATGTGACGGTTGTTTACTTTAAATGAGTTGGCAATGCTATTTCTTTTCTCTTCACCAGGGCAGGGTTAGGCATCTATCTTGTTTGAATCTCAGGGGCCAATTGACTTGTCTAGAATTCAACTTTCTCTCATGGAAAAATCTGAATTCACCACATGATACCTTTCATGAATATTCATGTGAGCAATATTTCAATTACTGTTTTCCAAGAAACTGGTCTAGGTTAAAGGGAAGGCAAATTTCGCCTAGACCTACTTTCAATGAAGGTTGATTCACTGGTTAACCCATAAGAGAAATCTGTTGCTACCCTAGGGTGGGGCAGATATTAATGTCACTAGTAGTTAGGAAAAAAAAAAAAAATATCGAGATAACATGAAAAAAGCATTCTTACTTAAAAAAAACAAAAACAAAAAAAACAACAACAACAAATGCTAATGCCATCAAACATAAAGTCCAGAGAGAAATAATACACATTAAAAAGAACAACTAGGATACATTCAAGGACAAATCAATAAAATTAGAAACTCATTAGAACGTAGACAATCATGATTAACATGGCAGACAGTAAATGATGAAAGTAGAAGGAAGAACATATTGAGAGCAAAACTAAAAGCTACCAGCCAAAAACAAAGACTTCAGAAATGGAAAGAACATTTCAAGAATCTGCTTGGAAACTCCCCTAAAGCCAATGATAAACCTATTACAAAAATTATTGACAGCCAACTAGGATATTTTATGGAGAAAGAACTTGACATTATACTGAAAAAAATAAAAGCAAAAAAAGCTGTAGGCCTCAAGGAAATACCTCCAGAAGTATGGAAAACAAGGAAATTTGATGACATACTTCTTCAATTATGCAATACTGTTTATAAGCAAAACACAATAGAGAAATAGACAAAAGGCTGCATTCTCTCCTTCCCTAAGAAAAGTGACCTAGGAATTACTAAGAACTACAGAAGCATCACCCTTACTGTTATAGATAATAAGGTTTATAATGTTATGCTTATTAACGATATCCAAGCTGAAATAAAGAATATTTTAAGGAAAAATCAAAATGGTTTTTGGAGAAATCAATACACAACTTCACAAATTTTTACAATCTATTGAATCATTGAAGGAGTATGTACAAAAAACTTGAAGCAACACTATTATTCGCAGATTTCTCCAAAGCATTTGATTCTATACATAGAAGGAAGATGGAGCAAATAGTATTTGCATATTGTCTTCCCAAAGAAACTGTTACAGCTATAATGATGCTTTATAGAAATACAAAAGCAAAGGTTTGCTCACTTGATGGAGACAGACTTTTTCACCATTACCGCTGCTTCTTATACAAGGAGATACATTGGTACCTTATATGTTTATAATATGCTTAGACTACATACTTCAAATCTCAATAGATCTAATAAAAGAAAATGGTTTTGTGCTAAAAAAAAAAAAAAAAAAAAAAAAAAGCAAGAGCAGACAATATCCCACAGAAACTACAACAGATGCAGACTATGCAGATGATCTAATGCTTCTTGTAAATACACCTACCCAAGCCAAATTCTTACTGCATAGCCTACAGCAAGCAGTAAAAGGCATTGGCCTCCATGTAAATGCAAATAAAACAGTTTTCAAGAGTTTTAAATGAGAAGGAGCCATCTTCACTATACATGTCAGCCCAATAAAATTAGTAAATAAGTTAACATACCTTGGTAGCAATATTTCATCTACTGAAAGTGATGTCAATATACACTTAGAGAAGGTGTGAATTGCTATTGATAGAATATCAATCATATGGAAATCTGATCTATCCAATATAATAAAAGGATTTTTCCAAGCTGTGGCTGTGCCAGTACTACTGTATGGATGCACCACATGAATGTTAAAATGCATGGAGTAAAAACTACATGAGAAATACACAAGAATGCTGTGAGCTGTTTTGAATAAATCCTGGAATCAACACCTGACAAAACAGCTATCCAGTCAGTAACATTCCATCTCAAAAACCATCCAAGTAAGATAAACAAAGATCTGGGGCACTGCTGGGGAAACAAAGACAAACACATAGGTAACATTCTTCAATAGACCTCTATACATGGATGTGCCAGTGTTAGCCGACCAGCAAAAACTTACATCAACTCTATCCAGACACTGGATGCAGTTAGAAAGGCCTGCCAGGAGCAATAAACAATAGGGATGGATGGTGACAGAGAGTCAAGGAAATCTGTGCTATTAGCATGACTTGATAATGAGGACATTTCATGAAGGCTCCTTTTGAAAGGGGAGCAATTTTAACAAGGTGCAAGGAGTGCAGTTAGACCTAGTTCGACTATTGGGGTAGGGTCTAAATATATAATAATGGATATATAATAAACATATTACAAATTCATATTCATGTATATATATATATATATATAAATATGAATTTGTAATATGTTTATTATATATCCATTATTATATATTTATATATTATATAGTATATATATATATATATATATATATACACACACACACACACATACATACCTATATATACACACACCACACACATACATACATATGGTGCCTTCAAAGAAAATAGACAATTTCAAAACTTTGTTAAAAAAAACTCTTAATATGATATGCTAATGTATGTTTGCCAACAAATTCACAACCAACTTTATATATGCCATGTAACTAGGTGTACACATATTGCAGTAATGAACTTTCTTCAAGTGTTTCTTTCCAAATTTTTGCAGTGTGAGTATCAATATCTTGAATAATTTTTTTGTATATTTAATTTTTTCTATTCATTTTCTTTTATAGAGTGTATATATATGCACACATGCCAAAAAAAAAAAAAAAAGGTACTGAAAAGTTCTCAGTTCAACCAATATGAGAATTAACAAGATCTATAAACATCACATACTATTTAACATATTCCTTCTGCAATTTAACATACTTAGCACATTGTTTCTGAAGTCTCCTTTGCTCTTCAAAAAGATTTCCATGATTGGGTAGAGAACTTTTCAGCACCCCTCATATATGTATGAGCGAAAAAGAGAATAGTAACCAGTATATAAAAAGGAAAATACATATTTAAGAAATTATCACTTATTTATTTAGCAATTGTAAGTAATTCAAAGGAAGTCAGCTAGTAATATGTTGAATCAAATTTGACTTTGTTGATAATGAGACAATCATAGTAATGAGTAAAAAATATTATTATTAGTCCTTAACTAGTTATATTAAGTTATCATGAAGTCATGCATAATTTGACTTAGTTAAAGAAAAAACTTAATTTGGCCATAGTAGTAAAAATCACAAAGTTTGCCAGATGTGTTTAAGACTTCAATCATGTGTTTCAATTTGCAATGTTTTTGACTGCCAAAAAACACATAACCAGTAAAATTTATGCATTATAAGATAATCTATTTTACAATGACACTGAATTGTCCTAAGTGGAATATTATGTACTCATTGTATATAGGTTAGTTTGGATTAATTTCTTTGTCTTTTGTTGATTTGTTGGACCATTTGAATTCTGATAACCATTTCACTATAGGAAAAGAAATAAATGCTGAATAAGTTTTCTAGGATTTATTACTAACCTGCACGGATGACGGGGTTAAAGATATTTGTATATCATACACCAACATTCACTAGACACTAGGTATATCATATAGTGCAATGGTAAGTTAGCTAGGCTAGTGAGATTGACTCATACTATGAACCCAATACTTCCGGCCTGGTGTCAAACTTAGTAAATCTCAACATTCACTGAATATTACTTCAGCAGCATGGAGACACACTAAAATTAGATATGGTGACTATACATGGAAGAACAGAGAGATATACAAACCTTTAAGAAATAATATACAGGGAACTAGATTGGAGAATAAAGAGGTTGATGAAATCTGCCCACATACTATACTCAAATAATTCAATCAGTAGACCAAGGATAGATATAAATAACTTACAGAAGTCATAAATCATGAGGGAATAAATGATGAATTTGAGGTTCCAAAAACATGATTGAAAAACTGGAAATATTGGTGAAACTCATTAGGTTTACCAAAATGTCATTGGTTTAGCGTATAGATCAGAAGATAATCCCAAGAACAAGTAATAAACTTTAAGGCCTCAAAGCATATCTCCAGAATTGGATTTGGATTAGTTTATTTAATAGCATATCAACCCTTTATGGGGTATTTGATACCAAAATTTGGTTCATTTATAAAGTTTTGATTATATTAACTATTTATCTTTTCATCATTGCATAGCAATCTTTTTTGAATCACACATTTTTGTCTATGATAATAATTTGTTTGCACAGTTATATAGTTTCAAGTATTCCCATCCAATGCTTATAATTCTCAAAAACATCTATTTGACCCATATATGATACAAAAACAAGTATTACTGCTCTGGGTCAGAGTGAATTTAGGAGTAATGCCAATGAAGAAGTACTCCACACTCCCCAGAGCTCCAGAAGTGTAGCCTCACCACTGGATGCAGTTTAGTGTCATACTCATGATCCCACTTTTGTGGGGGGTCTTAGCCCTCTGCTGGGGATGCAGTTACAGTATTTTAAGTCCCAGCACAGAGTTGTTTGAACTATGGAATTTCAATGGATCCACTAAAGATCAGAAGATAATCTAAAAAACAAGCAATTATAGACAACAGATATGAGGTGTATAAAAGAGGGAACACATGTCCTCTTAGAACAATGTTTAACATTGCAGAACATCACAGACACTGAAGAAATGTATGACATGGAAAAATTGTGATAAAACACCAAAAATGAGGAAATTAGAATTAATAAACCTATATACAAAGGTGAAAGGATCACATCTAAATAGATTTAGACACACATATATTTTGGTTTATTTATGAGCTTTTCCTTTGAAATCTAAAAAATTCAGTAAATGAATAAATAGATATTAGCATTTTAAAGATCTATGATAATAAAATGATAACTATTTGCAGGGTGATTATTAATGTGTTAGATTTTCAAGCCATTGTTAATCAGTTTGTTTTTCACCAGTCGCTAGCTCAACTTAGATAAGACCAAGGTAGCAAAATCTCTAGAAGATAAGATTTCCCAGGCAGTGAAAAGGGGAATTCCCTAGCCATAGATTTAGCTAGATGGGACCTTGAGCATGAGGCTAGCAAGCACTACAAGGGAGACATAGTTAGATATAGGTTAAAAAGAGTTCCCAACGAAGCCGGGAAATGTAACACGTTCATGCATGAGGAAGAAGTACAAAGGTTTTCCTTTTGGTATATCGAATCAGCCAAGTCCCCAGATGGGTGCATACTTGGCTTTCAATAATAAATCACTGAAGTGAAGTTGGCTTCATACAAATTACTTCTATAGTAAAACAAAATCAAAGGTACACCAAACATAACTGATACATTTTTTAGAGTAATCCTTTTCACTATGATTATTTTATTACCATTCTTATTCTTTATTACTGCTTTTTAACATAGATTTCTAACTAATAATGGCAAATATATCAATTCAGAGTATTAGGATAAAAACAGTAACAATATTAAGATAGATTAAAGCTTACAACAAAATAATAATACAATTGATAATGTTTCAGGAAAAAAATGTAACTGGTTAAAGATTTGAATTATATTGATATATTAGGTTGATGAATGGATTTATTGACTAGTTGATTAATAAGCTTAGATAAGATGAATCAATAAACAGGTGGTTGATTGAATAAAGATAAAGTGAAATAAAAGAGAAAATAACTCAGTAATTAAATGTTCTCTTTCATCGACACTGTTTACTTAGAATACATTTTATATATTTTGATGAAGAAATAAAAATATTACACCAAGTTATAGAAACAATATACTTTATAGTATAATGTTTCTATAACTTGGTGTAATATTTTTTATTGCAAACACTACAGGAAGAAAATACTTGTATAATGGTCACATCACTGATCTAGAAAGCCACTGGCAGTAAGCATATTTCTTATCAAGTGCTTTAGCAATGCAACCCTGTGATAAGAAACTTGTGGTCAGCAAACTCTCTTCATAGGTTCCATAAAAAATATATAGAAACAAAAACTTTAACAAAAAATTTTATATTAAAAGATATTTAGTCATATCATGTCCAAATTTGGTTAAAAAAACTTTTAAATTAAACTAATGTTCTAAAAAATTAATCTCAATCATTCCGACCTAGAATTATATAAGTAAAAAAATGATACATATCATATACAAGGTCTGTTAGAAAGTATCCATCCATTGAATATAACAAAAAAAAAAAATTATATTTATCCCAATATCAGTTCACTTTTTTAAAATAGTCTGCAAAGAACTCCTTTTTAATCACCATCAGCTGCTTTATTGAAATTTCCTTAATTTCATCTATGCATGGTAAGGTTCCCTCTGATTGGTTATCAGGTTACATCAAGGCTGCACAACTAGTTCTGAATACATTCAAAATACCCAGATACATTCATTAATGCCTAGATATAATTTATATAACCAGTAATATCTATAAGTACATCCTACCATTTTTTTTTAAAAATAGAATGTTAATTTTCTTCTAAATCAAAGATACCAAGATTTTTAAATTTTTACGGAAAGATTATACAATGAAAATGGAGATTAAGTATCATTTATTACCAAACTAAACAGCATTGAAACTTTGTAACAAAAAAAAATAATTATACCCCTCCACAAAATTCCAAATCCCAAATATATTTTGAAAGCAAACTTGTTTTTTTTTTTTGGTTACAAAGTTTCATTGATGTAGAGTTTAGTAATGAATATTACCTAATAATATCAATTTTGATTATGTAATTTTCCACAAGAAATAATAAATTCTTTATATCTTTAGTTTAGTAAAAAATTAGGTTTTTATAAAAAAATTGGTAGGAGGGGCATATTTATGGGTGATACTATATATAAGTAGCATAATTAGTGGTTTAGATTAGGAATTGTTGACTTAAGAAGTTCATTTTCTAATCGAGAACTGTGTATGCTGGTCCTACAAATCAACAAAAGTGTAGAGTCACTGCTCTAACATGCAGAATAAACAATAACAACAATTACCAGCTCAGAGGCCCCAGCTCGTGTCCAGCTGGCAGACAAAAGTAAAATGGGCAGTAACTCAATACTGAGCCTGTAACATGACTAAAGCAAGCCAGCTATATACACACTAATATATCTATTCACTGGGCCAGCAACCAATCACTGTCCAGGGAATGGACTTAGCAACTTGCGAATAATGGAATGCCTCAATGTCCATATAATCTCACTTCAACTCGTAACTCATCACTTTTTACGTAAATGAGTGACCATTTAATTAGTGAGTTCGATTGCTGTGTGCAAGTGATCTAGGCGCTAGCCTGCCCAAATTTTTCTTCAATCCCTTTGAATCATCTATAGTTCATTTTCTTTCTTTCATTAAGACAATCCTTTATCAATAGCAACACAGCTCCTTTCATCAGCTATCATTTCTCCTCCTGGTTGCCTCAAGCAACTATGGAGGAAGAAAACGACAAATCACAGGACTTCTTCAAAAATGACCTGGAATACCTCTCTAGGAAGCCAGAAGAATTGGCAGCAGGACCCTCTAGATCTTCTGAATGGCCTACACTACCAGCTACACAAAAGAAACCTTGATCCCAGCCAACTCTATCCTGCTGGGCAAAAAAAAAAAACCTGTTAGTCTGGTAGTGTCAGTCTCCTGGGCTACAAAGAAGAAAACACTGGAGGATTACAAGAGGGTCAGGGTGAGCATATTTCAAGGAGAATGTCATATTGCCCATCCCAGAACTTGTGGTGGAAATAAAGCCCAAAATCCTGTCCTTCATCATCACAGATCTAAAAACCCGGAGACTGTCTTGGCTCAAAAAGAAACCTTTGGTGAGCTCCTCAAGACAGCAGGAATACCAGGCCGGTACTACAACTGGCAAATATTGGCCAGCTGGGATGTCCTGCTGCCCTCTGAAGAGCTAGCAGTTACATTGGCTGGGAGCAACATGTCAACAAAATTCTTCTAGCTTCAGCCTGAATATCAAAAGAAAAGAAGAATTAGAGTCATCGTGTGTAATGTCCCAGTGCAGATTAATGGAGATGTCCTCGCAGCCTACCTCAGTAGGTATAGCAGTGTGGAAGAGGTCCTACCTGTGTGGACAACTGACAGGACAGCACATAGTGACTACATACTCAACATCTGCTTAGATAGAGAGGGTTTTCAGGCCATCTCTCATGTCATTGCTTATGAAGACCAGCAGATGATGGTGGTAGTCAAGGGGGAGGGGCTACTCTGCTGGTCTTGTAAGCAGGTCAGACACCTGGCAAGAAGCTGCCTGCAAAAGGCAGCAACCAGCAACAACACCACCACCATCCATACAACCCTCACCAACAACAACCAAGAAAAAGCCAGCAATACCCAGAAACCGGGGAACCATTCAAACAATCCGGAAGAAGGATGGACCCAGGCCACCAGAAAGAAGAAATCACCATCAAAATAACCAAAAAATCATTACCAGCACCAGTACTACCAGAAGTTCCAGCAGCAGAAATACAACAGCCAAAACAATAGCAAAAGCCCTAGCCGGAGCAACAACAGGAGAAACAACAACAACAGAACCCATAGCAACTCATCCAATCCCTTCACCAGCAAAGAAGAATAGGAAAAAAGGGAAAAAGAACACAGAGGGAGAAAAGCCTGAGTAGATGGAGATCTCAATAAATCTCAAAAGATACAGAGACAGTGGCGAAACCAAGGCAAAAACTTTGTAAAAAAAAAAATTCCTATCCAAACACCTCCAATAACCCCCTCAACAAATCCCACAGCAACAATCCCCACAGCTCGTGATCCCTTTCTCCTCAACTCTCCCCTCTCTTTCACCTCCCAGGCTGTTCTCCAGTTCAAGATCCCTCAACAAGTTCTCTCCAGACCCCTCATACTCAAAAAACCATCACAGGGTCAAATGTATCTAAGATGGCTCAAGGTTATCTTGCATCTGGAGACACCTACACTCGCACATAAGACAAGGTGAAGATTGTAGATAAGGCCCTGCTATATAACTAACATCGAGGGAGCCTTTTATCATACTTTTGATTTCCTGCTCCAATGTGTGAAGAATGGAATTAGGCTCAACACAGACAAATTCCAGTTCTGTCAGGATGTGGTACAGTTTAGAGGCCTCCAGATAACTCCTGGAGTGACCCTTTCTGAGTCCATGATACAGGCAGTAGTCAACTTTCCTAGTCCCAAGGACAATTACAGACTCCAGATCATGCTTTGGGCTTGTCAAGCCTGAGCATACTCATTGGGTCCAGTCATGCTGCTCTTTCAGGACCTTATCAAACAAATTCGCTTGGAACCAAAGTCTTAAAGACGCATTTAAAGACTCCAAATGAGTTATAACTGACCTAGTCCAGAAAGGTGTGGTAATGTTTGATAAGGACTGAGTAACTTGCCTTGTTCCAGATCGGAGCAAAGAAGGGATGGGCTTCCAACTTCTGCAAAAGCATTGTCAATGCACTGTTGAAAAAGCCCCAATCTGATGTCCCGAAGGTTGGCGCCCAACATTTGCCGGCAGCAGATTTTGCACAGATGCTGAGCGTAGGTATGCACCAATAGAAGGTGAGGCAGCAGCAATAGCATGGGCATTAGAGAAATGCTGTATGTTCATCATGAGTTTCCAAAACATCATAGTGGTCACAGACCATGAACTACAGAGGGGGTTATTTAGTGATCAAGATCTGAGCAAGATCCAAAATCCCTGACTGTTTTGACTGAAGGAAAAGACCCTAAGATATCAATCTACCATCCAGCATTGCCTTGGGAACAGAGACTTTGACACAGTTTCCCGCCACCCAGTGGCCATGATGCAGACCCTCCTTGATGTGTTTCCAGCTAAACCATCACATTCAGATATTCTGGAATCTAATAATATAATTGATATAATAGAGTCAACAGCCTTGATGGCAACATTTGCAGGCAGCAGTAATATAGCTATCATATCACCAGATCTAAGCCATGCAGCGGGTCATGGCAATCCATGATATAAAAAATTAATAAACGTGATACAACAAGGCTCCCCAAGGACACGTAATCTTACTGCACCCGAGGTTCATGAGTATTGGGAGGTGAGGCACCACCTCAGCACTGACAATTGCCTGGTGTTGTTGGATCAAAGGACTGTCATCCCCAAAACTCAATGGAGAAAAGTCTTGCACAGCCTAAATTTTGCACACCAAGGAGTAGTCAGCATGGAAGCACATACCAATGAATTGGTGTACTGGCCAGGGATGGATGCTTCAATCTGCAGTATTAGGGCTAATTGCATAGCATGTTCAAACATTGTCCTTAGTCAACCATGGGAGCCTATCATCTTGACACGATCTCCTGATTGGCCATTCCAGCAGATTGTCATAGAACTCTTCTATGTTAGTGATCATGCATACCTTGCCTGCGCAGATAGACTAACTGGCTGGCACATCCAAATTGATGTCCATCTGTCAACAACTGTTCCAGGCATATGGTGCCCCAGACGAACTCAGTACCAATGGCAGCCCACCTTTCACCTCCAGCATATTCCAAGAATTCCTTAGGACTTGATATGTTAAGCACAGACTATCCTCAGTCACATATCCCCAATCCAATGGCCGGGCAGAGCTCATGGTGAAAACTGCAAAGAGGATAGTGAATTGAAACACAGGCCCCCAGGCTTCCTTGGACAATGAAAATGTTACCCGGGCCATCTAGCAGTACCGAAACACTCCAATCCAAAGTATTGGCCGATCATTGGCATAACTCCTACTCCACCGCTGACTCCATGATTTCATTCCTTCACAGCCAATCCTCTACGAGCCACACCTTGAATGGGTAGCAGCAGCACAACGTCACAAAGAAATCCTCCACCACTGCAATACAAAAATAGCAGAAAGGTATAACAAATATACCCACAACCTTCCCCCATTACAAGCTGGTGACACGGTAGCTATCCAAAGTCCACTAAATCACAGATAGAACACAACAGGAAAAATCATCACTGTCCTACCAGATCTTCAATGCCAAATCAGGGTTGATGGATCAGGAAGAATCACACTCAGGAACCACTGTTTCCTGAGAAAGTGCAAACTCAAGCCTGCACCAACCCCAATATCAAGTAGTGAAAATTGGGGTGAAAATCACCACTCACCTCGGCGCAAACATCAGTGCATATGCTCACGTGCTCCTGAGCGAGCTTATATTGCAAATGGTCACGTATTTTCATGCCGGCAGTCACATAAAACCATAGAGACTGAAGATGCACATGCAAATGAGGGCAAGCAGAAAAGAACATAAAAAACAATGAACATCATCATTCGGGGCTTTTTTGCGTTTATGTTGGATACGAATTGATTAGAGGAGAAGCGGGGATCAGTTTAAGGAGACGAAGGAGAGAATAATTGTTGAAAATGAAAGGAGGTTTTTGGTCAGACATTGCAGTCTTCTTTTTTTTGTTGTTTAGAGACATGACAATTTTACCAGGTTCAAAACCCAATACCAAGTGCAACACCAGGACCAATAACTCCCACAAGCAATGCTGCACTCTTGCACCCCTATCTCCCAACATCTTCCGTTAATGGCACACACACACACACAGCAATTGAACCCTCCAAACAATCCACATATACATCACCACGCTTTCAATCATTGAGAATTCCTCAAGCTCTATCCAGGTTATTACCACATAACAGCCCAGGCTTAAAAGAAAGGTAGAACCCTCATTCAACCCAGCCTACTCATAAAAGGGGAGATGTAGAAGTCACTGCTCTAACATGCAGAATAAACAACAATAATAACAAAACTTACCAGCTCAGCGGCCCCAGCTAGTGTCCAGCTGGCAGACAAAAAATAAAAAAGGGCGGTAACTCAATACAGAGACTGTAACCTTACTGAAGCAAGCTAGCTATATATATATATATATATAAACACACACACACACACACACACACTAATATATCCATTCACTGAGCCAGCAACCAATCACTGTCAAGTGAACTTAGCCACTTGTAATAATGGAATGCCCCAATGACCATATAATATCACTTCAATTTGTCTCATCACTTTTATGAAAATAAGTACTCACTCATATCGACCAATTGAATTAGTGAGTTCGATTACTGCATGCAAGTGATCCAAGTGCTAGCCTGCCCAAATTTTTTCTTCAATCCCTTTGAATCATCTACAGTTGATTTTCTTTCATCAAGACAATCCTTCATCAATAGCAACACAGCTCCTTTCATCCAGCCAGCATTTCTCCTCCTGGTCGCCTAAAGCAACTATGGAGGAAGACACCATTACCAACCATAAGGACCTCTCTAAGAAGGACCTGAAAGCCCTCCAAAAGAAGCAGGAAGAGCCAGTAATGGGACCATTAATGATTGGCCATCACTACTAGCTTCCCAATCATCTCAGGAATCCTCGCTCCCAGTCATTCCATCGGGACAGAAATACCAGCAACGCCAGTCTGCTGGGCAACAAAAAAGAAAAGTTCAGAATAGCATAAAAAGGACATAGTTGGGAAGTATGGTTCTTACTTCAGAAGTACAGAGATACTTCCCATCCCGGAATTGGTTGTGCAAACCAAACCAAAGACTCTATCCTACATAATCATGGACTTGAGGAACAAGAGACTGGCAGGAATAAAGAAAGACTCCTTCGAAGAGCTTTTGAAATCTGCAGGTATCCCATGCCAGTACTTCTGTTGGCAAAGTTTTGCAACTTGGGATATCCTGCAGCCTTCGGGGAAAAAAAAGAATGGAACAAACCACAGGAGTAACTACAAAAACAACAAAAAAAGCAGCAGTAACAACACCAACCGAATCAGCAACTCAACCCCCGTCATCACTTTCAGAAAAAGTCAAGAAAAAAAACAAAAAAGAAAAATACTGAACAGCCTTAGGAAATGGAGACCTCCACAAACATAAAGAGGTGGAGAGACAGTGGGGAGACCAAAATGAAAAAACTGTTTACACAACCCAACATTCCCACAGAATCACAACAGCCAGCAACTGAAGTCACACAATAGCAGCCTCCTACACAATCTCTACGACCAGCACCCTTATCATCACCACCATTGGAAAAATCCCACAAAAAAAAAAAAAAAACCAACAAACTCCTCTTCAAACCCCACAACAATCCCCTCAGCATAAAATCACCTCCTCTTCAACTCTTCCCCCTCTTTCACCTCCCAGGTTGTTTGCCAGATCCAGATCCCTGAAAAACAACCCCAACGTCCCCAGTCTTCCAAAACCTGACTGAGAGCTAGGTTGGCATCTTCTAAAGAGGACAGTCAAGAACTTTTAGGAGTGGCTTTGGGCTCAGCATACTTTCAGCTCCTTAAGGCACTCAAGCCACTCCTCAATTTCAAACAGAAAGCAAAGACATTTCAAATCCATACTTGTGTAGGGTGCACCCATAGTGACCACCTTTGTTCTCTCAGCTAGGAGTCGCATAAAAGGTGTGTGAAGTCTCATAGAGAAAGACAATCGAGCGGACATAAGGCTAGGAGTGCACCCCTCCCTTAAAAAAGCATTATCATATTGTTCAGGGGAGGGTCCCCATTTATGTGCACCCCTCTTTACAGGTCGCTAAAACTGAGGTACCCCCTAGACATCAGGGGCTTTTCCAGAGACAGCCAAGTTACAACTGAAATCAGCACTGGATACCTGAGGCATGCAGTTGGTGTCCTCAAACCTTACCATGTTGAATGCGAGGGGACTGAGGGATCCAAGTAAGTGCACGCGCTTGCTTGGTAAACTCTCAAATCTCAGTATGAATGTTGCTGCAGTGCAAGAGACTCACTTCACTTGCGCTGTGGACTGTCGGGTGTTGGAGGATGACTACTTTGTCATTTTAGGTATGCTAAAAACTGAAAAAACTGAAGCAGAATTGGGGTCTCTTTGCTAATTGGATGCAGCCTTAATGCTGATGAAAATCTTGTTCTTGCAGATGACGGGGGCCAGTTGGTTGTGGCCGATGTTGCCGTTAAAAGCTTTGAGTTCCAGGTGGCCATGTTTTATGTGCCCAATATTGCTGCAGAGAGGGTTTCCTTTTTTCAGCAGTTAGTGTTGTTCCTCGACAATCTGAAACAAAATGAATGCTATCCTTGATCCCAAGATAGACAGGGCCAGAAGTGGGGCTAGAGGACTGGGAAGGTGTAAAAGCAGCCTAATCGATTTTATGGCTCGCCATGACTTGGTCAACAGATTTCGTCTGGATAACCCAGGGAGGAAGACATGGATGTGGTTAGATAGTTCACTCTCTATCCATACTAGACATATGGACAGAGTGTTAGAAGGGCTGACACTGATTTTGTCAAGTGTCCCACATTCCACTATGAAGCACAGACCGACCATAGGCTTGTTAGGGTCAGTCAGCAGTTAGCTAATAGGTCTAGTCTAGCTGGCTACATTAAGTTCAATACTTCCTTACTCTCCAGTAAGGAAGTATTGAACTTCATGTAGCCAGCTAGACTTCCATGACCAGCTAGACTTCCATGACCAGCTGGAATCCCTTGTTCAGTGGGAGCAATTACCAGAAATAATTGGTGGGGATCTCTTAAACATAGAATTAGAGGTTTTGCCATCAAATACAGTTGCCAGCTCAACTTAGATAGGACCAAAGTAGCAAAATCTCTAGAAGATAAGATTTCCCATGCAGTGGAAGGGGGGATTCCCTAGCCATAGATTTAGCTAGATAGGACCTTGAGTGTGAGGCTAGCAAGCACTACAAGGGAGACGTAGTTAGATATAAGTTAAAAAGAGTTCCCAATAAACCCATGAAATGCAACGCGTTAGCATGTGAGGAAGAAGTATGAAGGTTTCCCTTTTGGTATATCAAATCAGCCAAGTCCCCAGATACGATTTTAGCCGAGCTCGTGCCTGAGTTCCACAAATGGATAAGCATAATGTACCACAAACCGCAGACAGTGGTGCAGGTGAACAGGAAGCGCTTGGAAGCATCCACGATTGAGCGGTCATTCTGGTAGGGTTGCCCCCTGTCTACTCTTCTCGATGTCCTTGCTTTAGAGCCCCTGCTCCGTAAGCTTAGGAACGAGAAAGCAAATTCAGCCCTACATGGTATTCCTTTGGCTGATCCCCTTTCAGCAAAGGTATCCACTTATGCCGATGACATCACTGTCTTTGTGTCCTGCCATTTGGGCATAAAAGCTGTGAAGAAGGTAGTTGCAAGGTACGAGCAGATAGCAGGGGCCAAGATCAACTTTGATAAAAGTGAAGGTTTGCGGCTAGGTCCCTGGAGGAGTGGCGTTCACCTGCCAGGGCCTTTCTGTTGGAGTAACGGAACCATCTGCATTCTTGGGGTGTGGTTCAGGCCCCTACTCCCACTGGAGCAAAATTGGTCGGAAGTACAGACTAAGGAAGATGCCCAGGTGGGTACCTGGCTTCAAATGTGCTTGTCCTTAAAAGGCAGGGCGGAGGTGTGCGCTATGTACATCTTCCACTCGATCCTTTACCAATTTTCTGTACTTCTGCCTAAAAAACCATCGGCTGGTGCTTCAGTGATCTCTCTCCAAATTACTTTGGAGAGGTTGAAGGCCGATCATCCGTAGACAGGTTTGTTGTCAACATCTGAGGAACAGGGTTCTAGGTATTCCTGATCTGGAGAACCACTGGTTCGCTGAAAGACTGGCTTACTTGGGTCAGTCCTTTTCAATGGACTTGGTGTGGAAACCAAAGGCAAGCAATACTTTTCCTCGCCTTATGTCAGACCCCAAGGCTGAAGGTTGACATAAGCTAAGGGGCAAAACACTGTTTGTCCAAGAATGCTGTAAGGCTTTTCACAACCTTCCTGGGTCCAATGAACTTTCTTGGTCTCAAAAGGAGCTGTATTGGGAACTAGTTGTGGGCTCCGCTTCAGATCCTCTCATGGATCGGCTCGGCTGGTCGATGAAGGAAGTTTACTCGCATTGGAATTGGGTGCCAGGTTTGGGATTCTTGAACAATTCTGAGTTCTCACTCACCTGGCAGCTTGCATGGAACACATTGCCTCTTTTTGGCTTGAATTACAAAGCGAGCCTGGCAAACATGCCCAACTGTCCTCACTGCGGTAGTGGCCTAGAAGAAATGGCTGAGCACGCCTTCTACAACTGCGAACGAGTCCATCCATTTTGGAATTTGATGGCCCGCATCGAAGCCAAGCAACTTGTGCTGTTCAATGTTGATTACATTGCAGACCACATTTTACCTCAGTTTCAAGGTGAGAAGTGTGTGGTGTTTCTTGCGATCCTAGCTACAGCTAGAATGGTGATTTGGACGATGTGAAAGAAGGGACTGTATGATTGTGCAAACTTCTCTCATTCTGATCTGATTTTGTTCTTTAGGCATCAACTTAGGGTCAAAATCAGATGCAATAGAAAATACTTGGATCACATAACATTCAACAGAAGGTGGGTGCATGCAGCGAGCCTGGTTGTACAAAAGAGGGCAACGTTGAAGTCATCCTTCCCTCCTCTTCCTATGCATGGCAGCTACAGACCAGGTCCTTCGGGACCCCACCCCAGGTAAGTAGTTTGCTTGTTCCCTTTTTTCCCTAGTTAGCAGTATGTTGTGAGTCATTGTCCCCGTCATCTAGTTGTTAGTCTCCAAGATCTTCTCTGCCCCCATTCTTTATTGTCCCTTAACCCTTGATCCAGCCCCATTTTTCTGAAGATCTTGGAATTCATATCTATATTCTCATTCCTGTGGCCTGCATAAACCTCACACACCATGCCCTACCCTGCATTTATTTTGCTCCTTTAGCTTAGTTTCCTATTCCCACTAGGGAAGGTTCGGCTTGTTTTTGGTCCCCTCGGAGACTAAAAAACAGTCGGTCTCCATTTTATAGATAGGAGGATGGGAGGAAAACCAAATAGATGTTTATTTTGTTCTATTTTAATTTTTTCTTTCGGGGTTTTTCTCCCATTCCCATCATTTTCATAAATTGTATATAAACCATTCATTGTAAATAAAATACATTTTTCATCCGGGGTTTTTAAGTAGGACTCTTCTCATAGAGCAAATGCAGTATTTTGGTGGTTGTAGAATGCTTGGTGAAGAATGACCAATTGTATTGTTGAATGGGTTGGCGAATGTGGCTAGCTAGGGCTCCTTAGTTTTCATAGACCAGCACCTCTTCCCCTCCCCCTCAAAACTTGGGGTCTTGTGGTCTCTAAAATTGTATACACTACACTTTTGGAAATAAAGCTGACTCATAGCTACCGAGCTTTATGAAAGAATTTCAGCAAAAAGTAAGTCTGTTCCTTGCCAACCACTCTAAAGCTATAAGATACTGCATCCAATGGCTCATTACATAGGGAATGCTTTACTACAAAGAATCCATGAATATTAAAGCAACTGAATTTCTTTAGAATTATTATGCGATGAGTAAACAAATAAGCAGCTGATGTCTGAAAGAAAAAAAAGTTTTACCTTCATATTTATCAGGAATGAGATCATTCTCAGAAATAAGAGCTTCATGGAAGGCTGAATTAGTTTTTGCAATTTCAACCTCTTTTTTCAATTTCTTTTCAACCAGTTTCGTATCAAGACTTATAATTTTCAGGTCCTTTCCAATATCAAAAGATACAGTTTGGATCTTACAATTCAACTGGAAAATAAAAAGTAAAAAAAAAGATTACTTATTTCTAAAATGAAATAAAATACCTAAGAATATTAACAGCAAGGAGAATGGAATCATTACATAGAGATCAAATTTCAGATGAAAAATTTTGCATTCATTTCACACTATTGATTTTGATAAAAGTATGAATCCCCCAAATTATAGATAAACAGTAGGATAGTTGAAACCTTTAGCTTTGTAAAAAGGAAATTTATCTTAGGCATTCATTGATAGCTCAGGTCAGAGATTGTTCCTTACTGGCATTACTATGTAACCTCGTACAATCTGCTTCATCTTAAAGAGGAAATGAGTAAGTAACCTCTAATGCTCTGAGGTATACCATGAAGATTTCATGGTTCATAAGAATGATCCATTAAAAATTGATAAGGATGAATAGGTAAAATCAAATACCCTGACTTTGGAAACAGTTTTATCTTAAAAAAAAAAAAAAAAAAAAAAAAAAGAATTTATTTCCACATAATATAATATGAAATCAGTCTACTGTACCCATTAATGTTTTAAAGCAACAATTTGTAAAACTTTTCAACTCACAACATATTGAATGAACTAAGTACTAAAATTGTTGAGATCATCACTACTTTTTTCAAGGAGAAATTTTATCATTTAATTTAGAAGTTTAATATTGTTCTATTCCTAAATATAATTCTCAGTATATATTTAATTCTATTTCTAAATATAATCTTCATCATGTAATTCAAAAGACTTACTTTTAAGACATGTGTCATAGTTGTTACTATTTGCCTAAACTCTTATGACAAAGGAACAGACTTTGTACAACACACTTGGCGATGGTTTTGGAGACCACCGGATTCGAACCAGAGTTCTGCAAATGGATCAGCATGATGTACCACAACCCACAGGCGGTGGTGCAGGTGAATGGAAGGTGTTCAAAGGCTTTCATGATCAAGCGATCAGTCCGGCAGGGCTGCCCCTTGTCCCCTCTTCTCTATATCCTCGCTGTGGAGCCCTTGCTCTGTAGGCTTAGAGATGAGAGGGCTCGTGCGGCCCAACACAGAATCCCTTTAGCTGGCCATGTCTGAGCAAAGGTCTCTGCGTACACCCAAGACATCACAGTCTTTGTGTCCTGCTGCTTGGACATACTGGCAGTGAAAGAGGTGGTTGTGAGATATGAAAAGGTAGCAGGTACCAAGGTCAACTTTGATAAAAGTGAAGGTTTGTGGTTGGGTGCTTGGAGGGGAGCCATTCCCCTACCAGGACCTTTCCGCTGGAGTGACGGACTCATCCACATCCTCAGGGTGTGGTTTGGGCTCAGCCTCCAACTGGAGCAAAATTGGTTGGAAGTACAAGCTAAGGTAGAAGCATAGGTGAGTACATGGCTTTAAAGGCTGTTGTCCTTAAAGGGCAGGGCGGAGAGTACATCTTCCCCTTGATCCTTTACCGTTTGACCGTACTCCCCCTGCCTAAGGATCATCAGGTGGCACCAATACAATCCTTTTTCAAACTCTTTTGGAAAAAACGAAGCCCGTTGGTCTGTAGACAGGTCTGCTGCTAGTGTTCTCATAACAGGGGTCTGGGAATGCCTGATCTGAAGAGCCATTAGTTCGCCGAGAGACTGGCTTACCTGGTCCGAACCTTCACGAAAGACTTGGGGTGGGGACATGTGAGAAACGTCTTTCCTTGCCTGAAGTCCAATCCTGCTGTAGGCCTGGGAATGAAACACCATTTGTCCCCAAGTGCCATAGGGACCTTCTCAAATTTCCTAGATCCAGCGACCTTTCTCAGTCTCGGAAGGAGCTACGAGGTGCCTACAATAAGTTTCCAGGAATTTTTTCATATGGGCACTTTTATTGATAGTACACATATGAAATTCTAGTCCCCTTCGAAGTAATCTCCTCTGGCTGCAATGCACTTGTTGTACCATTCCAACAACTTCTGGATGGCCCCATGGAAGTCCTCTTTTGTGAATGTGTCAATGACCTTTGTCACAGTGTCTATCATCTCCTCAAATGTCTCATAACGACAGCCTCTAAGTTTTTCCTTGAGCTTAGGGAATAACCAAAAGTCACAGGGAGCAAGGTCTGGACTATAGGGAGGCTGAGGAACTGTCCTGGTGCACATCTTGCTCAAATAGTCTGTGACAAGGATAGAGTTGTGGACTGGTGCATTGTCCTGGTGGAAATGCCACTGACCCGATTTGAAGAGTGCTGGCCTCTTCCGACAGAATCTCTTCCTGAACTCCCTTAAAACCTCAGCATAGTATTCCTTGTTGACTGTCTGTCCAGTGGAACCCAGTGCATGTAGATCATGCCAGTGCTGTCAAAAAAAGGGATCATCAAAAGTTTGTGGCTGGATTTGTTCTGTCTGGCCTTCTTGGGTCTGGGAGAGCCAGTATACTTCCACTGGGAACTCTGTCTCTTGGTCTCTGGGTGATAGCAGTAGATCCAGCTTTCATCACAGGTCACCAGAGCATCAAGAACTGCGGGATCTGAATTGATCAGCTCGACCATCTCCCTGCTGTCATGACAACGTCTTTCTTTCTGATCTTCTCTGAGTACTCTTGGAACAAACTTCGCGCAAATCTTCCACTTCAGTTCCTCGCGAATAATTGTGTGTACAGTTCCTACAGTGACATCAAACTGAGCACTTATTGTCTCTATAGACACACGATGGTCCTTATCCATGTAATTCTTTATTTGGCCAGTCAACTCTGGTCTTTTGACTTCCTTATTCCTCCCTCACCTTTCATCATCCCTCACAGATTCCCTGCCTTCCTTGAATCTCTTATGCCACTCAGAAACTGATGCTCGATTCATGCAAGATGGTCAAAAAGAAGTCTGAAGCATTCCATAGGTTTCTGTGGCATCTTTTCCAAGTTTAAAATAGAATCTTATTGCATATCATTCTTCTAAAGATGTTTTACTGTTTAAACAACTTTGGGAAGGCCCCATGGTAGTCCTCTTGTGTGAGCGTGTCAATGACCTATGTCACAGCCTCTTTCATCTCCTCAGTTTTCTCATAATGGCAGCCTCTGAGCTTAGGGTATAAACAAAAGTCACAGGGAGCAAGGTCTGAACTATATGGAGGGTGAGGAATAGTTTTGATGCCCACCTTGGTCAATAGTCTGTTACAGGGATGGAGTTGGTGACTGGTGCATTGTCCAAGTGGAAATGCCACTGACCCAATTTGAAGAGTGCTGGCCTCTTCTGACGGAATCTCTTCCTGAACTCCCTTAAAATCTCAACATAGTAACCCTAACCCTTTGGCCAATCAAAGTCAATCCGACTTCCTTACTACTCCCAGACCTCTCATCATCCCTCACAGACTCCTTGCCTTTCTTGAATCTCCTATGCCACTCAAAAACTGATGCTCGATTCATGCAAGATGGTCAAAAAGCCGTGTGAAGCCTTCCATACGTTTCTGTGGCACTTTTTCCAAGTTTAAAACACAATTTTATTGCATATCATTCTTCTAAAGTATCCTCACATCCACATTGCATTTTTAAAAATTCCCCAGCTGTGACGATCAGGCTTTAGTAGAGTGTATTCCAATTCCTGCTGCAGCTGTTCATTTGAACCTGAAATCATAAAAGATGGTCAGTCATCTCATAAGATGTATAGATATAACATACTGAATTTTCAAGAGTCTACAACAATTTTAAATGCCTGTACAAAAATGTCTGGAAACTTATTGAAGGCTCCTGGTATATCGTGAATTAGTGGCGGGTTCCGCTGCAGATCCTCGGGAGAAACGGCTCGGCTGGTCGTTAAAGGAGATTCACTCCCAGTGGGATTGGGTGCCAGGCATGAGCATTCTGAACAACTCCGAGTTCTCGCTCACCTGGCGACTCGTCCGAAACGCTTTGGCCCTCAACAACTGGGCCTACAGAGCATGCATATCAGACAAACCTGATTGTCCCCGCTGAGGCAGTGGTTTAGATGAAACGGCCTTGCACACCTTCTACTACTGCGAGCAGGTTCGCCCGTTCTAGAGCCACGTCGGGGAGTGGACAGCTCGCATCAGCCCCAAACAGGTCGTGCTGCTCAATGTTGGTTACGTTGTGGACACCGTTGACCCTCCGTATCAGGGTGAGAAGCGAAGGGTGTTTCTCACAATCCTAGCTGTAGCCAGAATGGTGATTTGGGAGACGTGAAACAAGGGATGGTATGAGGGTGCAAACTTTTATCATCAGGATCTGATCTTGTTCTTTAGGCATCAGCTTAGATACAATAGAAAATGCTTGGACCACATAACATTCAACAAAAGGTGGATGTATGCAGCGAGCTTGGTTGCACGAAAGGGGACAATGTTGGAGTCATGCTTCCCTCCTCTTCCTATGCATGGTGACGATGATCTGCGTCCTTTGGGACCCCACCCCAAGTAAATAGAATCCTTTGATACCCACTTGACCCCCTAGATAGTTGTATGAGGTGTGTCATTGGCCCTATCACTTTGTATTAATCAAGATCCTCCCCATCCCATATTGTTTTTCTCCTAAACCCATTCCTCATTTTCTGTAAATCATGTTGCCCTTTCCTCACCTTCCCCCTCCCCCGTTTTTTCTTTTACCCTCCCACCTTAAAAATTTTATCCCCCTACCCCACCCTTAGGGACAGATTGGCTTGTTTGCGGCTCCTGTCCAGACACAGGAAAACAGTCGTCTCTCCATATCATAAACAGGGGGATGGAAGGGAAACCAACGGGGTTCTTCAGTTATTTTATTTTTTGCAAATTACCTCCAAAGATTTTCTTCCCTTCCCCATCATGATTTTCACTGTACATATATCATTCCATTTCACCAGGTTTTTAAGTAGATTTCGTACTGGTGATTGCACATTAGAGATGAATGGGAATAAATCATAGTGAAATAAATTATAGTGTGACTGATCGTGAAAGAGGCTAGCTAGGGCTCCCAGAACAACAAAGTCTCCTTTTCTTCTCCCCCTCCTCCAAAAAAACCTTGGGCCTTGTGCTCACCAAAAATTGTTAAATTTTATATTTTTCTCTTTTTGGAAATAAACTACACAACTCACTTAAGAAAAATTGCTTTCTTGAAAAAGCTATACAAAAAAATTAGATTTGTCAGAGTGCAGTTCATGGGAATTACATTTTCAGTCATTCAATTTTTGTGTAAGAGTTTTAAAATAATTATCAATCGTTTCATTGGAGTATCATTATTTTTTCAACAGCATTTTAGCTAGCTAAAATATTGGGAGAAAAATGAATATCACAAAATAAAAATAAATGAATAATTAAATAAAATTAATAACTGAATATGACTAAATTTTATACTTTATTTTAAAAAATGCTAGTATGTACTGAAGAGGTAAAAGGTTAAAGTTCATTTGATTTAATGCAAACTTCTCCAACAAATAAATCCAAATAGATTAGGGATGCATCCTCCCTTTCCCTAAGAAGGGCGACCTTGGATTAGCCAAGAACTACCAAGGTATAACTCTTACATCCATAGCGGCCAAGATATACAATGCTCTACTATGCAACTGCATAGAACTCAAAATTGAGAATATACTTAGGAAGAACCAAAATGGCTTTCAGAGAAATAGATCCACGATGTCACAAATTTTGACTATCTGTTGAATTCTTGAAGGTGTACATGCAAAAAACCTAGAGGCAACAACATTATTTGTCGATTTCGTCAAGGCCTTTGACTCCATACAGAGAGGAAAGATAGAGCAAATACTACTCGCCTACAGCTTAACCAAATAAACCATCGCAGCCATAATGATGCTATATAAAAATATGAAAGTAAAAGTCAGCTCCCCGGATAGAGTCACAGACTACTTTGACATTGTAGCAGGTGTGCTGCAAGGAGACACATTAGCCCTATACCTCTTTATCATCTGTCTAGACTACATGCTATGTATATTGATAAAATGAAAGACAACAGTTTCAAGCTGACAAAGGAAAGAAGCAGAAGATACCCCACACAAACAATTACAGACGCGGACTACGCTGATGACATAACGCTTCTAGCAAATACACATGCCCAAACCAAAACCCTGCTACATAGTCAGGAACAAGCAGCTGCAGGCATAGGCCTCCATGTCAACGCAGACAAGATGGAATACATGTGCTTTAATCAAAGAGGTGACATCTCCACACAAAACAGTAACAGTTTCTCTGAAACTAGTAGACAAGTTCACCTACCTAGGAAGCAGTGTCTCATCAACTGAGAATGACATCAACATGCAACTAGCAAAGACATGGACAGCTATTGATAGGCTATCGGTCATATAGAAGTCAGACCTGACCGATGAAATGTTGATACTACTGTATGGATGCACTACATGGACGCTAACTAAACGTATGGATAAAAAGCTTGATGGCAACTACACAAGAATGCTGCAACCAATATTGAACAAATCCTGGAAGCAGCACCCCACAAAGCAGCAGCTGAACGGCCACTTACCACCTATCATGAAAACTATCCAAGTTAGATGAACCAGACATGTGAGACACTGCTGGAGAAGTAGGGACGAATTCATAAGTGACATACTCCTGTGATCCCCCCTCAAAGGCAGGACATCCAGCTAGGACCTACATATAACAGCTCTGTGCCGATACAGGATGTAGCCTTGAAGACCTACTGTAAGCGATGGACGATAGAGAAGGGTGGTGGGAGAGGGTCCGGGAGTTCCGTGCTGATGGCGCAACATGATGATGATGATGAAATATTCTCACCTGGTGATTTATCCCAATCTTTATTTCAGTGGAAAAGGCCTTTTCTTCTGTGACTGTTTGAGAACAATCTGTAAAATATACAAAGTGTTTTAACATGAAAAATAAAGATGCTCGTGTAAAAATTAATACATAAAATAATTATTGATTGATTGAATAGCTTTTTGATTAAATTACTGAGTAGTTAGACCCTTCATGTAATCAGTCCTAAATGCCTACCATTATAATACAGGGTTAACAAAAACAATTTCTTATACCTTCTAAAACCAACTATAAATACAGAAAATCTATTGTGACCTTGGAAGGTTTCTTTCACCATATGTACTTATATAAACTTCAACACAATAGTGAAGAGATTTCCACATATCATATACACAGTCACTATCCACATGCAAAAACAAATGCTATTCACCAATTACTTATATATAAGTAGCTGTTACAAATATGCACAGCTTCAAACTGAAACTTTCAACTCACTAATTACAAAGATATTTTTAGTGAGAATTTAACCACTCAATGATGACATTTTTCATTATCATACTCTTTTTCATTTGACCCCATACAACAAATAAGAAAATATTTCAATATTGTTATTGCTACTTCTTTGTAATTACTATCATTTCAAATTTAAAGGAACAAAATATAATTTTATCTTTTATCCAAAATTACAATCATCCTGTAAAATAATCAAATAGCCTGAAAAAGATTCCTTGTCAATGTCTTAAAGCCTCAACACTAAACAATTGTTTCAGACTTTGTTCAAGAAAACTTTCATTAAATGAATCTTGCCCAGTTGGCTTGGGCTGTAGAATACACTGACTGCATCTCTGCAGAGGGGTAAGACTCCTCCCCAATGAGTGTCCTGGATATGACACTAAACAATCTGATAGTGAGGTTCCAGTGATGCTGGGGCTTTGGGGAATGCGCAACACTTCTTCATTGAATTGTTTGAAATGTTTTTGACATTGAAGCCATACTTATCCTAAACTGAATTGTTTAATATAGAACTGTTTTGTCATTTAACTGTGTGTGTATACAAAATCTATACTTATACTAAACTGAATTGGCTGAAATAGAATTGTTTGAATAAATTGAATAGCTTGAAATAGAAATGATTTTGACAATTAAACTGTGTACTCATGCTAAACTGAATTGTTTGAAATAGAACTGATTATTTGTATAAAAATGGATTTGGCATCAAATAACCTACAAAAGTTGATATGCCATAACACCCAAACAACCAACTAACTTAAATGAATTCTTTTTAAGTATCAATGTATTGGTGTTTAGAGTCTAGAACAAAATTTACAAAGGAAGCAGGAAAAGAGATATTTTGGGGGGACATCACAATTTTATAATTGGTGTTTAATTCAAATTTAGGTTTCAATGGTGAAAATTCGGTGGGTATGTAGGAATTGCAAGCTATTCCCAAAGGTATAATCCCCACAGAAGTTTACCATTCTGAACTATTCAAACTTTTTATCAAATGCATTGAATTAAGTCTATGCCTACCAAGCCTAGCACAAAAATAGAATTATTGTCTCTTCTAAGATCAGCAGCTAAATTAAACAATTTTCAAAATTAGTTACCTTTAGTCAAAGTCACCATCTACTAAACTGACAAGTGTAGCTTTTTGTATTAAATTTACGCAATTATTTGACCTTTGTCTCAATAACACAGATCATGGGCAGAATGTATGACTGGTCTATATCTCTATAATCATCAATATAGGGAAAAGCTGTAGATGAAAGTTAGAGCATAATGCACAATAGTGGTCATATAAACACAAAACCTACAATTATAATTAAACTTTCAATCCTTGCCATGACAAGATTCTATAAAATGTTTTGATTAGTGCAAAGAATACACATTTTTAGTTCTAAGTACCTTTTTACTCTGGTCAAATGAGAACTATATTTAAGTCAATGGTCATTGATGTAGCCATCTGAGTTACAAAATTTACAATGCTTAATTTGGTGTTCACTTTGATAAAAAAAAATTGTAAGAAATCCAGGAAAAAAGAGTTTTTGAGTTGTCCAGAATCCTTGCTGTCAAAAGATAAGCAGTTTAACAAGGGTCTACAGGAAGCAGGTCTGACAAGAGCATAGAAGTATTCTAGTATTACAAAGTAAAGAAGGACCCTTCCTCAAATCATGCAGCTAAGAGTGGAATTCTGTATTCCACTCTTAGCTGCATGATTTTTCAAACACTATCCTGATGATTTTCTATTCACTCCTGACAACATACCCCTGTAATCTCAAAATCCAACTAATCAATCCTATCTATCCATATTTTAATAGTTCCTTTATATTACAAAAAAAAAACTTTTCTTTGTCAAACTGTCCAGAGACATGAAGTTCACAAGTTCAGTTTGCACTTTCTGATTAAAGAAGATCTGTTGCCACAACAACTTATCCAAAATTGAAACAATCTTAGTGATAACTTATACAACAAAACCAAGAAAGTACTTATACCTCCTTGTTATGAAAAAGATGTTCTAATAAAATGAATACCTTTATAGAAGCAGAATATGAACATGTCATAAAAATCAGTTCAATATACATTTGCAAAATATAGTGACTTTTACTTTTATATTACTCTCCCATGTAGTTAACAATTAATTGCAAAATTTTGCTCAGAGAAAAAAAAAATCATTCCATTATAGCGAGTAACGTACAAGTTTCTAGATTCAACTTCCATGAGTGAATACAATCTAACCTTTTTGTTTGACCCTTGGGTTAAGTATTAGAATATAGATTTGGTTGGAACTTCAATTTGTTGTTGCACACACACACACATATATATATATATATATGCTGTCTGTACCTGGCAATTGAAATGAGCAAGGAAACTACTCATGTAGCAGATGTGTTCGAGTCTGTCAATTCCTAATCCTTTTTCCACAGCAGAATGCCAACTTACACTTTTCAATACTAACAATCATTTCAAAATTTTTTCATTACCCCTTCACCGACAAAATATGTGTGTATGAACAAGTTGGGAATTCTATTGACCAGTTGTACTTTAGTGATTGTAGTTTTATTTAAAATAAATGGATGGAATAATGAAGTATGATCGAGTCAACAAATGAGACTAAGTCAATGATAAAATAACGAAGACAGCACTTCCTTTCCAAACCATTAGCCTTGTGCCATATTTTTGTAAAAATATACAAAATAAATAATTCCTAGACTCAACAAATGGAATTATATTCACAATAATTAAAAAAGAACTCGATCGCAATGCAACTATTGGTCAACCAAACCCTGTGAATAAAATAAAATCTTAAAATAAAACAAAATTTGTTCGTATAAATCAAGGCTTTTAATGAACATTGATTTAACTGTTGAAACCGGTTCTCATTTTCTTTTCTTTTTTTTTGTATTAAAACAAATCTAATTTATTGAATTTTTAAATAAGAAGTTTTTTCCTAACAAAATAATCTTTTTTTAAATTATTTTTTGCAGTTATCAATCAACTGAATTTTTTCTTCTTTCAATTGTGCCTTTTCTTTTTTAAGTGGAAAATTTTAACCGCATTTCATTTTTTCATATCAAGTGATTGATTAATCAAACATTAAATAAATATTATTTTCTCTGTAATTTCTGCTCTGTTCTATTCATTAAAAATCTGTTGCACATCGTTCGTTGTTATATTCTAGCTTCAAATTTGGTGCCAGAGATCTATGTTCAAGTCCAGGTAATTTACTAGACAGATATGCTCTCTATTTTAAGATTAACACAACACAATCTTCCTTCTCGGTTATTGATTTTGCATGGCATGCACTGCTTAGAGTGTACTTTTCCTTCAAAATAGTAAAACACAAATTGCAGTACTTGTCCAGAATATTTCGAAAATGGAATGCGAGTAGTAATGTATAAAAATGTTATTGAAATCGTATACCTATATTTACTATCCAGTATGAGTAAGAAAGAATTAAAAATTGGGGGGGGTCATTTTTTTAAAAATCACGTTTCAGAGAAAAAAACTCTAAGCAACAAAAATAATTCTCAGTGAAAATCTCCTAACTTAATCTTCACCACAGACAAATATATATACAAACAAATCAAATCATTTTAACATCATACATCCGATCAATGAATAAATAAGATAATGTTTGATCATCCATTATATAAAATAGCATTAGTTCCACTTCATAAATTAAAAAAAAACTTTTGAAAAACTTGTTTTAATGGAAACATTTCATTCATTTTTAAACATAAAGTAAAAGTACTGAGGAATTTAGTGTTTTCAATTAAATATCACATCAATCAAATACTTCAAATATATACCTTTCTGAGAAACTGAACCAATGTCAACATCCTCAGATCGCTTTTCATCTTCATCTTCTTCGGGGTTGGGGAAATTAAATCGAAATGACATAAGGGAATAAAACGTTAATCGGTTAACAACCAAAACATGTAAACACGTGGAGAGACAGCTCCAACGTAAATTTGTAACGATGATTTTGATTGGTCAGGGCGTATATTTCAGCAAATAAGTAGTTTTGTTGTATAACTGTTTGTAAGAATCAACAAGATGGCGAAGCAAAGTGACGGTTCGTCTATTGTATGGGCTTTTAAGACAAATGTTACTTGCAAAAATGGATTATCTTGGTCTGACGATAACCGAATAGCTATGTGCGCTGATGATGGTGTTTTCATTGTGGTAAGCATTTTTTTTTTTTTTGCTTTAAGTATTGCTTCTCTTGGTGAACTTATGGGCTTAGCTCATTCATTCAAGTATACAATTGAAAAATGGCCGAGTGGTCTTGGGTTCTATCCCAGTTACTGACCTGTTTAAGTTCGTCATAATAAATTCACTAGAAAAGAAATCTGATTTTAAAACAAAGCATGTTATTCAGCTTTTTCCAAATAGTCTTTTACTTTTTTCACCCTATTATTATTCAGTGTCCTTTTCTCAGCTTGTTCCACCCGACAATTTGCAATAAGGGGGAAAAGACTCGGGCCGTAATTAAGACTGACTTCAGATCTAACAAAAGCACCTGCTCATGTAAAATTCTCGACATTCATTCCAAAAGTATTAAGGTTATCAATATCTCGATAAAATAAAATTGCTTTGACGGACGGAAGAATATAACTTTAAAGATCAAGTGCAAGTCAAATTTTCTTATTTGTGTCTTTTTTTTATTTATTTTTTAGTGTTGAAAAAGTTAATCAAATTTTAATTTTTTTTTTCATATTCTTTTCTTAATCAGTGTTTTATTTAATTTTTAACACATTAAAAACAAGGTTTCGAATTATGCATTCTTCAGTTTTTTTTATTCTATTGTCGCATGCACTCATTTAAGGAAGATCGAAGAATATCTATCTGAGCATTCTATAAAAAAAAAAAACAACTAGAGTCCGAAAGATAATGTGAAAGTGTTTTTATGTAATCATAAAATTGATTTAGTATTCTCCAGAGAATTGATGGGATTTAAAATACATTAATTTTTAATCTCTAATAAAACTGGGGAAAACTGGAAATAAATCCGACGGTATACAGAGATGAAAAAACACAAGGTCTTCAGAGAATGATTTTATTAATGGAAATTTTTGCCAACGTTAAACGTCCCGGTTTTGGGACCTTCATCAAAGCATGTAAGCTATTAAACAAATATTTCTACAAATAAAACTATCTTCTAAAGACCGTGTTTCTTTTTTTTTCTTTTTTTTTTTTTAAGCCTCTATACATTTTCATATATAGATATCATGAAAATAAACAAGGGGCGCGTTCTACTGAGGTTGGAGCTTTGGCTCCAGTGTTTGGAAAATCAGCCACAAAGCTCAAACTCACACCGAAATTACGTAGATGCAAAAACGTTATTAACATAGTGACATTCAACGTTAGGACTTTAGATACAGTAAACCAGTTACCTGAGCTAACAACGTTTGCATAATATTGATATCATAATGTATACAAAAACATAGATACTAGTATATTGAACTAGAAATAAAATACCATGATACTCGTAATATATGGACATTTATCTCGCCATCTGCATAGAAAAACTCCGTCAAAGACACCATAGGTGGTATGAGAATGTTTTTTAGTTCTCATGGCTTAAAATCACTAAATAGCATTGAGAAAAATCTAATCACGATTATGTGTACTTCATTCAATAGCAACCCCTGCACAATAATCGTCTTTTGTTACAGTCCCACAAATGCCAGTGATAAAACAGACATCATCACCTTTTATAGTAAGCTATCTTCTCTTGTCCAACACATTCCCAAACACAATTTTTATTCCAAAGAACTTTTTCAAACTGAAACCATTTTCTGAGTTTTTCTATTTATAAGCAAATGAGGAAATTGATAAGATGATGATGGAGAGAATGTAGGTGTAGCAGGAAGAAGGGAAAGGGTTTAAAGTCAAATGTATCAGGTTTCATTAAAGATTTTTTTTGTTGTTGTTGTTTTGAAAGTGGAAATAGTTTTAGTGAACTGATGGGAAAGAAATACGGAAAGGGGTTTTGGTATATTTTGTTTCATTGAAAAAGGAAAGAATTCTCAAAAGTATGGTGGCACAGAGTGGAGAAATGTCTTTTTTATCTGTTTTCTATTTTGAAATTGTTCTTGTGTTGTATGATTCACGATTCCTTATTAATGAAAATCAGACTTTGTTTCCATTCTTTACATCTATATTACACATTTTTATGGCACTTTATTTACCTTACTTCCTTGAAAAAAGCATCAAATATCATTGTATTACCTATAAATCTTGGCCAGGATTTGACTAAGAGAAACTAAAAGACTTCTAAGAAAAATCATTAAATGATCCAATAATTTTTTCACGTAAGTATCTGTTGTATATTTTCTGTCTGAACCTCTGAGATGAGAAATAATAATAATTATTATTCACTGCTATGATCCATTTGTATCCTCATCTTAGTTGTTATAGTCATAGCATTTTTGTTATTGTACCTCCCAACCTTTTCAGGTTTCTATTGTAGTTGGTAACCTATGAATTTTAGAACAGAACCCTTTATTTAAGTCATGGGAGTAGCTTGTTCTAATTCCAATGTCCATGTTCAGAGAAAATTTTGAGTCTGTTAATTCTTCATAGTTAATATATTCCTGAAATGTCTCTTGTTTCTTCCACTGAACCAGAGCATATGACTTTTTTATACACTACCTTACCCAGGCATTGAACTCATAACTGCCAGGTAAGTAGATACACTTTGACTGACACATATATAATTATGTCATCGTACTGTTCAACAATTCATTGGTAGTAACTTGGAGTCTTACATCTAGTGTCATTCTATCTCTTCTTCAATTGGACCAGAATATATTTGCTGTCGTTTTTATATTATTAAGAGGTGGAATTTTTTGTCTTAAGCCTGTTCTTTCTTTCTTTCTATTGAAGTTCATGCATTGTATTCATTTCTATGCTTGGTCAACTAAGCAAGTTGTGCCAATTCTTCCAATCATCTTATTTTCCAATGTTGTTCATTATCTATTATATTGACTTCATTCCCTTGTATCTTCACACATGATCCTCTATGCCTTAATCTACCTTTCCTGATTGCTATCTTTTAATGTTTCTCTGGTTTTACTGTTAGGGGTTAGCTGGTCTCCTCTTTAAATGCTGAGGATCTGTACTCTATAAAAAATCAGGACAGTATTCAAAAGCAGTTTCATCCAATGAAAATATCGCTCCCAAATCTATCCCCCTCCCTCAGAAGAGAATATGACCAAAAATGTGTTGTCTATCCCCTACAGTTGTGGTAGGGAATAAGGTGAGGCCAGCTACTCACTAAAGGTAAAACTAGGTTGAAAGCTTTTATGAAAAATTCCTTAATTATGTTCAATCATTTGTATATTTTTCATGATTTTCCTAACATAGCACAACTTTTCCTTGTATCCCTCTATTTCAAGAGTGATATCAACAGGGTAATGGTTACAGAACAACAGTCTTCAAAGGTTTGCATTGTTTCTTCCACTAAAGCATATGGAAACTGAACATTTAGCTATTTATCTATTTACTATACATGGCTAAAGGTCAATGAGAGATCAAGGATTTATATAGGGGTTGTTAGTTTAAAAAGTTTGATGATCCCTTGTTTTGTTGGTTTTATTACTATATTTTAACTTTTATCTTTTGGTGTATAGGATAGGGTTCTTAATAATCCTTTCTTGATCTGAATATCAATGATAACATGACTCAGAATTTTAAATGAGATAAGATACTATATAACATTGCTTCAATGGCAGTTGTTATTTGGTACCCAGAATCCTTCTTTCAGAATCTGCCTTATTGCTGTAGAAAGGTCAAGATATTCTATAATGTCTGCAGTCACTATCAGAACATTTGAACATTTTGAGAGATGTTATATGAATTTCATATATAATAATAATACTAGGATGAGTCAATTTTGCAATATTTTGGTAGTATGTGTTAATAATTTTTGGTGCATATATCACATGATCAAAGCAGTTCAAGCTGTGGAAAGCATACATTGTGATTGGTAGTATCATGATAATTGGCATGTTGTGCATTACTTCACTCCACGTGGGAGGTAGACTAATTTGGGAACTTATACTTTACAAGTTCAAACTAGGCTGTAACATCACAGAAGCAACTAAAACATTTGTTGTGTGGAAGGTGAAGGCATAATTGATCACAATACAGTAACCAGATTGTTCAAGAAATTTCACTTGGGTTGCAAGAACCTTGACAATCAGACAAGGTCAGGTAGGCCTAAAACCATGGATTCTGAAGTCATGCTCCAAACCAAGGAAGCAAATCCAGCCTCTTGTATCAGGGAAGCTTGACATCTAACAATCCAATGTGGTTCATCACCTTCACAACCTTGCCAATTGTATCTGGAGCTGCCAAAATATTGCAACTTTTGATTCCCTTGGTTGTAATTTATTTAAATACTATGATCCAGTAAAATGTCTGTACATGTTGTAAAGAACAACATGTATTAAACTTGATATCTTTTCATTCATTAAGTCTCTGGTACATCTATTTGGATTTTAATTTTTTAATTTTTTTATAATTTTTAAACCCCAACTTTTTTTTTTGTAACAGGAACTTACAACTAATTTCCATTTAATGCGAGGTACTCTCATTGCAAGAAGAACGATGATTCATCCACATCCTGATATTTTCTGCAGTACAGAAATCTTCAGTATAGACGAACTAGAAAATCAATTACCAAGAGGTAAAAATTGTGACTTTTTTTATCAAATGTCAAGTTGGTTTGAAAATATGAAAACCATATTGTTGAAATTAACAATTTATTTGTATAACGTGTTTTGCTTCATCAGATGCTATGAAATTTTCTTCTTGAAATGATAATGAAATTTCTCTATATAATGATCATGGAAACTGAATGTTATTTGTGAGCTTTTGAAATTTTGAATTTGAAAATTTGTTTGTTTGTTATTATTACTATAAAATATAACTAAAGATTATTATTGAAGAGTAATATAGTTTGTGATTTGTTATTAATATTATAAAATATAAAGGTCATTATTGAAAGCAATTTATTAGAGTTGCTTCAATCTAATCTGTTCCATTTCTGTTTATTAATTTAATGAAAAGTTGATCCAAGTTGTTTGTTTGTGTAGGGAAAATCATGACTTACCTGACTAGTGTGCGGCTGCGTTTTGTACGGTTCAGTCGCTTAACAAAAAAAAAGCTAAAATGGCGACACACAGTCGCTTTTGTATTTGCTTATCTTCCTATGCAAATGAGACTGTCAGGTGTTATAAAAAGAGCCGTGGATGGAACAGGAATAACTTGAAACAAGGCGTGTTGCGTAAAGACGTGTGTGACAAGATTGTCTGAGTCGGTGACGTTATTGAAATCAACTTTCAAACCACAAGCTATTTCGGTGAGATACTACCTCTGGCGATGGAGGGCAAGATGTTTAACGTCCCGCTGATTCCGGAGTTTAGTGGTGCTGTGACTAATATACCCATTGTCGAGTGGGTCGAAAATGTGAAACTTGTGTACGAGCTTTGCGCTATGAAGAATGTCAAGCGTGTCCTGCCATTGAGATTGCGAGGGGGAGCTTTAGCCATATACAGGCAACTTAGCGCGGAACAGAAAGCAGATGCAGACCCTCATAACTGCATATGCTACTGATGCATTTAATGCATATGACCAGTTCGTCACTCGAAAACTTCGCCCAGATGAGACGGTGGACGAGTTTTTTGCTGAGCTGCGACAACTGGCCCGGTTGGTTGGAGGACCGCTGCCCGAATGTTGGTTAACGTGAGCATTCATTTTTGGATTACCACAACATGTTAAACATCTACTACATGCCACATCCAGGATAGGAACGATAAGTGCGGAACAGTTATTAACCCAAGCGAGAGCTGTCATGACTGACAACGAAGGCCCTGCAGAATTGGCGCTGCCTCTGCCAGACGAACACCTTCAGAATCAAAGGTGTACAGTGACGATAGAAAATTTGCCTGCTACAGGTGTGGTGGTCCCAACCACATGGCGAAGGACTGCTTACAGGATCACCAAGAGAGACCAGACAGTTGGATGTGCAAGGTTTGTCGTGAGATACGTTGCTTCAGATGTAGTGGCCTTGGACATATAGCATCGCAGTGCCAGGGAAAATACAATTCACTGCCAATGTGTGCGTGCAGAAACTAAGAGAGTGGCGGCGACAAGGAGTCAATGTGTCGCTTCTAGATCTGCGAAATGCATATCTTCAAATCCACGTCGACAAGGCGCTATGGCCATTTCAAACAGTCATTTTCAGGGGTCAGTGCTTCTGTCTTACACGGTTGGGATTTTGGCTGAATGTGGCGCCAGTTATTATGAAATCTGTTATAGACGCTATTGTATCTCAAGACCATATGATCAAAAGTACCAGATCAGCGTATGTTGATGACATTTTAATTAATGCAAGCCTAGTTCCTGCGTCGCGCATACAACATTTTCTGGACTATGGTTTGGTTTCCAAGGATCCGGTGTGAGTGAGAGACGGAGCCAGAGTTCTTGGCTTGCAAGTCTGGGAAAAGGATGGCACTCTCTGATGGAAACGAGGAAGTCAAATTCCGGAAATCCCTGCGGGAAACTTGTTGGTCACTTCCCCGTATGTGGGTGGCTCAAAGTGGCTGTTGCATTTATAAAGTGCCTGGCAACTGCAGTAACAAGAGCAGCTGGCGAAATGCTAGTCAGGCAACGGCTAGGAACCTTGCGATCGCTGGCAAAAGAATATGGACTGACCGTCGATGTGAAACTTGTGAAGTCTTGTCAGAACCGCGCAGATAGTCTCACCAAAGTGCCGCGCAGGTGGATGGATTTGCTCAAGGAAGGAAAATAGTTGGTGCTCGAGAGTTGTGCAATGGTGGGAAGACGACTGGACAAGGACCAGGGGCTGACCTCCATCATCAAAGTGGACATCAGGGTGTGAAGTGGACTTTATACTTTGCCAGGTTGGTTGACCCGCAAGTGTCCAAAGAAACTGCTAACTCAGTTGTGAAAGCCTGTGAAACCTGTCGATGGATAGATCCAGCTCGTGTTCGCTGGAAAAAAGGAAAACTCAGTGTGAAGGATAACTGGAACAGATTAGCGATGGACATAACCCACCACAATGGTGAGAATTTTCTATCATCGACTGTGGCCCCTCTAGATGCAATATGGCGGCCACTGCGCCGACAATATGCACCCACTGTTATCTGACAGTTGGAGAATGTTTTCCTTGAGCGAGGCCCACCGATGGAAATACTGACTGACAATGACACTGCATTTACTAGTAAAGACTTTGGAGAATTTGCGAGGAGTTGGGACGTACATCTGCAGTTTCTATGTGCCTACTCACCGAGTGGAAATGAAATTGTAGAAAGAAGTCATATCGCAGCCAGAAAGAATTGTTCAATATTGGAGGCGGTCTATTGGCACAACGTCACCCCAAAGGATGATGTTTCACCTTGCACCGCGCCAGCTGACACGCTGCATAGATACCATATCCAAATAAACGGTGTTGAAGATAACCCGCTCTGCTAACCAAAAGTGACTAGAGGGAAGTAAGAAAAGGGAGACATAGTTTGGGTTAAGAATCCACGTGGCGAGTGCACGACAAAATGTTGCACTGGTCGTGTTACTGAAGTGATCAGCCTGCAGTCTGTGAAAATTGATGGGGTGCTTCGTCACGTCAAAGACCTCCGACCAGTAATACAGACACAAATATCATCGAGTGACGAAAGCGATTCCGAGGATAGTGAGCGTTTAATCTATCTGAATTCAGATCCACTCGACAGTGATTCTGATGCCAGTAGCCTCCCAACTGATGAAGTGTCTATTGAAACTCAAACAGCAAACGAGAGTATGCGTGAGGATGAAGCCTGCATGATTCCTCAAAGAAGTACCCGACAAAGACGAAAACTACCCCCTGCCCTGTTTGTGATCATGAGATCAGGGGAGAGTGTAGGGAAAATCATGACTTACCTGACTAGTGTGTGGCTGCATTTTGTACGGTTCAATTGCTTAACAAAAAAAAACCTAAAATGGCAACACACAGTCGCTTTTGTATTTGCTTATCTCTCGTGAAGTAACACAGACTCTCAGCTCTCCTATGCAAATGAAACTGTCAGGTGTTATAAAAAGAGCCATGGAGGGAATGGGAATAACTTGAAACAAGGCGTGTTGCATAGACAGACGCATGCAACAGGATTGTCTGAGTCAGTGACGTTATTGAAATCAACTTTCAAGCAACAGTTTGGTATTGTGAAATTAGTGCAGATTCTCATCATTGGTATTTTGATTTATGTTGTACTTCTTTACATGGGCCTTTTCTAGATCAAAATTATAATCTTCATTTCTATATTTTACAAGAGCATTATGGTTTTTATTTGTCTTCATTACTCTGAAGTATTCATATATTCTCTGTTGTAACATCAATTTAAAACTTTTTTTTGTTTTGTCATCCACAAATCATTTTGCTGGTAGTGAGTATCAGTTAGAGAATAATTTTGAAAATTCAATTTTCAAAAATAAATACTAATTGGATGGTTTATAAAACACACTTTTTTTTCCAAAAAATGTCCCAAAAAATCACCCTGCATCTTTATAAAGTCAAGGGTCAGCTTTGGGTTACTGGCTAGTCAAGTTCTAGTGCTACAGTAGCCCTTAAATTAAACTACAAATCTCAGTGAGGTTACAGCATTTTTGCACCAACAATAGCAACTCTACTGGTACTTCATATAAAAGAACACCAGTCTGGAAGAAAATTAAAGGACTAAAAAAATATAATGTAGGGGATAAAGCAAATTTAATTTCACACTTTCTTTTGTTTTAAAATATAAATATACCATATTTGTTTATATCTTGGGTCTTTCACAAGGACCAGTTCTGGTAGGTCCCAGCAAATATTAAAAATTTTTAAATGTAAAATATTGGGATTTGATAAGGATCTAAATACATATGAAACTTTAAAAATGACTTGAAAATCAAACAAAAACCCTTCACCTCATATTCATAGTTTAAACACATTTATTTATTTTTTCAAATGCCTACCCACATTGAGGTGCATCTTATAAACCATCAAATATAGTAATTGTAAATGGCTACAGCTATAGGTATGGCACAAATTCTTTTGCATCCATTGCTCCAAAACTTTTGTCTGATGTTGTCTTATCAACTAAGTAAAAATTAAATTCTTATTCAATAACTTATTGCATATCTTTTTTAGATACTATTATGAAATTTAAAAACAAAATAATTAAAAAATCTCAAATGCTGGAAATTCTTGGTGGTATCATTGCTAACCTTGGAAATTTGATATTTACTGGAATTCTAATTGGTCTCTTGTAATTTCATCTACACTAAAAGAAATGTTGAAATATTAGTTGCAATAATTTTAATTGTATAATTTCAAAGATGTGTTTTTTAAAATATGCCACATGCTTTTTCTTTTTTTGTTTGTTTATTTTTTTACTTTTAATAACATCAATTTAAAATCTGTATCTTTGCACACTTTTCCTTCAGAGGATTTTAATTCCATCCTTTTGGACCGTACCATCTGCCCTAATGTACAATATTCCATTCCTCCCCAAGGATACAAATCAGCAAGCTGGTCTCCCAAAGGTGCAGATGATGTTGGCAGGTTAGTATATAAAATGTGTCTCTTGTATATCATGACTTAAGACAATGCAAGTTCATTAATATACAGCATGAAGAAGTCTTGCATCTCAAATATTTTTTAAAATTAATCGAAATTACATAGATTTTTCATAGATTTTATGATTCAAGATGGCAATGCCAGTTATTTTTTTTTTGTTTTTTGGTAGGGGTTCAATATGCAACATGTAAGTAAGTGAAAATATTGAATTTTTAAAGAAAAGTAACATTTTGTTAAAATTTTCCCTAAAATCCAAAGAATAGAGATATGAAATTAGATCCTCTTAATGTAAAGATTTGATATCTAGCATTTATTTGATTAGATATTAATCCATATTGTCACTCTAAACAATAACACATTTTCTGTTGACTAAATTGAAGCACTTTAGGGTGAAAATCTTGTTCCTCACAATAAATATCTTTTGGAATTGTCTTGCCATATTTTAAGAGTTTGTAATAGATAAGACCTACCATATTCCACTGACTTCTCACCAAGACCTTACAAAAGTACATGGAGTTTTGATTAGAAGTTGATTTTATTAATAATAATAATAATGATGTTCTTGTTAAATAAATTGATTTTTTTTATTATATTTCAAGCAACCTCATGTATATATGAATCAAGTTACTATAAAAAATGATTTGTATGGTTATGGTTTTATTTTTATTAGTACTCAATACATTCATATATATATAAAGCAATGCATTTGTTTGAATTCTTTAATTCTCAAAACATGATAATGATCATGGTTTTATATTTGGTTTGTTTTTAATAATTGTCAGATAATAAAGATAATTGGCTTTATCAATTTTGATAATGAAAAAATAACTTTTTATAAGAATATTGTACCCCTATCTCATAATAATTATATTTCTCTCTTTTTTTTTCTTTACTAAGATTCACCTTATGTAAGGTTAAAGGGTTAAAATGGTATGTTAATTAGATGTGTTAATTGAATAAAAATGGAAAGCCCAGAAAAGGGTGAAGATTAAAATACAAATGTATAGATAGTCAATATGTAATTCGAATATCTAAGGACTAATCTTTGGACTTCAGGTCAAAGTTATATACTTTTGAAAAGCATTGGTAAGCTTTGTTATGTGTTTCAGCTGTTCTTAAAAAGAAGTTGTTTGAATGGAACTTGCATAAAAAATGCAGGATACCAAAAAAGAATAGATAAGATTACGAGACATGGCAAAGCAAGTTTTGATTAGAAACTACCAGATTCAGATTTGTAAATGTAATTAAATGGGATAGATTTATTTGATACAAAACTGAACTTGATTTAAATCATCCTGAGAGACTTGCAAATTGTATCTATATAGTGTAAGAAGCAGTTTTGTGACAAATCTTTAAAATTGTTTGTATATAGTGTAAGAACCAGTTATCTTCAAAATTTAATAAATGGTCAAGGTAATCGGCTTTTATTTTTGAGAATTAAGCATTCAGTGTTTAATGAATTGTGTTTTTTAAGGTTGTAACAAAAAATCATTTACAATAAAAATCAAAAAACTTATATATTTGGTCTTGACACCATAAACTGTACTGAAACCTGAAAAATTGCTTTCTAAGTGATTAGTAGTTATAAACTGTTATAATCTTTATTTTTTTTTTTTTTTTCTTTGGCTGGTTGGTTGGTTGGTTTTATGGCATGTTAACTGGGAGCCTCACCACAGGATACTGTTTAGTATCATACCTAAATCACTATTTGTTTTGTCAGACTTTTAATAAGAGATTTCCATAATATGAAATAAGGTCAAGTAGACAAAAAACCAATAATCCTTTCTGCCAATGTGTTTGCTAAATTTGTTGCGTTTTTTATTTATTCTTTTATTTTTTTCCAGGTGTGTAATTGCTTGTTTGGCTATTGACCATCGTCTGACACTCTGTCGAGAAGATAGATACAGAAGTACCTGGATCAAGGTATGAATAAGTAACACTTTGAAATCTTGGACTATTTATTTAGCATTCATAAACCTGATTTATTTTCAGCTTTTACCACAAATCTTGCATCAGATGTTTTCATCTGGAGAGTTATCATTAAAATTCACAAAGTGTTTGTAACATTTGTTCAATATTTGATTATTTTATTGAAGAATTTACTGTAATTTTTCAGATCATAAGAAAATGTCTTTATTAAGATAACAAAAACTTTTCTGAATTGAACTTGTTGATTTTTTTTATTTATATTTAGCTGATAAAATTTTGCTTTGTTATTTAATGCTGAAGTCCATCTTTTTTGCAATCATCATTTGTAAATAATCATCACTTCAATTAACTATTCTTAATACAAATAATTTTCACCTGGTTATATAGTTTCAAGTATTCTTATCCAATACTAATACTAAACAGAAAAATTATTTGCAATATCTGTAGAAATGACATGATTCATCTGTTCAGATAATTGAATTCTTTCAAATGAATAATAATTAGATTTGTAGCTAGTAGCTATTTACTAATCTTAGCTTAGTTATGGCATAAGGTCAGAAGTATGGGGCACCCTATGAGAATCAAATTCACTTGTTATAGTCTGCTAACCTACCTCATTAACCATTACACTATTCAAGGTACTCTACATGTGTAGATGGCAAGGTAACTTATAGGCTCAAAGTATTTTGAGAAAATGTAGTAAGACCTCTATACTTTAATGTTTTGTATAATTTTTTCTACAGAAATACTGAAGGCATTATGAATGCCACAAGTAAGTATATTAGTATATAAATTCTTGAATTCAAATCACAAAAAATAGAAAATTGGTACCAGACTGTATTAATTATAAATAACTTTTTACCTGTGAAGTCAGCATGGAATATAGACACAGTAAGAAGACTTCTTTTTTAAAGAAGCTCTTGTGAAGTTCATTTGAAATTCATTGCTGAAGTCCAGGTAGCCATATGCTTCATAACTAACATTTTTTTGTGATATTTCAACAATTAATAATGATAATTCTATTGCAAATCTTTTATGTTTTATTAGTGTATATGCAAAGTTTTACTCTTCTAATTGTTGAACTTAAATTGTATAAGAGATTGTGCAAGAACTTTATAAACAATTACAATGTTGAAGTCCATTAAGTTGCCTTTTGAGAAAGTGTGTTTAACTATTAAAAAAAAGACTGAATTCATAGACATGACCAGTCTTTTTTATTGATAGCTACTGACTGTTGGTAACGGCTTCATTCTTATTCTTTTAGCTAAGGCACCATGTTGAGAATCAGTTTTGTGGCTCTGGTAAACCAGGACATAAATCTCTGAATTGCCAACAAGAAGGTAGATTTTATCATAAAAGAATGCTGACTACTCCTCTAAAAATGAACATTTCTTTTTATTTTCCATTGGACTAGATACTCTGTGTAAAGTAAATGATATGCAGATTGATGTTATAATATTGAGATTTTTACATTTTGATGATAAATTCAACCCTGAAAACCACTTTGAGTTAGCAGATTGCAGCAGAGCAGATAATATGGCTTTGAAAAGGGGAATGCAAGTATTTCTTTGATAAATTCATAAGTCAAGGAATAAAATTGTATCCTAAAATATACTCTCTGTATCCCATTATTTAAACAAGGTATCTTTTCTGTGTAAACAGTAGGTGCTTCTATTAAAATCAGGTAAAATTTTGCAAAGTTGATATTTCCTGATGGTACAAAATTTGATACTGCTTCTATTTTCTTAATATTATGCTTTTGTTGCAGAAAGTATTAATTTGAAAGAATAACACAAAATTTTGCTGATTACCACAAAGCATTCTCCTCTAAAGAATGTTTATCATTCATTCAAGTGATAATGCAAATGGTTGCACATGTTATTCAAATAGATATCAAATCCACATACTTGAATGTGCCCATAATGTGTAAATTATAAGAAACCAGTCCACCAATTAAAATGAAGTAGACTAGAATAGCATACTCCATTGTTGCTTGATTAATCAAGGCTTTGTTCAATCACTTGCAGATCTCTGAATTTAAGATAAAATGATGATTATTACTGTTTAGGTTGTTGACATTATCATTGCAATAATTTGTAAACTTAGGCTCATTAAAGTAATGTGTAAGTACTTGATTTAGGATGAAGGGTCTTAGTAACTTTGAATACAATTTAGATATCAAGGTGATGTTGTTAGAATGAATTAATCTAAATATATTGAAAGGCTTCTAACAAAATTTGGCATGCAAGATTTGAAACATAGATTTACTCCTTATGGAATAGATGTAAATAAGGTGGTTGAAGAATGGGCTGATTTGGCTAATAAGCTGGCTATACAGAAAAATGTTTGGTAGTTTTATATCATGATGTTATAGTGAAATGGTTGCTACAATAGCTGGCAAGGCTTACTTGTGTATATTTGCAAAACATCTATTTTATTTCGTTTGATAATTTAGAAAGTCTGTTAAAACCCTGACTTTAAAAAGTTTTTGTAATGCAGACTGAGTTAATTTTAAAGACCATCATGATATTACTGGCTATGTTTTTGAACTGTCATCTGATAGCTTTTTAATATTGTGGAAAAGTAATAAGTAACAGATTATTAATTTAATCACTTGCAAAGTAGAGTATATGGCACTGTCAGTGACAATACAAAAATCAGTTATTAATGCATTCAAACATGTCACTGTGTATTGTGATATTGAGAGTGCTTTAAAAATCAATTCAGTATCAAAGCTTCAAATGTTGATATAAAACTTCATAAGGCCAAAAGTACAAAAGGGCGTTGTACAGCTTATTGGTATTACATCATAACAAAATGTTGCTAATGTGTTTACTAAAGCTTTGATTAGAATTAAATTGGTGCTTATCAATGTCCATATGAGAACCGAATTTCAAAAGTGTGTGTGTGTGTGTGAGATATTATTCAATCCAGTAAATTTCTGAGGAATAAAATTACTGATACTTACAAAATCGACCATAATGATACTATTTCTCAAATAAATGATGATACTCTTAAATTTGCTAATAAATTGCATGTTGAAGATAGGTAAGGGAAATTTAAAATGAAAGATGCTTGCATCCTATTTAAAGACCATAAACCTAATTTTGAAAATGAATTACAATCTAGGTTAATTAATCCCTCTAAAACAGAGTTAGGGATAATCTCAAAAGATATTATTCAAAATATTGTGCTTACTATACAAAAAAACTACCCATAACAATCTTTGGAAGAATTCAACTGATACAATTGAATGGTTTAGAAATATTAAAAATAAGAGTAAGGCCACTTTTATTGACATTATTGATTTTTATCCTTCTATTTCTAAAAAAGTTTTAATTGATAGTATTAACTATGCAAAAAACTATGTAGAAATAACTGATGAGCAATACCTCATAATATTAGCATGTAAGAAAACTGTACTTAAGAATAATGATTCTATTTGAATAAAAACTGGCTAAGATAATTTTGATGTTCCTATGGGTGGATATAATTCTGCTCAAATAGCAGATCTTGTGAGTTTATATATATTAAATACCCTTAGTAGAATTGTTGACCCTATACAAATTGGATTATACCATGATGACGGTATTTTATACATCCCCAATAATGACGGTCCTAAGTGTTCTAGTATACAGAAAAAGATTATAAGAGCTTTTAACTTCTTAAGATTTAAAATTGAAATTTCTTCCTATGTTAAGATAGCTAATTTTCTAGATGTTACACCTAACCTCTTGCATAAGGCCATTCCTTTAAGCTAACCAATTTTCCTTCTATATTAATGTAAATTCTAATCACCCAAGTTCTATAATTAAACAAGTTCCTAAAGCTATTAATATGAGAATAAGGAGATTATCATCAAATAAGAACATTTTCCATGAAAGTAGTAAAATGTATATTGAAGCCCTCAAGAGTAGTGGTTTTAAAGAAGAGTTTACTTATCTAGAGCCAAAAATGATTAAACCTAATAATAATATTAATAATAATAATTTGTATAAGGATAAAGAAACTACTGATAATTGAAATATTAAGTAAATTGTCATAAAAATAGAAAAGGGAAAATTATATGGTTCACCCCCCCCCTGGGTAAACTTGTTAATTATGTAAAATATTTAGTTGGAAAACTTTAAAAATTAGTTATTCTTGTATGAATAATTTTAAAAAAATAATTAATACTCATATTATGGAAGTAATTAGGAAATTTTATGACCAATTTGATACGAATAATAATAATAGTAATAATTGTAATTGTAAAACTAAAGTTAATTGTCCTGTGAATGGTTTGTGTAATTTGAAAAACATAGTATATCAAGCTATTATTTTCATAAAGGAAAATATAAAAGATAAAAAAACTTATACTGGAATTTTATCGGTTAGATGGAAATTAAGATATAGTAATCATATTGATTCGTTCTATCATGAACACTTGTGTAATCAAACAGCTTTATCCAAACATTTTTGGAAGTTGAAAAATAAGGGTTTAACCCCAGAAATTCTATGGAGACTATTGAAAAGATCTTCTACTCTGAGCTGCTTTGATGGTAGATGTAATTTGTGTCTGGAAGAAAAGATACAAATTATTTTATACTCTGATCCTGGTAACCTATTAAATCAGATGTGATTTAGCAGCTAGTTGTAGGCACAAAAATAAATTTAGACTATTTTCAAAAAATTAAGTGAATAATTCTAAATTTACAAAAAAAAAAATAAAATAAACAAAAAAAAACACACCTCAAATATAGCTTAACACGTGCTAAGACAAACCCTTAAAAGAAAGATAGTACCTTCCCTGCTCCCCCCCCCTCCACTGACCGTGATAGGATAGTGGAATAGTTTAAATGCTAGTAAGATTAGTAATAATACTTATAAGCATTTGTTAAAATGGAAGGCAAATTTGGAAGTCATCCGTTTCCAGAAGTGTTTCAAAGAGGTCAGTAAAATTTATTCTACTAAACTGTTCATTTTTTAAAAAATGCATATATTTGATTTAAAATAGTTCTGTCTTAAATTTCCGCTGTATTATGTGTTCTTAAATGAAGAATATAATATATTTTAAATGTAAAGACATGTTTTGCAGTAAATCCAAATTGAATATATTACTCTGGTCGAATGTATTAGTATACACAGCAAACAGGTTTTGAATCTTTTCTAAAAGCTTAGAAGTCTCAGTTTGCCCACCCCCATAGCAGTTAATAATAAAACAAAGCAACGCAAGTCAAATTCGAAATGCCACCTCTCCTTAAAAAAATAAAATAAGATAATATAAAAAAAAGAAAAGAAAAACACATGTTAGGGCCAGTATTGGATGACAGGTTAAAATATACCCAAAAATTTCTTTAAACATACATTAGTCCTGGACTTTAACTAAGTTAAAACTCAAGATAAAAGAAGTACCCTTTTTTTTCTTTTTTTTTTTTTTTTTTTGTACATGTACACGTACACATGGGAAGCAGCATGATGGATGTGAAGGTATGCAAATGCGCAATGCCTAACTTTTCCTGAACGTGTGAGTCTTGCGGCTTAACGCTCAGGATTGTCAGTTCGATCGGGGAACTACTGCTGCTCATCTATAAGAGTGGCTTCTATAGATGAGAATAAAAACAGCCATCGAAAGATAACCATGACTCACACTCAAACCACATACATAAACCACATCGCTCTTCACGCAGGTAAAAAAGGGGCGCATCCTGCTGAGGTTGGAGCCCTGGCCTCAGTGTTCGAAAAATCAGCTACAGAGCTCAAACTAAAACTACTAAAATGCAAACAAACAATACAAATAGCGACATTTAATGTTAGAACCCTAAATAGAATAGGTCAACTACCAGAGCTAACTGCATCGGCCGTAGAACATAAGATAGACATAATCTGCATACAAGAACACTGATACACTCACACCGAAGATATCAAATATCACAAAATTGGCAATGGATGGACGCTAGCCACTGTATCGGCATGGAAAAACTCTGTCAATGCCACGGTAGGAGGGGTAGGAATGCTTATAGGACCAAGAGCATTAAAAACACTTAATAGTATTGAGAGAATACAACCTAGGATGATGGCCGCTACGTTTAATGGCAACCCCAAAGCAACAATCTTCTCCCGCTACAGCCCTACCAATGTTAGTGAAGAAACCGAACTCGTCACCTTCTATGAGGAGCTATCCTTCCTAGTGCATAGCATTCCGAAACACAACCTGCTAGTCATTGGCGGGGATATGAATGCCCAAATCGGGAAAAACAGAAACGACAAATACAGCCTACATAACATGTCAAATAGGAATGGACAACATCTAACTGATTTCATGATAGAAAATAGATTAACATGCCTCAATACAAACTATCAAAAAAGGGAGGGAAAATTATGGACCTACACATACGCGAACAATAGTAAAGCACAGATAGACTACGTCTTTATAAACAAGAAATGGAAAAATAGTGCGATGAATTGCAAGGCATACTCCTCTTTCGAGGATGTGTCCTCCGATCATCGAATAGTCACAGCCAAATTACGACTAAGCCTACGAAAAAACGCCACACAAACAGCGACCACTAAGCACTATGACTGGGCCCTACTTAACAACAGAGATATTAGAGACAAATATGTATTAGAATTAAGAAACAGATTTGAGACACTACAAGAGAAGACAGAAAAAGGTACCCCAAATGACGAATATGAGAATTTTATAGAAGCACATCTCGAGGTGGCATCAAAGTGTATTCCAACTAAACCTAGAACTAAATATAGAGTCCCTTGGGAAACATTAGCGGTTAGAGAAAAACGTGCACTCATGAAAACTGCCTCCAAAAGCTATCAGAAGACCCCAACAAACACTAATGCCCGAAAACTAGAAAAGGCACAATATCAATTAGCAGGCATATATCTAAAAGAACAGACGGAATACATACAAAATCAGATAGATAAGATTAGAGACTCGGTGGAAGGTAGGCAATCCAGGATAGCCTGGCAAACAATGAATGAAGTGAGTAGAAGGAAGAGCACAGCCAAAGCAAAATTGAAAGCTGCAAGCCAACAAGAAAGAGTAAAACTGTGGAAACAGCATTTCGAAAATCTACTAGGAAACCCACCGAAAGTAACGAATGAACCGATCACCAGAATCATCAGTAAGCAATTAGACATTAAACTAGGTCCGTTCACCAAAGAAGAACTCAACTCGGTTCTAAGAAAAATTAAAAATAGGAAAGCTGCAGGGCTTGACGAGATCCCCCCCCAGAAATATGGAAGACCAGACAATTCGACGACATACTGCTCCGACAATGCAACGACAATGCAACGCAATCTATAATCAAAATAGAATAGAAAGATGGATGAAGGGATGCATCCTTCCTTTCCCTAAAAAGGGCGACCTCGGATTAGCCAAGAACTACCAAGGTATAACACTTACGTCCATAGCAGCCAAAATCTACAATGCCCTACAACGAAACCGCATAGAACCCAAAATAGACAACATCTTTAGGGAAAAAAAATGGCTTCTGAAGAAATAGATCCACAACCTCACAAATATTGACCATCCGTAGTATCCTTGAAGGCGTACGGGCAAAAAATCTACAGGCGACATTACTATTTATCGACTTTACCTAGGCTTTCAATTCCATACACAGAGGGAAGATGGAACAAATCCTACTAGCATATGGCCTACCAAAAGAAACCGTAGCAGCAATAACGATTCTCTACAGAAACACCAAAGTGAAAGTGCGTTCACTAGATGGAGATACAGAATACTTCGACATTGTTGCAGGAGTACTACAGGGAGACACGCTAGCCCCTGTACCTCTTTATCATCTGTCTAGACTACGTGCTTAGAACGTCGATCGACAAAATCAGAGAAAATGGCTTCGAGCTGACAAAGAAAAGAAGCAGAAGGTACCCCGCAAAAACAATTACCGACGCTGACTACGCCGATGACATAACGTTACTGGCAAATACACCTAACCAAGCCGAAACACTACTGCATAGTTTGGAACAGGCTGCTGCAGGCATTGGCCTCCATGTCAATGCACACAAAACTGAATATATGTGCCACAACCAAACAGGCAACATTTCCACACTAGAAGGAACCTCTCTGAAATTAGACAAATTCACCTACCTAGGAAGCAGCATCTCATCAACTGAAAAAGACATCGACACGCGACTAACGAAAGCATGGACAGCTATTGATAGGCTCTCAATTATATGGAAATCAGACCTGACCGATAAAATGAAGCGCAGTTTCTTCCAGGCAGTGGTCGTATCGATATTGCTATATGGACGCACTACTTGGACGCTAACTAAACAGCTGAAGAAGAAGCTAGACGGCAATTACACAAGAATGTTGAGAGCAATATTGAACAAGTCCTGGTGGCAACACCCCACAAAACACCAGCTGTACGGCCACTTGCCTTCCATCTCGAAAACTATACAAGTTAGACAAGCCAGACACACAGGACACTGCTGGAGAAGCAAGGACAAACTCATCAGTGATGTACTCCTATGGACCCCCGCATATGGCCAAGCAAAAGCAAGACGACCAGCTCGAACATACATACAGCAGCTATGTGAGGATACGGCATGTAGCCCTGAAAACCTGCCAAAAGCAATGAATGATAGGGAGGGGTGGCGAGAGAGGGTCAGGGATATCCGTGCTAGTGGCACGACATGATGATGATGATGATGAACATTAGTTTGTTTTTTTTTTGTTTTGTTTTTTTTAGTTCATTTTAATGATAAAAAATTATATACTAAAATTAGATTGTCTGAATAATTTTGTTACAAATGTTTGAATTTTTGACATGTATTATTATAACTTATTTTTGTCTCTGTTTAATTTGAAGTAGTATGAGACTGGATGTAGTTTTATATGCCATAATTTTTTATACTTATTGTTACTTGAAGGTTTAGGCTAGCTTTCATACATAGGAGATATAATTTATTTTTTTCTCTGTCTGGTTGTAAATTTATTTTATTTCTTGTTGGATCTGAAGAAGTCCTGTTAATTTTTTTAGAACATTTATATCAATGCTTTTAACAGGATGGAAATAAATTTATTATCTTTTAATGTGACCAATTTTATCAAAAAAAAAAAAAAGAATATTTATATAATGTAGAGAAAAATTGATCACTAGGTAATCCAAGTAGAAGGACATTTGAATTATTGTGAGTGATAGACTGCAATCACAATAAATTTAAAGGGTGTGTTGAACTTAAACTTTTTAAGGGATTTTTGCATTTGCACCAGGAAATTTATAAACAATTACAATGCATATAAAATTATACTTTACAAAAATTATAAAATTACTATGCATATAAAATTATCAATAGATATTGACTTATATTCAAAAGTTAAAACATCCTTCTTGATGCCAAAAACTCATTACTGACATGTATTTGGTAAATTAGTTTTACTTGTGCCTATATCAAGACTTACGTACTCTTTTTTTTTTTTTTTTTTTTTTTTTTTTCATTCATTGGGTATATTGTTATCTTTTATATAAATTCTATTTCAGCATGTTATCTGTCTGTTAACTATGATTAAGTATATTTTTGTATTCTGACTGTAAATCTGGCTTTCATTTGTTGTTCTTTCAACTTGTAATTTTTATGATGAACCATTAAGCTTACAATATATAACTCCAACATTGATAAACTTGACAAACACAATGACAACAAAGGAACAACATGTTATGCTCTAAAATCTTTCTCTGCTAGTCAAGCATAAAAATGTTCTCTATTGAAGAGCCTTTAATTAAGAAAGAATATTTACACTTAAGATTTTAAAATTCCACAACCTAATTCTTCTTAGGACAGTGGCTTAATCAATGAGGTCATATCAAAAGTTCCTTTAATTACCTGATGTATTCAATCCCTGGGTTAGGCAGTGAAAATTTGTATAATCTGGACCAATGGAAAAAGCAGAAATGTTTTCACAAAGACATTATGGAGGAAGAATTAATTGATATGAAAATATCCTCATGAAATGGACAATGAAACAAGAACAGTTTATCCTCATTGATTGAATAAATTGTTTGCTTTAAAATTCCCAGATGATTATTAAATATGACAAACACCTGAGAAAATTAGTGACTACAATGACTGAAACATTGTGGCTATAAGAACCAAGATGAAGACTCTAATCTGAATAGATCATCATATTATAAGGATAATTTTTCAGTCAAAAATTCAAATCTAAACCACAGAAGGTTATGGAATAAGACAGGCAACTGAAGAAGGCTGGCAGATACTACAAAATTATTATAACTATGATAGCCAAAGTGAGGGTATTAGTCTGAATAGATTAATGTATAATACTTTTTCACTTTCTTTTGATTTTTTTTTTTTATTGATTTCTTTTTTTTCAGATTATTGACTGTTCCAAAGTTTATGAAGGCATCTGGAAAAAAAACAACAATTATTTAAAAACTGGGCAAATCACTCTGGAATATTTGAGAACCATTTCTCATGCAGTGGCTGCAGTTGGTAAGCCCTTCATTGGCTTTATTATTACAAAAGATAACATTATTATTGATGGGATTTTATTATGTGCAAATAATTTTATACTTTAATAGTGTTGCAACTGTTTAATGCTTTCTTTCTAAAATTGTCCTCAGAATCTTTGTGCAGATTTTTATTATTGCTAAGATGATATAAACATTTTTTTTCCATCAACTCCTTGAATTATCTCAAATGAAAATTTTGCCAAGCAGTTTTTTTTTCATATATGTACTAATTTAATGAAAGTAATGAGCATACTTAATTCATATTGAAATTTTTTTTTTTTTTAACATTCAAAAAATTTTTTCAACTTTCAAATAATTTCCTAGATTTGTTTAAACAATCTTTTTAAAATTTCATTTTTTTTTTTTTTTTTTTTTTTTTTTTCAGATTAATGATCATTCATTTCATTTGTTTTTGTCATTATCACAATATTTTAGACAATCCAATCTCCAGCCTTTTTCAATTGTACAATCTGTGGCACATAAAATAGATTATCTGAGATATTGTGGTAACAAAAAAAGTACTAAGATTAAGATCAATAGTTTGAACAACTCTTGAAATGGTGATGACTCTTCTCAAAATTTAAGGATTACCTTTTAAATCATTTTTTATGATGTTGACTCTTCTCAAAATTAAAAAATTATCTTGAAAAGTTTTTTCTTTATTTATCTATTTATTTTTTGTTCTGGTCACTAAAACTAGAATTGTTTCTGTTGCAGCTATGGCTTGGTCGGCCACATATGAAGCATTTCCTGCCATTATTCATCCAGCTGATCATGGACTTATGATGCAAAGTTCAACAGAAAAGAACAAATTTTCCATATTTGCTTCAGCAATGAAAAATGGAGATGTTGTCTTCTGGAAAGTTTATTTTCCTTTGCTGACAAGGTAAAAACAAAATTACGGCTTTCCACTTGCTACACATTATAGATATCTCATATTTTTACATATATATATATATATATATATATATATGTAATGATGAATTTAACAAATTTTTGTAATACCTATTACTAGAATAGGAAAGAAAATGAAATGTGTGTTATTTAAATTTAACATTGTCTGGCACAAGGCCATAAGTATGGAGCACCCAATGAGAATAGAACTCATTATTGTCATAAGTGTCTACTCAGGAGTAAGGACCCTTTTCAAGATTAAAAACCACATTGAAATTTATTTTTTACTTATAAAGCTGCTCTTAATAAATTCTTAGTATGTTTACATTAAAATCTAAATTTTTAACCAACAGTTCTGTAGCTCAATTGGTTAGAGTGTCAGTCCAGCAAACTTTAACCTTTTAGTTAATAACTTAGTCCAAATATGATTAATATATTCAACTTAAAAGAAATGCAAAACTTTACTAACCTTTTAATGAAGTTTTTGAGATTGTGTTTTTTTTTTTTTTTTTTTTTTTATAGATATGCTGGGATATCAGATTTTAAAGTAAATGTGCACAATTTTAATTGGTCTTAGTGGCTGTAGCTGTAGAATATGTCAACTGCACCTCTATGGAGAGGTAAGCCCCATCCCTTAAGAAGACCGCCTGTTGGCTTTGGGTGTTGATCCATAATGCTTCAAGATGGGATCTTGAAGTCTGAGCATGCCCTGATTCAGTAACCAAGTGGTCAAGTGACTTGCAACATACCACTTTAGCCCTTATTGGACTAAACAGGCAGTTAGCAAAGCCTGATTTGATCAATCAGCTGATCATCTAAGTCCTAAGTGAGATTAAGTTTCATCCAGTCAGATTAAGCTTCATCCAGTCAGATTGGCTACACTTACTAACAAAATCTGACTTAGAAAGCAGTCGCTTTTGGTTCAGTTGTACTTTGGATTTAGCCTGATAGGCAAAGGACTTTGCTATACTGGATTATCTTCTAAGCAGAACTTTATGACAACCAAGTGCTCTTAAAGGGGTGTCCTCGTGGTGTAATGGTTAAAGCGATGAACTGCGGAATCGTAGTACGCGAGTTCGTACTCCAGTCGCGCTATTACGTTCACTTTCGGGCAAATACCCTTGGGAAAGGTATGAACCCCCTTATTCTCCCTCCAGCTATGGGTAAATAGTAGAACGGACTAGGTTCTTCAGCCTTGGTGAGGCAACTAGTCTAGGAGAAGGAAAACTCTGAATTCAAACCTGTTAAACTCCGCTTAAAAATTGACCTTGTGTCATATCCTGCCCGAGCGGAGGGGTTGGTAAATAGTACCAAGTGCTCTTGGTGTGAATATACTGTGTAGCCCCATTGTGCCAAGACAATAGGTGTCCCCCTTTGTCATTTTCTATTGTTGGACTCTGAGGCAGGTGGGCAGCATGGTTAATAAATATAAAATGCTATACCTATGGCAGCTCCTAAAATATCCAAGCAATATCATCCTGACAAATTCAGACAGTGATGTGGAAAAGGTGGGCACCTCTTTTCCAAATTTTATGGTCTTAGAATCAGTGGAAGAGAAACTGATCACAAAATTTTCTCCCTTCGTGGTAGAAAGGTTTCCTTTTGGAAAATGTATCACCTAAATCAGTGAAGATTACTAAAAACAATACACTGGTCATGGAAGTGGTAAAAAAAAAAGACATGTTGAGTTGCTCTGCAAAATGACTACTTTCTACCACATCAAAATAAAAAAAACTACCCTCACAGATTCCTTAACTCTTCTAGAGGAGTAGTAAAATGCAAAGAACTGTCTTCTTCATACAAAATGGCAGCAATGCTTAAATAACGACATCCACAATAAACTCTTCCTGATCAAACACATTTTGGTAGAATGGAAATCAGCCTTCTGAAAATCCAGTAAGGATCAAGTCACTATATCCTAATTATGCATTGGTCACACAAAACTTACACATTCCTTTATATTCAAACAAGAACATTAACCACAGTGTTTAACATATCAAATACACTGCACATATTCTTGTAGTTTTCACCCTAATCAGAAAATGCTTTTTCAATGCAAATGATTCATTTGAAAATGTCAACAAAGATAAAATTGTTCTTTTTGAGAGAAAGAAAATAATAACAAAATATAAATGTAAACCTGATCAGTACCACTCAAAGTAACCTCTCAACACGAACCATTAGCTATAAAAATGTAAATATAGCTGACATACCATTAAAGTCCATCCACCAACCAACCAACACCTATGGACGGCTGAATGTGGCCTTATGGTCACAGATTCTCTACATCTAGCCTGGTTGTTATCATTGCTTCATAGCATTTATATTTTATTTGCTAAGCTTCGTTGCCCAGTCGGCTGGGGCTGTAGAATACACCAACTGCTTCTCTGCAGAGGGGTAAGACCCCCCCCCAACGAGTGTCCTGGATATGACACTAAACAATCTGATGGTGAGGTTCCAGCAGTGCTGGAGCTTTGGGGAATGTGGAGTACCCCTTCATTGCCATCGCTCCCAGGTCCACTCTGGCCCGGAGTGGTAGCACCTGATAAGAGTCCTATCTATGGGTTAAATAGAACTACATGCTTCTTTCACTATACTGATTGTTGCATTTAAACTGCATATTTATGCTAAACTGAATTGTTCAAAATAGAACTGTTTTGACATTGGAACTGCGTACTAGTGCTGAACTGAATTGCTCGAAATAGAACTGTTTTTGACGTCTAAATTGTGTACTTATGCTGAACTGAATTATCTGAAATAAAACTGTTATTTAAATCTGTGTATTGCCCAGTCAGCTGGGGCTGTAGAGTACACTGAATGCACCTCTGCAGAGGGGTAAGAACCCCCCCTAACGAGTGTCCTGGATATGACACTGTGTACTTATGCTAAACTGAACTGTTTTCAATAGAACAGATTATTTACATAAAAATGGATTTGGCGTTAAATAACCTACAAAGGTTGATATGCCATAAAACCAAACAAACCAAACCATCTACACACACTAAACTGAATTATATAACTGCTTGAATAGTTTGAAATAGAAATGTTTAGACAATTAAACTGTGTACTTATGCTAAACTGAATTATTCTAAATAGAACTCATTATTTACGTAAAAACGGATTTGGCGTTAAATAACCTACATAGGTTGATATGCCATAAAACACAACCAAGCTAAGCTTCATGTAGTGTGCCACATGTATTTATGACAAACACTGATATGATATATGATGTTGATATTGTTATTATGGGTACAGAGTGGTGTATCTGATGAAATTGGTAAACTGAATTAGAATTTTAGCTTAGACTTTATATTCACTTTGCACTTATATCCTTGAGAAAGGCATGAATATATTTCTCCTTGCATTCAATCACATTCTCAAATATTTTATCTTGACAGAATGTCTTATCACTGACATGCCATATTATATGACAGAAAAGAAAGAGGGTGAATGTGAACTTGAGCCTACCACTTTCTAATAAGTACATGTCCAGGCAAGCATTTGATACACCCATTGTCAGCCTTAATAGGCATTAATAAAAAATGAAAAAAATAAGATACTATGTACAATTCTTAAGAAGTTATGAACATTCCAAGAGTTGTTGCGACTATTGAACTCATTGTTTGCATTGATTTTATTGTTGCAACAATAAGCCAATCTGAACTACAGGGTGAGCTTAGTAATTGAGAACAAATTAGGATAATTAGAAAAATAAAGAACTTCTAAAGAAAAACATCAATAATTTTTTTTCTAAAATGTGTACAAATGTTCAACTGAGAAAAACGAAATAAAATTTTTTCATGAGACCACCTTGAAGACAGTCTCATTACAACCTCAGAAGTAACTGTATGTCCAAATCAGGTGAAGTAGGAGGCCTTATGTTGAGAGTAATATGAATGTGAAAATTCTATGCCAACCACCACTCCTGAATTTCAAGGATCATGTGGAAGGGAATACAGTCTTGTAACTGCATGCATTACATATCTGGTAATGAACTGAGCCATGGACTTGCTAGGGTCATAATTGGTGATGTCTTAGACCTACTGGATGAATTTAGCCATGCTTATAACATCTGACCTCTTACAATGTTCTTTCTTTTAGCCATGATTGACACATTGAGGTCTTCAGTTCATTCCAGATCTTGAATGTATTGTACTTGGCCACTTTCAAGAAACTGATTCTTTCTGAGTTGCTGTGGTTAATTGATGGCTTGTGCCATAAGCATGATATACCTTTTTATATCCTATGGTAGATTGGAAGTTGTCATGTTAATGATCTCAATATATCTGAAAAAGAAATGAGAATGTTGAAATTTGTGGCATGCCAAATAACATTAGATTAGTTTGTCTTCTATTTATGACTCTCAAAAGTTTTATTTGCTAAGTTTTTCCTAGTCTGGCACACATACCAGACATATTGCTAACAGTAGCTACTGTTACTAAGTGGTTACCTGTCTGAGTGACATTGTCAGTGCTTAATTTTAGTGATATAGTAGGAAGCACTACTTTCAGTATGACTTGACCATAAACCTATCTTCTAAATTACCTGGCACGCCCTATTCTTCAACTGTATAATACATAAGTAAAGAAAAGAGTCACTTTTTACATGATGAAAAAAAATGAGCTCAATTATCCAAACAACTCTTTCAAGAGATACTGTGTTGTTATTGATATAAAACAGTGTTGTGACCACCTGTTCTATTGATTTGCTTTTAACTTTGTAACTTGAAGCAAGAAACAAGAATTGACAGAGATAAAGGGAAACACAAATGAGAAAACAATCATTTATTTAGTTGTCATGTTATATTCTGATGTCATTTTCCCCTTGATAGAGTTATTTCCCTTTTGTCCCTTACACTTCCCCATTTTAATGTAGTGGTAAGTTTCAAGTTCTGAGGTTTACTTGTAGCCATTTGGTGAAATGTCAGACTCTGACTTTCTAGTTTTCATTCCTTGAGGACTAGGTTTATGTTCCACACTTCTGTTTTGTGTAGATATTCCATTTCCCCATGGCAGATCAAAAATGTGTAACAAAATGTTGAGTGGAAGATTTAGTTAGTGGGTATTTCAAGTTTAGAAGTGCATTGTTGGTTTGCATGCTGAACCCAAGTGGAAGATTGTACACTGACATCATAAGTGATTTTTCCAGTTTGGCACAAGATGTAATATTGTGTCCACTTCTCCATGTCATTTTGGTAGTCTCTTGCTAAGAATTGTGGGCCACATTTGAAAGTATGACTTTCTGAACTATGATGGCAGTTGAATCAATGTTCAATTGCTGTGTTTCTCTTTGGAAAATTTTGTTTACTTGGACGTATGATGTCTACATATAACCAAATTTTGCAGGTTATCAGTACCTTAGAACGTGAGGTAATTTTTGGGATGTTTGTGTTTAGTGTGACTCAGAAACTTGTTAAGAATGTCTCCAATATTTCAGTTACTATGCTCCCCCCTTTTAATTTTTGAAGTGCCCTCTTAAAGGTATCCACAAATCACTCAATTTGTTCATTTGATTGTAGATGGAATGGTGGTATGCATATTTGTTTGATACCATTCTGTTGGCAGAAATTTGAAAATTTCACTGAAGTGAAACCAGTGCCATTGTCAGAGACTCGGGTCTCTGAGACTGCAAATCTGTTAAAAATGTGCTGTAATTTCAAAGTGGTTTCCTCAGAGGTGATACGGCTAATTAGAAAAATTTTCAATAGATTGTTTAGAGGAGTACAAGTATGATGGAGTTTTGGTAAAAATGAACATTGATGGTTTACCAAGCCTAAAAAGGAACATTTATTGATGCTGACATACATTTGATGCTTGATCATGAAAATCTTATTGCTGAATCCATTCAAAAGCAGAGAATAAGCAGTTCAAAAGTTCTGAGTTTCCCTTGCAATAATGATATCAATAAATGCAACAGTTCCAGTTAAACCAATCAGCATGGCATTCATCACCAGCTGGAATAAAGCAAGTGCTGACTTAACACCAAAAGTAAGCCGAGTGTAAAGAAATAAGCTCTTATGCGTGTTGATTATCAGCAATTCCTTTGAATCCTCATCAACTTCTATTTGTAAAAGGTATCAGATAAATCAATCTTCGCAAAACAACTTTCTACATTAAGTTTAGTGAAAAATATTTTCTGGGGTGAGTAACACATAGTGATGTGCATTTAAGGAGTCATTTAAGCCCATGGAAAAATCTGCACATATACAAACTTTTGCTTTCTAGACTACAACAATGGGAGCTGCCCGTGCAGAGTAATTTGTTAGCTGGATCACTCCAACTTGTTGGAAGCAATTTAATTCTTCTTCTATTAAGTCAAGAGTTGTATAAGGAATAGAGTGGTTGACCCTAAAAACTGGCATCATGTCAAGTTTTACCTTGAGAGTGGCTTTGACTTTGGTGTGACACCCAAGATTCTGTGAAAACATTAATGAACTTCATCTTGAAAGAATGTGCAAAGTAGTTTTCAATCTTGGAAACCGAGGAAAGAGCAAATGTGTTAAACACAGTGATGAATGGTATGGAGAAAAGATCCAGCATGTCTATTCAGTCAAGACTTATCAAATTGAGACCAGAGTCTGTGACATAACACACACCAGAGAAACTTTGCTCAGAAAAATAAATGCTGAAATCATCAGATTGCAAAATTTCATCACTTAATGCTCTCTGAGCAACGTGATCCTTTTTTTTTTTCTTTTTCTTACAAAGACAGTAATATTAAGGTAATGTCCAAAGCTGTTTCATATTAGAATGAAACCCTGATTCTTTTTTCTTTTTTTTTTTAAATAAACTGTTATTTACTTCCTGCAAAATTCAAATTCAACTTTCAAAGTCGCAGTCACCGAATGTGAATTTGTTCACTTATGATGTAACTTGTTCACAGATTTTCTTTGGACTGGCTTTAAAATATAATCCAAAGATTTAGCTTCTGAGAGGTGATAAAAATTTTTTCTCATGTCTGTGTTTGTGATGTAACTGACATTTATATTTTTTGTATGAACAGGAAAGAGAATAATGTCAATTACATGAAGTGATTGACATTATTCTCATTCCAACATGCCGAAGGAGAAGTTTTCTTTGAAATGCATGATGAATTCTCCTTTGCTTGGATGCTGCTGGCTGTGGATGAATTTCAATGTTTTTGCTGAACCATTGTATCTGTTTTCAGATTTAAGTCTTTCACATTCTGCAGTGAGAGCTTTTATGGTTATGTTTTTGTCCTGCTCCAGTTTGGATAATAGCCATGTGCACACATCAGTCATTTGAAAGTTTAAAGCCTGCAATGAAGATGAGAGATTTAAGTTGGTCTTCAGTCTAAAGCTTGAATTTCTCACATTTACAATTTACATAGCCTGTAAAAGCTACATAGTCGTCTGACTTGCTTTTGGTTGTTTTTAAATAATTCTATCTGATTTGAAAAAGAGACTGCTGAATACCAAAAATTTTGGTTAACTGGTCAACAGTTTTTGGATTTAATATCCAAAGGCAATTTGAGCAGAATAAAATTTGTAATACGTTCTCATTCTTTTGTTCCTTATATACAAGGCAAAAGTCTTGATTTCCATGCATCATCTTTATGAAGAAAATAGTGTTCAAAAGCATCCTTTCTATGTTGAAACCGCAAAGAAAGAATCACATTATTTTAGGGATTGTATTCAAATGCCAAAATAGTTTGCCAGAAAATCAGTTGAGCTGTTTTCAGTCAAGTTTATTGAGTTCTAGGCTGGCAATTAAATTTGAAATTGCTGCTGTCATAACTGTTATTAAATTTAATTGAAATTTCTCAAACTGTTCTTGCTGCTGATGTAAAATCACTTTTCAATTTGTCTGATGAAACGACCTTTGTTTTTTTCCAATGGAAAAAATAAGTGGAAGAATTTCAAAGCTAAATTTCACTCACCAAAACCGGTCAAATAAAAAAATAATCCTTTGTGATTGCCTGTTCTATGGACTTGCTTTTAACTATGTAACTTGGAGCAAGAAAGAAAGATTGATGGAGGTAAAGGAAAACATCTATCAGAAAACAATAATGATTTATTTAGTTGCTATGTTACATTCTAACATCATGTTCCACCAGCAGACAACTCAGCTTTTTCTCCTCTGGAGAGAGTTATTTGCTTTAAGTCCCTAACAGATATCATGAAATTTAATCAGATCCTGTTATTCTTTATTCTGCACGAAATTTGTTGTTGTTATTATTGTTAATGTCAATAGTATTTAAATTTTCTTTTCAGTCATGATTGTATCTACTTGACAACAGCCTCTATCCATGATAATATTCCTACTTCAATTGCTTGGTGTCCAACACAAGAAGGTGAACAAAAGTTTCTGTTACCTATACATTCATATTATAATATATATATATATATATATATATATACACACACACACACACACTAATACTAGCTAACTTGCCTGGTTTTGCATGACTGAAAAATTAAATTTGAAATGTATACATTAGTATTTTTGTGAAAATTTTTCAGTAAATAGACAAAAACTGCAATTCAAGAAATTTAAAGAAAACAATCAAAGCTTTATTTGAAATTAGAATTTACAATTTTTTTTGTCTATAACAATGCATTTAAAATTAAGATTAATATAGATAGCAGGCAATTTGTTTTTGTTTGCTTAACTCTGATGTAAAATATCAAGGGGTCATTTTTGTGAAAATCTATTTTAAGAATTTCAAAATTCTAAAATCAAACAACACCATTTGTTTTAACAAAAGAAAAAATGACATTAACAACTCTGTCTATATTATATCATTTGTGATTAAGATAACTGAAGCCACTAGTTTGCAACAAAATAATGATGTAGTAATCATTAATTATCTATCCTTTCATTAATTACTACACCAAATACAAAATAAATAGTACCATTAAATTTCTTGTAAAAAAACTGGTTATGATGTGATTATTTTAAAATTTGTAAGTTCAACCATTTGGTTACTCATAGTAAACAAAGATCCTCTTGTGATCTCTTCCTTTTCATATCTTATGGTCTGGATTTAGTATCTTATTGAGAATAAAATATGAAGTAATTGTGAACAAAAATTATAGTAAATTACAAAGGAAGTTACTTAGTGGCTGGGATAGTTGCATATTTTTCACTAATGGCCAGTTTTAAGCTCAGATAAAAGATCAGGTTTTTAAATGTTAATTTTCAAGTTAGGTTATACCTCCTTATTAGTAAGATTAGTGTAATACAATTTTCTTACTCATTTCTTTGAGTTTGACCTTGTTACATTTTTTGAGATTTCCTTCAGTTCCAGTTAAATCTTACTGTAGCATTTTAGTCCTCCTGTTGCCAGATTTGTCAATTCAAATTTCAGTTTGAATAATTTCTAATAATATTTTTACTATACGAGTTTGTCCTGTGCAGTAAAATTACTTTGTTACAATTTATACAAATTAGAAGTCATTTAAAATCAAATTTGAACCCTATTTGAAACATATATATTATTATTATTATTTTCTATTTTGCATATAAATATGTAAAAAAAAATATATGTATATATATATATATTTAGAATCTGGCACTTAACTGAATTGTTTAAAGTTTTAAAATGATATTTTATCAGTTTGATTCATAATGAAATTATAAAGAGCAACACATTAAAGTAACTCTTCAGTAAAAGAATGTCTTTTGTAAAACACTTAAATATGGTCCATCAGAGCTTTAGAGATAAACTCATTTGATCTTATTAAAGTTTTCTTATCTTGGTTTATCTGATCTTATTAAAATCACTAAGACCATGTTAACCAAATTTTTATGTAATGAATTTTTTCTCTCAGTTTATAAAAACATGACAAATATATTCTTTGTTTTTCTTGTTTTTTATTAGAGAAATTGATGAGAAAGTTCTATATTTTTTAAACACCTTTATTTTTCTTTATAGCTTAAAATTGGACTTGAAATTTCCATTTGTTGAATTAAATGAAATTTTTAAATAATTTTAGATTAATAAAGTTTCTTCTTTCTGTTTGAGACTAAGAACAAAATTATTTCACTTTTCATCTGAGCCAATTTTAAACAAAACATGAAAAATAAGATTTTGCTTTGCTCTCTTTCTCCAATTGTGCTTTTATATTTCTTTAATGCATTTGTCATTATTTTCATTCTCATATTCAGAAAATCTATCATTTCTTTTGATGATTCTAAGTTCCAAGTAAAAGAGCTTTATTTCATAGAGATCTTGTAATAGTCTATAAATCAGGTTTAGAGAAACGCTTTCTCCTCGCACAAAGGAATTTGGTGCCTTTGTACCTTCTTTGTTTAGTTGAATAACTTTTTTAAATCAAGCTCCAACTATCAAAGAAAAAGACCTTAATGCGAATAATATGAGAATGCTATAGAGTCAGTTCTGTTTAAAGAACTAATAACTGTTCTTTGTTTCAGATATGATATTGGCTGTTGGTTATAGTGATGGTATGATCAAAGTTATAAGATTCAACTTGACCTGTGGCATTGTATCTGACAGTGAAGATGTCTGGTCTGATCCTGACTTGATATCTGTGAATGCACTCTGCTGGCAATGCCTGGATATCCATCAGGTAAATCATAGACAGACTTCATTTTGCTGCTATATTTTCCTTTTCAGCTATTAACATATCTTGCCAGAAATTTTTTTTATCTTTAATCTTCTTACTTTCCTATGCACACACACACACAATAAAATTTTGTATCCCACCCAAAAAAGATATATATATAAAATATTCGTGGAGGATACAAAATTTTATTAAAGCAATAAGCAGACCCAAAGTTTTATTCATGATGGAACTAAAAGCATTAAAAAAATGATGACAAGCTAGTTAACTAGTTTGATCCTTGCTCAACAGAGATAAATTGAGGCAATCTCATGTAGAATAATAAAACTAAATAAGGGAAATACTCATGATGTGAAAGAAAGGAAAAAAAAATTTTAACGAAAAGATAAAAAAAAATATATTGTATTGGAGACTATATCGAAATAGTATTAAGTTTTAGCTGACATTCCCTCTGTTTACAGAGAGACGGTCTGCTGGACAAAATATGAATAGTCTCCAATGCTTTCAGATAAGTAATCTCCTCCGGCTGCAATGCACTTGTTGTACCGTTCCAACAACTTCTGGAAGGCCTCATGGAAGTCCTCTTGTGTGAGCGTGTCAATGACCTTCGTCACAGCCTCTTTCATCTCCTCAATTGTCTCATAACGACAGCCTCTGAGCTTAGGGAATAAGCAAAAGTCACAGGGAGCAAGGTCTGGACTATAGGGAGGCTGAGGAACTGTCTTGATGCCCATCTTGGTCAAATAGTCTGTGACAAGGATGGAGTTGTATAGACTGGTGCATTGTCATGGTGGAAATGCCACTGACCCGATTTGAAGAGTGCTGGCCTCTTCCGACGGAATCTCTTGCTGAACTCCCTTAAAACCTCAACATAGTAACCCTAACCCTAACCCTTTATCCAATCAATTGTGGTGTATTGACTTCCTTACTCCTCCCACACCTCTCATCATCCCTCACAGACTCCCTGCCTTTCTTGAATCTCTTATGCCACTCAAAAACTGATGCTCAATTCATGCAAGATGCTCCAAAAGCAGTCTGAAGCATTCCATGCGTTTCTGTGGCATTTTTTCTAAGTTTAAAACAGAATTTTATTGCATATCGTTCTTCTAAAGTGTCAGATTGCATTTTTGAAATTCACCAGCCGTGACAATCAGGCTTTAGTAGGGTGTATTCCAATTGCTGCTGTAGCTGTTGATTTGAACCTGAAATCATAAAAATTGATAAGTCATCTCATGAGATGTATAGCAATAACATGCTGAATTCTCAAGAGTCTACGACAATTTTAAATGCCTGGACAAAAAAAGTCTGGAAACTTATTGAAGGCGCCATGTATTCTTAAGATTATGAGTTGGGCCTCCAATAAAATATAAATATAAATAAATATTATTTTTGTAGGGACATATTTAATTCTGGCATCTAGCCTTTGGTTAGTTCTTTTTATGTTGTACGAATTGCAACAACACCTAAACAAATAAGATAATTATTATGATGAGGGGGGAAAAACATCTTTATGAATTGATGTCAGAATGGGTTTAGTGAGAAAGACCACACATACAATGGCTGAAATTAACACCTCTCTACAGTTTGTGAGATATGCTTAACAAATATCTCACTAATTCCACCCAGCCAAGGAAGATGTAAATAAACAGGCATTTTTGTACTGATGCCTGTTTAATTTTGTTAAATTTAGTTATTCTATTAGTAATAACTGTTTGTACAACACTCAATTGAAAACTTGTTGCAATGAGTCTCAGAAACTTGATCTCTACATCAATTGTAGATTCAGAGCAAATCATTAAGGCTCTATATGTTAGGGTCTTAATTAGATTAATTTTTTGTTTGGTGGAGCAAAAAGAATCCCACCGAGTATAATGTCCCATAAATGTAGGTTGACGATATATCGATGTGACATAATATAAAGGAGTCTTACAAACTAACACATCTAAAAAGGGCAATGTACTGTATAATCAATTTCCTTATCTTGTGTAAATCTAAGGGCATAATGGTTCTTATTAAGGGAGTTAAAAAACAAGTCTGCCTCAGTCTCATTATTAAAAGGACAAAACGTATCATCAACATAACAAAAAATAGATTATATATATATTTATGGCTGGCTAGCTGGCAGGGGTAGTCATAACAAAAAATAGATTATATATATATTTATGGCTGGCTAGCTGGCAGGGGTAGTCATATTTTTAGTATTGATATTCAAGATTGGCTATCATTCTTTACACTGGAAACTGGTGCTGCATAGTCTTCTAACTCTCCTTGTCCTGCTATATGGATTCCATTGCAGACAAAACTAACGTTAATAAATATATGCATAATGAAATGGTTAACATGGTCACTTTACAAACCATTGTGAGGGAGTTCAAACCTTAATAAGTGCTCCATTGTTTTTGCCTCATACCAGATAAGGCTGAAATTAGTAAATACTTACACTTAAATACTTTATATGCTCCTCTTTGTTTAACCATTCCACGAGAAATTTCTTTATCTTGATACAATTCATATATGGTAATAAAGACAAGGAAAGCAGTGATGATACTGGAGCAGCTGATAAATATTTTGCTTCCAATGATATCACACAAAAATATTCCAAATCCAAGTGGTTGATGTGGAATCATTTCCTTCTAAAATATTTTGTTTTTATGAAGTGATAACCTGCATAGAATAAAAAAATGAATATGGTAAAGTACATTTTTTTTATAAGAAAATAAAAGAAATTTCAGTAGAAAATGCAAAAATGAAAAATAACCTTTTTTAAGACCTGAAAAATTGTTTTTCAAAACATGTATAATTTGTTTTCCGATAAAAGAAATTTGTCTGACATTATCTTCCTCTCCTCAAAACCTGCAGTTTCTAATGTAATTTTTTTAAATATCTGAGTAAAAAATTTGAAAAAATATTTAGAATATTTTTTGAAGAACTAAAAGATAAGTAAACCATTAAAAATTCATATGTGTAATTTTTTTTTTTTTTAATTTTTTTTTTTTTACTTTATTTTCAATATTTCAATTTAATTTCAGGATCAGTGGCTGTTGTTTGCTTCAAAGGATCTTTTCATTATGGCTTTTGTGATTGACCGAGCAAAACTCACCTGTGTCCACATGGTGCATGTACGAGGACAGTTCAACCTTTCTTGTACAGGTTTGCATTCAATTGTGATATTTTAAAAATCTTTGTCATTTGATTCAGTTATAACATCTTTAAAATAGCAATTAATAAAGACTTTATCTTTTGTTATTCAGCACCTGTGGAGAGGGGGTGATATCTGTTGATAAGCAATGTTTTGATTTGTTTTTTAATTTTTCTTTTTTTTTTCCCAAGAATTTTTTTACCACATTATTAATCATTATGTGTGTGTCATAGAAAGCAAAAGTCTAAAACAGTCACAAAATAATAGTGAATTAATATATAAAACAAAACAAATTTATTAATGATAGTTAATAAGTTTCAATAGATCAAAAATCAAAATTACTTTAAATACTGAATAAATTTGTAAATTATCACCACTGAAGTTTCATTTCTTTAGTTGTGATTTGTGCTCAACTCTAAATGAATTTCTCCTATTGATTATATATTAAAAATATGTAAGCAATTGGCAATGCTAATTCAGAAGCTATCATCATTCTGATCATGATTGATTGAAAAGTTACTTTAGTCGAGAGTGACCCGATGGCTCCTGTTACGTTCCGCTCTCTGGTCAAACAAACGACAACACGGAATTTATATATAACAATATATATTTATTTTCTCGACGGACGCTTGTGTGAAGTAGGAGCAGTCAGGAAAGGAATTAGAATCGTTCGTCTATGAGGCTTGAACTCTTCGATGTAAGTAGATGATGACCGAGACAACGCACACAGAGTGACGACGAGGTCAGCTTCGTGAACAGCGGGATCCTTTTCACTGCCTTCTGTTCAATTCATCGGCCTTATATTACCTTCAAACTCCCACGCGGAGATATGGACACGCCTCCACACCTCCGCAATTTCTTCCGATATCTGGCGATCAGGATGTGTCACTTCCGCTATCTTTGGAATGGCCTGTGTGATCTTCATCGAGCGGAAATAACTGTCATGTAGTTCACAGGTCACTCTCTTCTGGTGCATCACTCTGAAGTGGGACCTTCACCTTGTCCCATATTATCAGCCAAGCACACCTGCGCGATTTCTTTCGATTATTGGCCATTGGGATGTGTCACTTCCGCTATCTTCAGAATGGCAGGTGTGATCGTCATCGAGCGGAAATAACTATCATGCAGTTCATAGGTCACTCTCTTCCGGTGTATCACTTTTTTTACGGCACTGAGAATTTTTTTTTTTTTTTACCTTGTCTCATATTATGAGCCAAGCTGTATTTTACACTCCTTTTTCAATAGCTACTGCACCAAGGTGTAGGGGAGAGCACTACTCCTTTCCCTGGATTGCTCCACTTGATCCTTACTTTATAGTGCTGTGTTTAGCAAGGTGGCATCAAGTACCATTTTTTTGAGTCTTTAGTATGACTTGACCTGGGATTGAACCTCAGTCTCCCAGACCATTAGTGAACACTCTACTCATTAAGTCAATGGCCTGGTATTAAAAAGTTTAAATACATAAAACATTGTATTTTCTAACAAAAATATCAAATATGAAAATCAATAAAAAATGTGCTGGTTTTTGTATTTATTGAATATCTTGTATCAAGTCTAATTTACGTGTGGAATATTTCATTAGTTTGAAATATTTGATAAATTGAAAACTGGTAAGTTATTTCTTGAAATTTCTGATTTTATTGAATTTTTTTTTTCCTTTGATTAAAAATGCAATTATTACTTTTATGAGTTGAAATACTATTGGAAAATTTGGCTTTGGAAACTAAAAATTGTCTACACAAGAATTTTATTATAGCTTTTTACAGTTTATTGAAACTGAATATTTAGCAGTTGAATTTTAACAGAAAATAAATTTGGAAATTATCAATTGCATTAAAATAGGATTATAATATTCATTAGTAAATAATTGTATAATTTGTTTTGTTAGAGAGAGAATTTTAAATTGTTTAATTCTATTTTCTTAATAGAATTGAACATTATATAGGAATCTTTGATTAAGAAAAAGCAAACATTCTATTTAAGACTTCAAAATTGTATTAGTTAATTATCCTATGGGATATAAGTGTTGGTGATTGTAAGGTCAATCTTTAAGTCTGACAATAAAATCCATATACTCTGTTTCATTGGCAAAATGAGCCAAAGCAACATCCCAGAGATGAATAGATTAATATTAGATCTTCTACAATTGGCACCAGGAACATTTTGTCCCACTATTAAATAAAGAATTTGGTTTAAAATTTCAAGAGTGTTATACCTGAAGAGTGCCAGAAAGTACAATGAATGAAACATTGGGACTAAAACATAAATCTTTTATAATTTTTTTCTGTTATGATAAAATGATAAGAAGCAAATTTGGAAAACTTTATTTAAAGAAGAAATTAAATGTCTTCTTTTTTTTTCCCCCTATTTTTTATTTCAGGAATGTCATGTCAATCAGGTACTCTTGCATTGTGCGCATCAGATGAAAAAGTCCAGTTAATCAAGGCTTCTATGAAAGATGACGGTCAGTATTTTCATTTGCATTCGATTGAAATAAAACAGCCAAGTAATGGTTATGTATTACATAACAACCCATGAACCTGTTTGGATTTTGTTGTAACAGCAATCCATGATAATATTGCTCAATCCCTTAGGAAAACTTGAAGGATTCTAGAATTTCATAATATATACTTTCTTGAATATTTGACTGATATTCAATATGAATGGAAACCGCTACAAATTAGCATTCCATTACTAATTGAACTGAAACTGAGGTGTGTGTGTGTGTGTGTGTGTGTCGCCAATGGCCTGGGAGACCAGAGTTCAATCCCAAGTCAAGTCATACCAAAGACTCAAAAAATGGCACTTGATCCCACCTTGTTTAACACTCAGCATTATAAGGCATTGATCAAGGGTAAAATGGAGCAATCTAGAGAAAGTAGTGCCCTTTCCTACACCTCAAAGTAGTAGCTAATTAAAGGGGAGCCTTTGGGTTGCCCTTGACTACAGTCACCAACTTTACTTATATATATATATATGTCGAAAAAATTGAAAAACAAAGTAATCCAAAAGTGATGAATTTATTATAAAAGAAAATTGATGTTAAAACATTTGGGTTTTAATGAACCTTCATCAAGACTTTAAAATGGTGAAACAAGTGTTTAGAGAACATTGATAGATGTTTAATAAAATTCAAATACAGGGGAAAGAAGGATATATACAAAGAAAGGTCATATATCCATTCAATCAGCATTCCTTTTTGAAAAATTATCACGTGATTAGCATCGGCAATGAGGTTTAAACTAATGGAATCACCAAGAGATACAACTGATAAAAAAAGAAGGGGAAAAAGAAGAAAGATTCTTTTCTTTCTTCTCTTTTCTTTCTTCTCTTCCTTTCTCTGCAGGACAAAAAACAATGGTGGCAACCTGTCTAGAAGAGAGAAAACTCTGAAGCAAAACCTGAGAGTCTTGTGAGAACCAATTATCTCATTTTATATGCCATTGGAGATTTACTTGTAAAGTAGATTGCACTCAATGTAAGCTAACTCAATATAAATAAACAGGTACCGCTTGAGGATTTGTGTATTCTGTCTTGATGCGATTTACAATCTAATGCATCCCCTGATACTAATGTATTAGCTTTTCAAGGCCATTAGCGACATGTTTTGCGACTCCTACAGGTCTGAAAGCCTGGAAGTATGTAGCCTGAACTATGAACAGTGGTGACTCTTAACTTATTTTAACATTGTTACAAATGTTAAATTGAGGTGAAAGGTATGACTTGGTGGAGCTAAGGGTATCAAAGCAGCCTTTTTTAAGGAACACTGCTTGTTTTATATGGAGATTAGAAAAGGTATCCCTAAAAATTGCTTCGCCTCAAAATCTGACCAGTAGCAGTGGCTGGCAGATATTCATTCAGTGGCAACAAATTGGTTTTCCACCTCCGTTGGCATGAAAAGTGCATGCTGGAATGTGCAAACTTTATTTGACAATGAATTAACTGAAAGACCACATTGCAAAACTGCTTTGTTAGCTCAAGAGCTTTCTCTATACAACATTAACATTGCTGGTCTTTCTGAGACACATTTTGCTGATGATGGTCAATTCACCAAGACAACATTTGGTTATACTTTCTTTTGGAAGGGGAGTCCTGCTAATGAAACAAGGGAACTTGGTGTAGGTTTTATCATTAAAACATCTTTGGTAAAAAAAACTTACAGGAACTTCTTTTCAATGAATCAGAACATATTATTTCTTTATGTCTACCTCTGCAACACTATCATGTCTGTATATGTTCCAACTATGAGCTTCTCCGAATCAGACATTCTTTCTATGCAGATCTAAGACAAGTGTTTCTCAGTATTGCTGATGCTGATAAAATCATTCTGCTTAGTGATTTGAATACTAGGGTAGGAAAGGAATATCAGACTTGAAACTGTTTGAGCTCACATGGAATAGGTAATGCAAACAACAATGGTTTTCAGCTTCTACAGTTTTGCAGCGAGCATAATCTTGTGATTGGAAACACATAGTTTTGACAGAAAAACAAATACAAAGGTACATGGCAACACCCATGTTCCAAACACTAGCATATGATAGATTATACCATTGTTTGTCATCTTCATTTCCAAGATCTCAACAGTGTCTAAACCATGAGCAGTGCTGATTGTTAAACTGAGCACCTTCTTGTAAGGGCCAAATTGAAACTCAAAATTCACCCAAAAGCCAGGCATACCACTTTACTATGCCCAAAACATCTAGATGTATTGAATTTGCATTCTTCTGAAACAAAATCTATCTTTGTCAATGCAATTAACTCAATTGAACTTGATAAAGCAAACGTAGGAGGATTTTAAAGTTAAGGTACTTTCTGCTGTATGTAATACTTTAGGAGTTTGGAAGAGGAAGTGTCAAGATTGGTTTACCAAAAACTGTAAGGAAATTAATGCACTTCTTGAAATGAAACATTATCTTTTCCAGAACACCTTGGCACCAAATCTTCCCTGCCATGCAAGTGAGGGAGCTATTAAAAAGCATAAGGAATTTCAAAGTGTAATACAAAAGTGCATACACAAAATTCAAAACCAGTAGTGGCTTAGAAAGGCAGAAGAGGCACAACTTGCAGCAGACTCAAAAAAACTCAAAATTGTTTTACCAAACTATCAAAGAGATGTATGAGCCACAACAATCAATTTTTGCTCATCAAAAACCAAAAGATGGCAATAGCACTTTGACACAACCTGAAGATATTCGGACACATAGTGTGAACACTACACTGTTTTACAATGAAATACCTGTTGATAATGAGGTCAAACAGGGTGACATTTCTGCACCTATCCTATTTACCATCTACTTCACAGTAGTTTTTCTTGTGGCTTTCTATGAAAATCTGGATGGTATCTATATCAGATATCAAACATTTGGTAAAGTATACAATATCTGTAAATTGTTGGCACACACAAAGGTCTCCTCCTCTCTGGGTTTATGCTGATGACTGTGACATTGTTACACATTCTGAAGATGAAATACAATGTTTAATTAACCATTTTGTGCTTGTATGTAAAGGCTTTGGTTTAGAAATCAGTCTGAAAAAGACTGTTGTTATGCATGATCTAGTGCCTGGATTGCCCTACATAGAACCAGCTATATACGCCAAAGGGAAAAGGCTAGATGTGGTGCACTCTTTAGCATATCTTGGCAGCACACTCACTGAGAGATTTAGTTTTGACAAGGAGATCTCTTTGTGCATTGAAAAAGCTTCTGGATCCTTTTTGGGTCTTGAAAAGCATGGCATCAAACTTGAAACAAAGGTCATTGTCTATAAAACATGTGTTTTAATGTCCCTCTTGTATACAAGTGAAATGTGAACAATGTATAAGAACCAACTGAGGACTCTTGAACACTTCCATCAACGATACCGGCAACAAATACTTTGTATCGGATGGCAATCCCATATCCCAGATACAGATGTATCAGAGTGAGCTGGGTTACCAAGCATTGAATCCATGGTAGTTAAGAGTTGTCTTCGTTGGGGTGATTATGTCATTTGAATGGATGACAGTCACCTACCAAAGAAACTGTTTTACAGTGAAATGCGTAAAGGGAAGAGAAAGGTATCAAAACAAAAGAAAAGATTTAAGGACACTAAAAATTTGCTTAAGACAATTCAGCATATCAGTAGACCAATGGGGAAAAAATGGCACTGGATCAGTGGTGCAATCTGATTAATGTGGGTATAGAATCCTTTGAAAAGAGCCGTGTTCTGTATGCTGCTTATAAAGGATTAGTTCATAAGGGCAAACAAGGACCAACACCAGGTCCACAAAGTCACCACATCAACTGAGAAATATGTGGGAAACTCTTACTCTTACTTGCTAGTCTTAAAAGCGATATACGCATATATGTCCAACCTGCTGCTCCACTTCATTACATTCATGTGAACAAAAGTGACCAACAATGCCCAGTCTGGTAAAATTTGCCACAGCTTGGCAGGCTTCAAAGTCACCTGCAGGTGCATACAATCTATAAAAAAAAAAGTGGGACAGGAGAAAGGAATCGTAAAACTCCATAGCTGGTCACACTCAAAACTGAGAAGACAGACTATAAATATATATATATATATATAATTATCTGTATTAACATATATGTACATTTATGCATGTATTTATATCTCTGTATATTTATTTACACACAGACTCACATGTATATATATATATATATATATATATATATATATATATATATATATATATATATATATATAATTATCTGTTTTATCATATATGTATATTTATGCATGTATTTATATATTTATATCTATGTATATTTATTTACACACACACAATGCATATTTGTATATATAATTACATATATGTATATTTTTGCATGTATTTATATACCTATATCTATGTATATTTATTTATATTATATATGTATGTGTGTGTGTGTAGTCATGCTATGACTATTTTAAAATAGACTAAAGGAATATAGTAAGTAAAAGTAAAGTTGGCGACCTTAGTCAAGGGTGACCCGAAGGCTCCACTTTCCAATAGCTACCACACCAAGGTGTCAGGGAGGGTGCTACTGGATTGCTCCACTTTTTCCTTGATTCTTACCTTATAATCCAGAGTGTTAAGCAAGGTGGCATCAAGTACCATTTTTTTTTTTAATCTTAGGTATGACTTAACTTGGGATTGAACCCCAGTCTCCCAGACCATTGGCGAACACTCTACTCATTAGACCAATAACCCGGTATAATTTTGATAGTTGTCTATGTTATGTTTTGACAATTGTAATTTATCTTGCAGGTCTGAAAATGGACAGTAATTTATTCCCTGTGACAATCGATTCACCTGTGTTCTCACTTCAGTACATTGGAGTTGCTTTGTCTCCAAATGCTGCACTTCTAGCAGTTGTTGCCTGGTGAGCTTGTTTTGTTTTTTTTTATCATTTTTATTATATTAATCTTAGCTACTCATATGGACACTTGGCATTGCATAGTTTGAAATATAGTCTTATTGATAGAGCATTTTTTATCTGATCAACAGTATGAAAGCATTGAAGAAATGAGAAAAAGAAACACAATTTGGTTAGTTTGTTTGGGGTTTTTTTTTTGTTATCTTAGCTATGTATTCTAATATCCTTTTTCTGATTTGTGTTTTAACTTTAAACCTTTTAAGTAATTGAAATTAAAATATGTCATTTTGCCAAACTCTCTCTCCTGTCCACCATGGAGCATAGATTAGAAAGTTAATCTCTTTGAACATTACTACATTAATAGATACACTTGTGGCTTTTGCTCAGACTTTGCTTGACAAATTACAAGTCTCGTCTTTCTTTCAATGATTTGAAAAATAGTGACAGATTTCCTTTTTAATTTTTATTTAATTTGAAACAGACTTTTTTCAATCTTGCCATGAATACCTTAAAATATAGAAATTAAAAAAACTTATCTCATTTCTAATGAAATCCTCCTGTAAATTGTTATGTTAAAAATGTTATGAGAAAATGTTAAAATTTCATAATAGATGTCATAACTTTATTATATAAATTAGCTGTGTATGTCTTCATTTGAATTTTAAAATTAATAAAAATTAAAGGTTCAGTCTCAGTACTTTCTGATCACTCCTCTGATTTTGTAACACTGGTATTATAAAATCATTCAAAATTAAATAAATTAGAAAACGTGTTTTCTTCCTTGTTTTATTCCCAGTGAATTGATTATACAAAGAGGAGTTAGGTTCTTCCGTAAGGATGGCCTTGGCATTAGATAACCCAAGAAAGTTGATATGTCATTAAAGGAAGAAACCAAACTGTAGTGATATAACCAATGGGAATGTTTCTCATTGGCATGTGTGAGCGTATATCCTCAGTATAAGAAAGCATGAGAGAAATGATGGGACACAGGTGGAACGATCACTACCACAACAAAGCTTAGCGAGTGCCCTTGATTACTAAACAATATAACGTTGCCGATAGGATCATTAACCTGACTGGAAGAACCAGATTATGTTGAAATGTGGTTAAAGTGTTTTGGATCATATGCCAGAACAAAAAATCTATGAGAGAATGAAATAACAGATTTATTTTTGTCCTCTGCGCTATAATTAAGATATCAGTCATGGCGTATCCAAAAGATTTAGAAGAGTTCACATTCCAAGAAATAAAGCTAAATATAAGAAATAATTTGAGATTGAAAAAGAAGTTAGTCATTGTTGAAAGAACCAAGTTTCTATCTAAAAAGCACAATTCAAACAAATTGCCAGGGCCTTGTCTTCGTAGGTTGAAGGAAGCCTCAAATTTTTGTGAATTTGAAAAATTACATACAGAAAATATAACTCTTGAAAAGGAGTTGATTTGGTTGCGTTTTATTGAAGGATTGCATGATGTGGATCAGAAAAATAAAATTTGGAAACATCTCCAGGGCAACAGTATGACACTGGAAGCATGTGTTGAATTCATGCAACAATTAGAAATGATATCAGACTTCAGTAAAACTACACACAATAATGTTGTAGTATTCCAAGTAGAGGAAACTGTACAGCATGACTATGGCGTGTTGCAAAAGACAGAGGTTAAGAAATGTAACTACTTCAATTTCAAACATGAATTAGATAAAGACAAACTGCCCTGCTTTTGGACAAACCTGTTATGACTGCAACAAGGTGAATCATTTTCAAACTGTGTGCAAATTTTTTAAGAAAAGTTGACTCTATTGAAGACGTATATCAAGTAAGAACAAAAAAAAAAGATTAAAAAAATAGTAAAATTAAATGGCATACCCAACCTATGCGAATTGACACTGGTAGTAATGTCACTTTAATTTCAAAGAATTTTTGGCAAGAAATGGGTCAACCAAAATTAAAAAGAAGTTATTTAAAACTCAGACAATTTGATGGTTCATGCATTACTACCTTAGGACAATTTGAAATCATTTTTGAAGCTTAGAAGAAATTTGAAATCGTACCTATAATAGTAGTTGATTGTTTCAAAAACTCTGGTCTAATCGGCCTAATTGGCACTGACATCCTAAAAATAGATTAAGCCAAGTTAATTAATAACATAGAATCAGAAGAACAAAAAGTTGGTGTATTAAAAGGATATGAAGCCACAATTCGATTGAAAGAAAATATTTCACCCTCCTACTCTGAATCTCATAGGATACCAATTCAGTTACTACTCTTGGTTAATGAGAAGTTAAAGAAAATGGTGAAACAAGGAATTTTTTGAGAAAAGCTGATGGAGACTTGAGAATTTGTGGTGATTATAAAATTGGAGTTAATCATAAAATTTGCTGATTCGTTTCCATTCCAAACGTAGAAACTTTTTTACATACCTATGCGGGCACAAAATATTGTACAAAAATTGACTTAAAATTGGCTTATAACAAGATACAGATTGACAAAAGGTTTTAGAAAGTGACAATAATCCCCCCCCCTCCCGAGATTATTATGTTGGATGCTTATGACATACAGGATAAAACAGCATCATCTATATTTCAAAGAGCAATGGAAAATATACTTAGTCGGGAGGTGGAAAACATGATAATTTATCAAGATGATATTTGTATTGGAGCCTCAAGTAAAAAAGAATTAGAACAAAAAACAGAACGTTTTGAACAAATTAAAAAGCATCAGTATGAGTATAAACCGAGATGAATGTAAATTCAATTCAATGTGATAAATTATTTGGGTTTTCAGATATCAAAACAAAGTATTTCCCCAGATCCCAACATGTTGAAGAAAATAGTGCAAGTAGCTACCCTCTCAAACAGAAAAGAATTGGAATCTTTGTTGGGATTGGCCAATTTTTACAGCAGATATTTGCCGAAGTATTCTGAATTAATTGAACCATTTAATGATTTGAGAAAAATGAATTGTGAGTTTAAATGGATTTCAAAACAGGAGAGAGCTTTCAATAAGCTAAAAAAGGCACTAATGGAGAAGCCTATTGTGAAAATTTCTGACCCCAAAAAGGAAATATTATTAATTACTGATGCCAGTGAATGCACCGTTTCTGTGATTTTTGTCAAGGCAGAAGTTAATTATTCAAATATTAAAAAGGAAGTGTTGCTATTGTCTGGAGCACAGAAAGAGCTCACCAGTTTTTACTAGATTGAAAATTTTTGTTAAAATTGGACATTTGATCTTTGGAGTTAGTTTTTAACCCCAGAAACGAACTACCAAAGGGTTATGATCAGTGGCGACTCTAGCCTATTTTTGCTACTTGTGCCCCCCGCCCTCTGTCAACTTCAGTTCCCAACCCGTGGTCCGTGGACCCAAAGTAAGTCATCATAGTTGCTATTGTGTGATTCTCCATTGTATAGCACAGATTGACAAACATACCTTGCATGGTGTTTTTTTTATAAGCAATCAAGATAATATATAATTTGTAGTTTTGTTAATACAGTAGATAAGATAATTTTTTTTCCTTTCAAAAGTATAGAAGAAAAGAGATGTTCATTACTATGACGAGAAAAATATGTTTATTAGAATAAAGAAATTGATGACAATATACACAGACACAGCTAGTAGTTTCAATTTCGCTTAAAATAAAGATTATTTGTTGAAAATGTATTCAAATAAACAAATTTTAGTTACAGAATGTAATATATGCAACATTCATTAAAGAAATAGAGATCTGTTAGTAAAAAAACGAATTAAAACACGCCGTTTAACCAACATTTACCATAGCGATGATGATGACGTCGGCGACGGCTATAATCTTTCTCTCTCTTTCTCTCTCTCTTGGTCTCTCTCCCTCTTCCCAAGACAGTTGTCAGTTGCGCTAATTTTTTTGAGCATGGTATTCTGGCTTGCTTTTTCTATTGGCTACAGCCAAAAGCGAGATTTCGCTAACATTACTGTTATTATAAGGGTCTAGTGCTTGGCACGGATTACGCGAGTTCAACATTATAGCCGATTTTATTGGATGTTCAATGGATCTGATGGTGGCCGGACAAAGACCATCCATTCAAAACAGCATCGTTGTATTATTCCCAGATATATTTATGAACTTTTGGCTACTTAGTTATCGAAACTTGAATAGATACGTAATTTAATTGAGATCAGACTAAGTATGTTTGCTTGAAATTAATGGATGATTTTTAATCCATTTTGAATAACATTGACCGAGTTATTGGTCATGCCAGGCATGAGTAGCACTAGTCCCATCTCTGCCCCTGGTTACAACAAATAGAATTTATAGCAATAAAACTCGAGCCCTTTGAATTTGATATTGTATATGTGAAAGGAAGCACCATTTCACACATTGATGCTCTATTAATAAGCAAAAACAAATAAACGAAGAAACAGAAGAGATTTTACATTGGGTTAATCTGATTAACTAAAGAACCTTGACATAGAAAGACTTTTTTTCTAATTGAATTGTGCACCTTAAAGCACTTGTAAGTTGTAATATTTTGTACATCAAATATTCTTTAAGAATAATTTCAAAGATGATTATCTTTTTTACCCATTTCAGTCCTGCCTGTCCTTTTGACCAGAAACAATTAAAAGAACCTCTGATGGTAAGTAAACTTTTCAAGTTTATTTTTCCTTTACCTTTTCAAAATCATTCATTATTTCGGGTTGAGAAATATATACAGTGGTCATTCAATGAATAAGTAGAATTTTGCAATAAAACTACTTACATTTCACCAAGAAAAAAAATTTGTTTTATTTTTCAATAGAATCTCCGTTCTTTAAAACACATTTTTCCCATTGAAAAACAAGCTTTTGTATTACTTCACCTTAGAAATCTTTAGCCTAACTTTTTAATCATTTGCTCTCAGTGCTCTTCAATTTGTTTCATGTAGAGATCCTTTAACAGAGCCATGATTAGCAACATCCAACTTGGGACCTTACTGAGCTAGATGGGCAGTTGGAGAGGCCCGATCTGATCAATTGGCTGGTCATGTCAAGCCCTCTTTCAGAGGATTGCAAAAGGATTTTCTAGTTTTCCAAATCAGAAAGTGATAGCTACTGAGTTAATCATACTGAAGAAAAACCTATGTTTCCCCTTCTATCACTAGGTAAGTAGTATGAAAACCGAGAGATCTCAATTTATTGGTCCCTTTCCTCAGTGTGTGTGTACTGAATATGTAGCCCTGATTTGGCAAGGCAAATAGGTTTCTCTCTTGACATTTCCCTTTATAGGGCTTCACAGTCAGTGAACTCATCTAAAATAAAGACAAAACCCAAACAAAAAATCTCAAACCTTAAAGCGTCCACATGCAGAGGTTGGCTTAGATAATGACTCAGATCTGACTCTTTTCCTTAAATTTATTGTGTTGGAGTTGACAGAGGATACCCCAATCCCTAAGTTGTCTCCCTTTATTATTGAAAATAAACTCTTAGCTAAATCTATCAAAAAAATAATAAACAATACCTTACTGGTAGAATTACCAGAGAAAACTTTCTCAGACCTTCTACTTGAACAAAAATATTCCTATAACCTCAAAATAAAAGCCTTCCCCCACAATTCCCTGAACTTGTCAAAGTCCAGATCTCTCCCTCTGCACTCTAGATGATATAAAAAGTAACCGCTACAAACAAGGTGTCACTGATGCCCAATGAATTTCCATTAAGAAAAATAAGCAAACAATCCTAACAAACATATATTGGCTTTAACACCCCAAAACCTACCAAAATAAAAATAGGGTACACAATAACCAAAGTTGAAATATATATACCAAACCCACTGAGATCCCAGAATTGCCAAAGACTTGGGCACCACAAAGAAAAATGCACCAGACCTCCAGTATGTAAAAACTGAGGGGAAATTGGAAACCACATAGACTGGAAATAACCACAAAAGGGCATAAACTGCAAACAATATCATGCAGCAGACACAAGAATGTGAAATATGGAAAAAAAATATTAGAAGTCAAACATACAAAAAATATATCATACCTGGAACCAAGGAAGTTAGTTGAAAATTTTGTAGTCACAACAACTTATGCAAATATAGCCAAACCCATGAACAACTCAACCCAAAATGAAATGATTAATCTAAGAGAAAGCTTGACCAGCCTGAATTACTAAGAGAAAGCTTGACCATGCTTCCAAAGAAGAACCTCCAACACCAGACCAACAAAGCTGAAGACCCAAAAATAAATAAACCAAACAAAAACTAAACCCTAACGACAACAAACTCCAAGCATCCCTACTATCAATACCAAACCCAAAATTCCCCTCCAAAAAAAATTGAATGAACAATAAAACCCCACTGCTAACTCCAAAAGAAAGATCTTCTTGAAAGAAGGAATCTAACAAACATGAATCAAGAATCTCATTTATAGAAACTGAAAACAAATTTGAACTGATGGAATCAGAGAACCAAAAAATCCCCTCAAAATCCTAAATTTCCAAAAAGCCACAACAAAATCAGATCAAAAAGCCTAGGAAGCATTGAAATCGCTGAATCCAGCTAAATATAAAAAAAACAAAAAACACTAAAACGAAAACTACAGCAAAACATAGAAAATAAACATCAAACATACAACAAAAATTAAAAAGCATGGCTCATAAAATATTCCAATGGAACTGCCATGGCTTCAAGACAAATTACAATGAGCTACTACTGTTAGTTGCTGAACCTTCAAAATAAGTTGTAAAAAAAAACAAATGCAAAAACCTTGGAACAATATGACTACATACATGATACTGGACAAAGATTTTCAGGTGGAGTATCAAACCTAATTAGGAAAAATATCCCAAAAATAAAATCAATATGAACACCCACTTATAAGCAATTGCAGTCTCATCAAAACTCAGCAAAAAGCCTACACAAAACTTTTTGTCTGCTCACTATATATCCCCACCTCATGACCCCATAAATGAAAAAGATTTAAACAACTTGATAAAGCAACTCCCTAAATCATTTATTATGATAGGAGACTTTAATAGCCACAACATAATATGGAGAAGTAAAACATTGAACAAAAGAGGCCAGACCCTTGAAAAAAATCTCAGACTCACCTTGACCCATCCTCAGATACATTCTCTGCCATAGATCTAACCCTAATTGACCCATCAATCTTCATAGACTATGACTGGAGGATATACAAAGACCCCAGTGGCAGTGACCACTACCCAATAATGATGGAGAACGCGATAATAAAAAAAACTTGGAACCACAAACAAAACCCCCATGATGGAATTTTAAAAAAGCAAACTGGCAATCCTACAAAAAAATTATGCCTTACCACACTTATCCCAGAATCAAATGCAAATCAAGAAGAACCTATAATACATTTTACCAACACCCTCATTACCATAGCTAACAAAACTATCCCCAAAACACAATAAACCATGGTTCACAGAGGAGTGTAAAAACATAATAAGAGAACATCAAACAACCCTCAGAAAATTCAAAACAAACCCCTCATCAGAAAACTTAGACAAATACAAACAATAAAGAACAAAACTTTGATATATCAAAGAAGCCAAAATACCCTCCTAGAGAACTTTCACTTCAAAAATAAACTCCAATACCAATCTAAAAATAATTTGGGTCTTTATAAAGAATTTAACAAAAATAAAAACATCAACACTCCGATAAATCACCTCTCTCAAGCAAACACTAATGCCACAAGTGAAAAGCATATAGCCAACCTGATTGCAGAAAATTTTACTCAAGTGTCATCCACAAAAAACTACTCAAATCAATTCAACTCGATCAGAACCAAAGATTAAAAGAATATAATAAAATTCACCTTTGATAATACTGAGAATATTAACCAGCCCTTCATCCTCCAAATGTGACAATGTGCGTTTAAATATTTAATTAATATGTAAAAATTAAAATTTATGAAATATATGAAAATTTATATATATATATATATATATATATATATATCAAAAAAAAAGAAAAAAAAGATCCTTAAAATAAGTATCTTTTTGTTCAAGGCTTAAATTGACCTAAAAAGCTGGTTGATTGTTCCTAAAGGTCAGTTAAGTGTGAGACAATTGTTTTTGATTTTAAAGATCAATGAATTTATTTAATTTTTCGGTTGTCAACTAACTTCATCGATCATAATGATGAAATGGGTCATTTCGTAAAATATATTTTTTTCTTATCTTAAAGGTCAATGTCAAAAGGGAGATTTAATTTTGCTCCACCCTAAATAAAGGTGAGCTGGGCATGACTCATCCAGTCAGGTGAGGCTGAGAATTTTTAGTTCAACACCATTGCTCTAAACCTGTTCCCATTGGTCAAAGCATCTAAAAAGGGTTTTCTCTATACCTGTAAGATATAATCCTGAACTAGGATTGGCTGACCAATAGGAATATGACTTCTAATTGTCTCTTATTGGACAACCAATTGGAAACCTTTTTTAGTCTAGATATTGATCTACAAAAACAGGATTGTAAAACAAATCATCAAAGAGAATGAGAAAAGGAACCAAGAAGAAACTCAAGACTGCCAAAGAAGCATCCCTTTCATTCTAGACCCGAGGCACTCCGAACAACCTTCAGACTTTACAAAAATTCAAAGTCTCAGACTTTAGAGACATTATTGTCATTCTAACCACACCTCTTTGTCACTCTTCCTCTCTCGATATTCTTTCTTCTTCTTTTTGCTAGGAAAGCAAACATTGTTTGCTTGTTATTTATTGTCTCACAAACGTGTTTCAATATAAAATATTTTTGTTATTTGTTAACAATGGGTTTTCTCTATTCTTTGAGTTGCTAGACAATCTAGCCACTCATATTACCTAACCGTCAGAAGATCTGGCTGAATTGTGTCAACCCCCGCTTCATGGATCTTTCAAACACAGCATGGGCATGGAAGAACTTGACAAAGCAAACAGTCTGAAGCTAATGTGGTAGTCATAAAAAAAACAGCCACAACAAGTACTGTGATTAGTAGTCACACCACATTGGGCTCTGTGACTAGTATAGGACCACACAAAACTCAATATCCAAATCCAATAATGCAGCCACTGATCCATGTGAAATTGACTACTCAAAGACCCCAAAGTTCTTGGCCTACAAAGCAGACTCCCTATCTTTATAAAACACTTCTTATAAGATCGGACCAACAAAATACCAAAATTGACCATAAAAAATGGTTTTAAAATCTCTAATAACCAAACCAAATGCATGCACTCCTGACAAATACACAAAATACATAATTGACCCACTCTTATATTAAATGGCTCTGAAATATCCATAACCCATCAATACAAATTCTTAGGTATTACTCTCAACCCAAAAATATCCTTCATCCCCCACATTAAACTACTGAGGATCAAATGCAACCAAACTATCCAACTTTTGAGAACCATAGCCCACAGAGACAGGGGTGTTGATAAAAAACCTAACCAAACTATATTGATGTCTAATACAATCAAAACTTAATTATGGCTGCTTCATATATAGAGCATCCAGAAAATCCTATCTCTGAGAACTTGAAACTATCCACTACCAGGGACTCCTTATTACCCTAGGAACCTTTACTACCTGTCTAATTGAAAGTTTATTCATAGAAGCCAATGAACTTGCACTCCAATACTAAACTTATTTCATGCCCACCCTAACCCTGTCTATAACTGCATCATGGAAATAAGATATAAAAACCTGTTTGAAAATAAAGCAAAGACCATCAAATCTTTTAATCTAAGAATCCAAACCCTCCTAAATGAAATCAAAATCAATCCCAAAATAATACATAATACCATCCTCCCAAAAACAACACAATGAACGATAAAACTAGAACTAATCAAACTATCCTAAACCAAAACACACCCCATCACTTTCCAAGAGAAATACCTCAACATCTAAAAGAACTTCCCAGATCACCACCACATCTATACAAATAGAGCCAAACAAGGAATGAAAGTGGGTTGTGCTGCTATCTTCCAAAACCAAGAACTGCTAAAATGTCTCCCAAATGAATCATCAATCTATAGTGCAGAAGTCACAGCTATTAACCTAGCCATGAACATTATAACTAACTACAAATCCTGTTAATTCATCATCCATTCAAACTCCAAATGAATCCTCCAAGCCCTACATAACAAAAATACATCAACTCCTCATCACAAGACTCCTAGACAAAATGAACACTCTTTCCAAAAATAACAGCATCATTCTCACCTGGTTGGTTGTTTGAGTTTTATGGCATATCAACCTTTGTAGGTTATTTAATGCCCAAACCATTTTTAAACAAATAATCAGTCCTATTTCAAACAGTTCAGTTTAACATAAGTAGTGTTTCAATGTCAAAAACAGTTCCATTTCAAACAATTCAGTTTAGCATAAGTACGCAGTTTAATTGTCAAAAACATTTCTATTTCAAGCTATTCAGTTTCGTCAAACAGTTCTAATTCAAACAATTCAGTTTAATGTAAGTATAGTTTTTGTCCACGCACAGTTAAATGTCAAAACTGTTCTATTTCAAACAATTCAGTTTTGCATTGGTACGCAGTTTAGTTCTATTTGACCCATAGATAGGACCCTATCAGGTGCTACCACTCCAGGCCAGAGTGGACCTAGGAGTGATAGCAATAAAAGGTTACTCCACATTCCCTAAAGTTCCAGCATTACTCGAATCTCACCATCAGATTGTTTAGTATCATATCCAAGAAACTTGGTAGGTGGGGTCTTACCCCTCTGCAGAGATGCAGTCGGTGTATTCTACAGTCCCTGCCAACTGGGCAACATTCTCACCTGGATATCAAGCCACACTAGTATACATGGAAATGAAAGGGCAGACAGAGCCACAGAAAAAGCATTCCTGGCAGATATATACAATACAAAAATTTCATACACTAACTGAAACCATCATTAATAAATTCATATTCAAGAAATTGCAAAAATCTAGGGATGATCAAACACAAAACAAGCTTGACTGTATACAAGATACCATAGATGAGTGGCTGACAGGTTACAGAAGAAAGAAAAAAATAAGTGATACTCTCCCAACTTTGTATTGGCCGTACCCACATTGCTCACTCACACCTCCTAAAAAAAGGGACCCCCCCCCTGCCAAATATGCTTAATGTACAAAGTATCCCTTACAGTCCAACACATTCTCATAAACTGTGACAGATTTAAGCAAACACACCCAAAATACTACCAGACAAACAATATAAATAACCTCTTTAAAAATACCAAACCAGAGGAAATCTTGAGTTTTCTAAATGAAACCAACCTCTTCATCAAAATATGACTAAATATAATAAAGTTTTAAAAAACTGATATTCTAAGTCCTAAAACATACACAAAAGACAAACCCAATCTAACCCTTCTGACATTAACCACAGAGGTTGATATGCTGTTAAACAAAACTCAAACTTTTCTGTCAGCCAAAATGAGAGCATACTGACTGAATCCACCATTTCAGTAGTGCTCACCATTGTTTGCCTGCCTAGCCTGTTTTCATCTTGAATTCTATTTTGACCTTTTATCAAGTTAGCTTCTTTTTTTTTTTTTTAACTAAAAGATGCTTCTCTATACATATCAAACACTCTTCTATAAATTTCATATGGTTTACACTTCTCAGTCACCAAAAATTTGATGATAGACCTCTGTTCTAGTCTGAAGCACTGTTTGATTTACCGCCATTTTGAATAGTCTCAAAATGAGGTTAAAATAATTTTTTCTATAAATGAAATCCAAACAATGCAGCTTACATTTAAGGAAAAAATTCTGAAAATAAAATTTATTTTGCTTTTTTCAAAAATATTCACCTTACTTATTGAATGACCCTCATATATTACTAAAAATTTTTCTGTCCTATACCTTACCTGTCTAAAATGGGCATACATTTTGTAAACAATAATTTCTTCAACCTCTCTTCTCAATTGCTAACAAATGTACTAAAAACAGTACATCTAAAATTTACAATCTCCCATTAGGTAACACTTTTAACTATCAAATATCTTTTTACTGCTTAATGAAAAAAAATCTAAATATTTACTTAATGCAATATTTACTTCACTTGGTCTTGCATAAAGCCATAAGTGGGGTACCCAGTAAAGATCAAACTAACCACAGGACTAATGGTTAGCCAGATCAGTTTTGCAAAGCATCATTCTGTGGTTGAGACCCAAAAATATTGATTTAAGCTGGTTATTGAATCTACCATAAATTGCAGCATATAAGTTGACCTTTTAAATCTGAAAAAATCTCTACAAAACTAACAGTTGACTTATACATCAGGGCTACAATCTAAACCTTTACCACTGTTTGACCCCACTGTGGTAAAGATTTGTATTTTAGCCCTGCTGTAATAGTCAATCCCTAGTTTTGTAGAGATTTTTTCAAGCTTAAAAAGTTGACTTGTATGCTGCAATTTATGGCAGGTTACAAGCTTCTCTCCCAAGTTTGTCAAATGCCTGTTCCTCCAAATCTTACTGAACATGTTTACAGTCTTTTTGGCCTTTATTTCTTTTCTTTTAATTAGTTGTGCATCACCCGTGTCAGCATGTGGCCTGAATATCCAGATATTTTACAACTTAGTGAACATCGTAAGTGCAACTTTTTTTCTTTTTTTTTTTTAAATCTTTTATTCATCAGTTTCAAAACTTTTAATAGATGCTGCCCTGTTGGCTGGGGCTGGAGTGGTCAAGTGGCTTTCAACACTCCATTTTGTCCCTTACCAGTATAGATGGACAGTCAGAGAGGTCTGACCCAATCAACTGACCAGTTGCAATAAAGCCCTAGCATTTCATATGATTGTCCCAATTATATTCTTCATATACCCAACTCTGTTATCTTATATGGGCTAGAAAGTGGTGGATGAAGGTCATTCATGTTGAGAGAGTAGGAGTTTGATCTCTACTGAATCATAGAGCACCAAGTATTGGATATTGAGGACCTGAGATTGGCAGAGGCTCAGAGTCCTGCTCACAATGCAAGTATATTAGTAGTGTATTTCCGTCTCAGCCAACAATGGTTTCCTACTCCCCACCCCTCAGTATATTCTCAACTGAAGTTGGACTCTTTGATGGGTAGTGGAGCACAGGACAGGTGAAAAACAATAAATATGGTTTATTTAAACAAAAAACCTCTCCAGCACACCCCATACAAATTACCCAAGAGATTCCATCCAGAGACAAACAATAACAGCAACATAGAAGTGACTACTTCTTTTCCTAGTTTCATAGTCTGACTGAGGAAAAACTGCAACAATAATCTATTTGTGGAAGTATCTAAAAATAAATATTGTGAACTTAACATAAAAGAAATATGCCATACTATTATTAAAAATGACCACTCTCCACAATATGAAAATCTGCATAGATCCCTCAATACATCCAGAGGAGTGCTGAGAAGTCCTGAACTATCTATCTGTTCAATCAAAGAAATAAACCTCAACCTAAAAATGAAACAACAAATATCTGACGTAAAGAGAATAAGTAAGGAAAAATGATCGACTTATTAACACCACCACTTACATCCTTACTTTTGATATCCCCAAACCTCCACTTAAGCTTAAAATTAGCTATATGAAAGTGAAGTTCAGCTCCATGATCAAACCAAAATCTGTTAAAAAACTTGCAAACAACACTTTACTAGTCGAAGTCACAAAGAAAACTTATTCAGACCTTCTGCTAGCAAAGAAATACTTTTATAATCGTAGAATAAAATCCTACCCCTACAATTTCCTGAACTCATCGAAGGGTATGCCCTTTAATGAGTTCAGATCTCTCTCTCTCTCTCTCTCTCTCTCTCTGCACCCTAGATGAGGTAAAAACCAACCTTCATAAATAAGGTGTTATTGACCCCTGAAGAATCTCCATCAAGAAAAATGATGAAATAATTCAAGCAAATACATATATTCTCAGCTTCAACACCCTAAAATCCTTTTCTAAAATAATAATAGGATATTCTATATCTAAAATCGAAACATACATTCCAAACCCACTCTGATGTCACAACTGCTGAAGATTTTGACACCATAGAGAAAAATGCACCAGACCTCCACTATGTAAAAGATGTGGAGAAAGTAGAACAGACCACATGGATTATGAACAACCATAGAACTTCAAACTGTAAACAAAACCATGCTACTGATTCAAAAGAGTGTGAAGTATATGTAGTGACTAATCCAAGAAAAAGTAGTGAAACAGTCCTCACAATGAATAGTCTCAATTCTTCGCTGATACAATTAACAAAAATCAGGTCAGCTCGTAACCCCTCTTCTGTATACTTCTGGTCAAATTGTTCATTCTGTCTGTCAAAACAGCAGTCTGCAAAAAACAACAACACCTCCTGCTGTGGACATTGCTCTTTTATGCAAGTTCTGGCACATGGAAATTTACATATGATGTAGATTTCTTCTTGTGAGAGACGAGACCGGTACACTATATAATTTCTGTCACCAAAAGTGGACATATTTTTTTACTACTCGACAAGCAAGACATCGCCATATGCGCTCTGATCCAGGAGGTGAGTTACTTCTCTCACTATAGTATGAAAAAAGAATATCAGAAATAAAACACACAAAGAATGTCTCATATCCAGAGGCAAGAAAACTAGTTGAAAATTTCATAGTAACAACTACTTATGCAAACATAGCCAAACCAAAACTAAGGAATGACCCATTACAAGATGATAAACTTAATAAAAGAACTTAAAATACTAACTGAATTGCTAAGAGAAAGCTTGACCAGACTGAAAACCAAGTGTAATATAATAGCCGAGGGATTTCGGTTCATGCCTTTAGGTTTAGTTAGGCTGAGAACCTTTCAGCTCAGCACATGGGTTAGTTAGGTGCAAACATTGATGCAGGTGTTAATGCAGGCGCACGTGGGCGGATGAAGGTGTCACTCAGAGATGTCACAATAGTCCGAGACGGAGTGCGAGTGACATCATGCACCAGAAGCACGCAGAGGTTTGTGGAGAATTGAAAGAAAGTTAGAGAGTTGAAAACTAGATGCCGAACAAGGAGGTTCGACTTTTGGGGCTCGCTGAGCCGAGATGAATTTGTGTGCCGTGGGTGCTGCACGAGATAGGGGCCAAATGAATAAGACGGCATAGCGAGATCGTGTCTCTCCTCCTTATGTCGAAACCTTTAACTCAAAAGTAATAAAAAGGTTTCGTACCTGAACAAACAAGTCGTTACGTGTTTTCGAATTACGAGATTCCTATGTTCTATCATTATGAACATTATATGTCTATTTCACACATGGCGTTAATTGTGCTTATGTCACACAAGCTTCCCATTGAACCAGATCTCCAGACTAATGAAACTGAAAACCAAAAAAACACTACTCAGATAACAACAAACCCCAAGCATTCATACTATCTCTACTAAACATAATACCCCTCCCCCCACTAAAAAATTGGATAACAATGAAAACTCACCACTAATCCCAAAAGAAATACCTCCCTAGAAAAGGTAATCTTGCAAACAGAAAACAAAAAAAACTAATGGAAACAGAGACCCAAGAAAACCTCTCAAAACAGAGAAATCTTAAATTTCCAAAAAGCCCCAACAAAATCAAATCAAAAGGCTTAGAAACCATGGAAATCAACGAATCTAACCAAATAAAAAACAAAAACAAGACATCAAAACTAAAATAACACCAAAACAAATTAAACTTTAATTGCACAATGAAGACTATAAAGTATCACTCATTAAGTCATCCATTGGAACAGCTGCAGCTACAAGGCAAACTGCAATGAGCTACATCTGTTAATAACTGAACTAAACCCAATCACTATATGCTTCCAAGAAACCTTTAAAAAAAAGCTGTAACATAACAAACATGAAAAACTTTGAACAATATGATTACATACATAATACTAGACTTAGAGCATTGGGTGGAGTATCAATCCTAATTTGGAAATATAAGTAAAATTAACATCAACACCCACTTGCAAGCAATTTGCAGTCTCAGCAACCCTACACAAAACTATTTTTGTTTGCTCACTATATATCCCCACTCATGATCCCATAAATGAAAGAGTTAAACAACTTGATAAAGCCACTCCATAAATAATTTATTTTGATAGGTGACTTTAATAGCCACAACATAATATGTGGAAGTAAAACATTGAACAAAAGAGGCCAGACCCTTGAAAAAAATCATCAATATCAACAATTTATGCTTCCACAATCAAAAATCTCAGACTCCCCTTGACCCATCCTCAGATACATTCTCTGCCATAGACCTAACCCTAATTGACCCATCAATCTTCATAGACTATAACTGGAGGATATACAAAGACCCCAGTGGTAGTGACCGATAATGAATAAAAAGTCCATGATAGAAAGCTCAGAATCACAAACAATAACAAAACCCCCATGATGGAATTTTAAAAAAGCAAACTGGTAATCCTACAAAAAACTATGCCTTACCCCACTAATCCCAGAATCAAATACAAATCAAGAAGAATCCATAATATATTGTACCAACACCCTCATTACCATAGCTAACAAAACTATCCCCAAAACACAATAAACCATAGTTCACAGAGGAGTGTAAAAACATGATCAGAGAACATCAAGTAACCCCCTCATCCAGAAAATCTAAACAAATGCAAAGAGCAAAAACTCAACATACCATCAAAGAAGCCAAAAAATCCTCTTGAAGAACCTTCACCTCAAAAATAAACTCCCATTCCAATCTAAAGATAATTTGGAAGTTTATAAAGAAAATATCAAGTAAAAACATCAACGCTCTTATAAATTGCCTCTCTCAAGGAAACACTAATGCTACTTGTGAAAAACATATGGCCCACCTGATTGCAGAAAATTTTGCTCAAATATCATCCACAAAAAACTACTACAATAAATTCAACTCAATCAGAATCAAAGAAGAAAAGAACATAATAGAATTCACCTGACAATACTGAAAACTATAATCAACCTTTTATTCTAACCAAACTCCAAAATACAATGTCCAAATCCAATTAGTCAGCTACTGGTTCAGATGAAATTCATTACACCCTCTTCAACAATATCCCTGAAATATCTTCTTGATATCTATAACAATATCTGGGCACCTCAGGTGGTGTAATGGTTAGCAAGCTAGACTAGTAAACCTAAACGAGTGAGTTCGAGTCTCATTGGGTGCCCCATTCATTTGGCCTTGTGCTACATCGAAGCAAAGAGCTTCGTAAATTACTATAACAATATCTGGATTTCTGACAACATCCCTAACTTATGGAAGCAAGCCACAATTATCCCTATCCTCAAAAGATGAAAAGATCCCAAAAATCTTACCAGTTATAGACCTATAGCTTTAACCAGCGGTTCTTGCAAAACTCTCAAAAGTATGATCAATCTAAGACTGACATGGTTCCTAGAATAAAACATTCTCTTCTTGAACCTCCAAACAGGTTTCAGAATCAAAAGTACTATGATGGAAGACCAAATGATCTGCATAGAAACCCTAATCCAAGAAGCATATCTGGTTGCATGTTTTTTTTTGGGGGGGGGGACCTTGAAAAAGACTATATGTTATGGCCATATGACATACTTAAAGATCTTGGCCTACAAAGCAGACTTCCCTTTTTTATAAAACATTTCCTAGAAGACCAAACTTTCCAAACACAAATAAATAACCCATTCTCCCTTCCAAAACCACAAGAAAAAGGCATAACTCAGGATAGCATCCTATCTGTGATCCTATTCATTATTGAAATTAAAATAACAACTTTTCTCTTTCCAGATCAGTATATGTCAATAATGTCCTCATTTTTTACAGCTCCAAAAATATGATTTCTATAGAAAGAAAAATCTAACAATGTATCAACAAGATATCAAAATGAACCATGGAAAATGGTGTCAAAATCTCTAGTAAAAAAACCAAATGTATGTACTTTTACCAAATCCACAAAATGCTCACACACACTGTCCTAATACTAGATATTGCTGAAATACCCATAACCCATCAATACAAATTCCTAGGCATTACTCTTGACTCAAAACTATCTTTTATCCTCCATATCAAACAACTAAGGATAAAATGCAACCAAACCACTCAACTACTGAGAGGCATAGCCCACACAAACTGAAATACAAATATAATTGCTGAAATCTTTTCAAAAACTCATCCAGCTAAAATAACCGATTATTCATAAAAATCAAACAAAATGCTGAAATTGTCAAACTACAATTCAAATCCAATAACTCAAAAGCATATAACAAGCTGTTCACCTTACCAAAACTGATGGACTCTATAAAAAATCCCAGTGCAATCATTGGTCTAATTGAAATACATTATGAGTTCTAAAACAACTGCATAAAGAATCTATGATATATCTTCTGGAATTTTATAACAGTATATGAATGAGCAACAAATCTCCAGATACATAATACGAATCCAAATAACTACCATCCCACTGCCCCGACAAGTTGCCTATGCAAAACCATGAAATGTATTATCAACCACAAACTTACATGGTTCTTAATATCAAATGGACTAAACACCAACTTTCAATCTAGATTCTGTAGGAAAAGAGGAACTATAAACCATCTGGATCATTTAAAGGCCTTCATAAGAGAAGCTTTTATAAAAAAAAAGAAAAGGAGCACCTTTTTTGATTTGGATAAAGCATATGACTCAACATGGAAGTATGACATTATGAAAGATCTACACAATCTTGGCCTAAGAGGAAGGCTACCAAGCTACCAGCAACTTTCTCTTAGGAACTTCAAGGTTTGTGTTGTATCTACCTTCTTTGACCTCCACAACTGTTGTGGAGGTAAACCTGTATCTCTCTTTGTATTAAAATGTATTATCCCAATGTATATATATAGTTAATAAGTTAAGATCAGTGGACCGTATTTTGACAGACACTGTTTATCGAATTCCACCTGACTGCTGTTGTGTTTGATCTATTACCACCAAGAAAACTATTTTCTTGTTTAACAAAATACATGTTATAACAGCAACCAAGAGAAAGAGTTCCCACAAGAAAAAATCCTCATGGTAACCTTCTTTCATATAAAAATTGACAACATCATTAAATTCCGTAACCCTGAAATAGACAGTGCCCCGTATGTTGACAATCTCATTCTAAAGATCCAAATACATCCATATATTAGAATGTCAACAAGATTAATAGATGGGCAGCAAATAACATTTTTGGATTTTCCAAATCAAAAACCCTGTATATGTGCTTCTGTTTACTGAGGAAAATGCCCGGCAATCCTGATGGAAATTGGAAGGAACTTCATTCCCCATCGTTAATGAAAATTAATTTCTTGGAGTTATATTTGATAGAAAATTGTCTTTTATCTCTCACTTGAAACCCCTGAAATCAAAATGTAATGAAGCACTACAACTCCTGTGAGTGGTGCCCCACACAATGGGGAGCCAACCAGCAAACCCTATTAAGATAGTCCAATTGTGAAGAGATCTGTAACTTGTACAATACTAGTTTTGTATACAGAGGCCTTACCTTGAAGAGCTAGACCCTATATAAAATGTTTTAAAACTAGTCTTAGGAGCCTTCAAAATTTCTCCTGTGGAAAGTTGCATGCAGAGACTTATTAAGCACCCCTACAATTCAGATGCAAAAAATTGTCTCTTCAATGCTACACAAAACTTAAATCCTGCTCATCCAATCCAGTTTATGACTATATCTTTAATCCTAGGTATCATCAGTATTTTAAAAAAAAAGAAATCTATAAAACCTTTTGGCCTTCAGATGGAACCCACCCATGAAGAATCTAAAATTCCTCACCCATATATATGAAAGCATCATACCTAAAACACCACTTTGGATTTTTAAAAAACTTGAAGTGACCCTGAAACTAAGTTAGCTCCCCCAAAACTAAAACCTATATCAACACTTACCAAGGTAAACACTATAATATTGTGGAATACCATCCCACTCACCTCTAAATTTTTGCAGATGGCTCAAAGACAATGATAAAACATGCATAGCCATTTTGAATTAGAAAATTATAAGAAAAACTCTTCCAAAGAAAACCTTTATCTTTACAGCTGAATCCTGTGCAATAGATTTAGCACTCAACTTCATCTCTGAAACCAACCACAAAAACTTTATCATATTCTCAGATTCACTTTCTGTCTTACTATCACTAAAAGATATATAATGGAAACCCCCTTATTAAACTTTTGGGTAGTTTGGATTCCATGTTCAATTCTAAAGAGATTTTTATATCCCCAGCCACATTTGAGTGAGGGGAAATGTAAGAGCTGACTTGGCAGCCAAATTAGCTTTAGATTTGACTCTCAACAAATCCAATATTTTATATACTGACTTGAAACCTAAAATTAATAGATTTCTTCATACAAAATGGCAACAACATTGTAATAACAATATCCATAATAAGCTCATCTTGATCAAAGCACTTTTGGAGGATTGAGAACAACCTTCAGAAAATTCAGAAAGGAACAAGTCACTATATCCCAATTACACATTAATCACGCAAAACTTATACAATCTTTTATACTCAAATGAGAACAACATCAATGTATAACATATCAATCACCCGGCACTTTTTACAACTTTCTCGTAGAATGTAAAATTTTCATTCACTACAGAAAATTCCTTTTCATTGCAAATTGAAAGATCTGTTTGAAAATATCAACATAGATGAAATTCTTTTTTGAGAGAAACAAAATTATACCAAAAAAATATAAATGTAAACCTGATCAATACCATACAATGTAACTTTGCAACAATTCCCATTGATGCTAACATATCATCAAAACTGTTAACTACAAAAATGTAAGAGTAGATATACAATGTACTTTATTCTAGGAATAAGATAAACCCAGACAGGTTGACATGCCATTAAAATCCATTAAACTAAATAAAAACCACCAAATCTTAATGGATGCAGTTTCAAATGGTTATATTTTTCTTTTTAAATTCACCGTTTTACTTAATATACTGTTTTTAAATATTTCAGGTGTCATTCGAGACATTCATGATGTTCTCTTGCTCTACCTTTGGGGTCTGATGAATGACAAACCACTTATTGCACCTTCAGTGTTACATTTATTGACCGACATGGATTCCTGGCCTGGATTGTCACTTACTCAACTTCGTATGATCAGGTGAGCAAAAAGATTAAATTCAAGTTAAATCTTCTGTCAGGAAGATGAACAAAAAAGCCATTCAAAGTTTGATATTTATTACTATAATTATTATACAGATTATATATACTAACTGAAGTACCTATTTATGCTGGGTAATAGGTCATATTTTTGACAAATTTTAGAAATCCCTTTTACTTATTTAGTTTTCTTAAACAATATTAAATTATGGAATGAGATAAAAAATCTATTTATCAAATCTTTTCTTTTTCTTTTCTATTTTCATGTGGATTTATCTTTTACAGTAACAATTACTGTTAATAACCATTCAACTTGACAACAAACATTGTAAAATAACCAGTTGCAATCCAAGCAATTATTTCAGCTAATAGAATATAAGTATGTAAAAATAATTTTTAGAATTTAAGGAATAACAAATCTTGAGGATTTGTTAATATTAATATAAGTTAATATTTATAGACTGTTGCTGCACTCTGTATGAATATAATATCTTGCCATGAAATTTTGATGTAATCATGTTTGCTTTTAAAGTATTGTTAAATTTTATAGAACTAAAAAAATTACTTGTTAGTTACAATTCCAGTATTGCTGTAATATTTCAATGAAAGCAAGTTAGAAAATAATTGGTTTGGGTAGGTGTGATAGTGAGATCATCACAGGGAGAGCTGATGTGCTAAGTATAAATTTTGTATCTTGGTTTGTCTGCTGACCCATGCATGCATTTAAAAAGAAATTTTTTTTGTGTGAGTAGGTTTCTTTTTGCTTAGGCTATCTCTCACTCAACCTTAGTATCCTGTGGATGAAGTTAGATAGGTGTTGGTCGACTTATATACATAAGCGGCCCAATATTGGTAATGTCTTAAGGGGCTTTTTTACTGGGACATAATCAGAAAAAGATGGCAGCAATAAAGCACGTATGTGGTCACACATGAGTCTTGTAGTTATTTCTACTAAACATGGTGTCAGAAGGACGAACTTGACGATAATCTGAGTGAGTACTACTTTGTTTAAAACATCAAAAGATGATGTCAATCAACCCACCCCAAAGTTTTGACTGGACAGTAAGAAATTTGCATAAAGCCTTTAACGAGTGGCTTGAAGAAGTGAATCTTTTTTTTTTTAAATTTGAAGGGGAGGGTAGAGATAGTGCCACTAAAGCTGCAAATGTTGAAAAGAAAAAAAGAAGTTTGTTTATTTACCTTTTAGGAAAAAAGGGTCAACAAATATACAAAACCCTAACAATTAAAAATGCAAAAGGAGAAACGATTGAAAATGATGACGAAAAAAAACTTGAAATGGTTATTGAAGCATTCAAGGATTACTGCAAACCTATGAAAACATTGACTGTAGACAGAGTGGAATTCCTACGGAAAGAACAAAGTAAAGATGAAAGCTTTGAGGACTATTTGTTAAATTTGAAATCGAATTCTAAAGATTGTGAATGGAATAACGTCACTGAGAACGATATGATAAAATTACAAATAATAAAAGGAATACATGATAAAAAACACGCGAAATTCTCCTGAGGGAACCAGATTTAACCCTGTCACAGTGTATTGACCGATGCAGAGCTGCAGAACAAAGTAAAATCCAGTCGCAAAAAATTGAAAAATACGAAAAATTAAATGTTGATGATGACACATACGAGAAAGATATCAATGCGACTGGAAGAAAAAAACAATATGATCGCATTTATTGTCAGAGAAGCCATGTAAAAGGAACAAGAAACTGTCCAGCTTATGGTCAGGAATGTTTTAGATGCAAAAGAAAAAACCATTTTGCCATATCAAAAATTTGCAAAGATAAATACAGCAAACAAAAAGTTAACGAATGTTTTCACGTTGTAGGGGAGACAATTCATAAAGTTCATGCGAATCTAAAATAAAACAGGAAGCCCATTAAATTCATGATAGATTCTGGAGCAACTGTAAATGTAATTCCTGCAACATTCGTTAAGGACAAAAAATGGAGCACTTACTAAAAAAAGGTAAGAAACTTGATATTTCAGTATACGGAGGGAAAAAGGTCAGAACCGAAGGAACAATGAGGGTAGAACTTATCAACCCTGTCAACAGAAGATAAGTGACAGCCTTAGTCATGGTTGTGAATGAGAAGATACAACCAATTTTAAGCTGTAGTCTTTGCCAAAAGCTAAATTTAATACGGTTCAACCTAGATCAGTTTGACTCAACAGTTTCAGCTGTAGAATGCGACGACCTCAAAGAACAAGCCCTGAAAGACATCAGAAAACTAGACATTGATGATTCCATCAAAGGGATTTTACTAGAATTCCCAGACGTTTTTGAAGAGAGAGTTGGTGAATTTGAAGGCGAACTAACACTTCAAACAGAGCCAGGCACATTTCCTATACAACAACCCATAAGAGGTGTCCCATTTGCACTGGAAAAACAATTTAAACAAGAACTAGAAAAAATGATGAGGGACAATATAATTGAGAAACTAGAAGGATCTAGCTCATGGCTCAACAGCTATGTGATTGAAAGAAAACGCAGCGGAAAACTTTGGATATGTTTAGACCCCAAACCATTAAACAAGGCACTGATCAACAACTACCACTGCCAGGTACCAAGCTTGGAATCCATCACCCACAGGTTTGCAAATAAAAACGCAATAAAATTGAGTAAATTGGACGTAAGAAGTGGATATTGGCATTGCAAGTTGAACGACAAGGCAAGAGAACTGACCGCCTTCAGAACGGGTATCACACCAGCCAGCAAGGCATTCCAAACAAAAATGATCGAACAATTCCAAGGGATAAACGGGGTTAGCATTATTCAAGATGACTGTCTGGTTGAAGGATTTGGAAACAACTCAGACCAAGCCATCAATAACCACAACCAGAACTTGCGGGCATATTTGCAGAGATGCAGAGAAAGAAACATAAAAATTAACCTCGACAAATGCAAATTCCTCACAGAGGAAGTCACTTACATGGGTCATACACTGACTAACACAGGCTTGAAGCCTGATGAAGAAAAAATACGGGCAATCATAGAGTTCCCAGCACCTCGCGACTTGCATAATCTAAGATGCTTCATAGGAATGGTTAAATACCTCTCGAAATTTGATCACTCACTGACGACAAAATGTGAACCTCTAAACAGGCTAACGCGAAAGAACCAGATTTTCCAATGGGCGGAGGTACAACAAAGAGCATTTGAAGACATAAAGAAAGCTATAGCAAACACACCTATCTTGGCTTACTATGACTTAGTCTGTATTGTGACTGGCTTTTCTAACATGTCTGATGTAGGTGTGGGAGCTGTCCTCCTACAGAATGGAAAACCAGTATCATACGCATCAAGGGTGTGGAACGACTATGAAAAGAACTACGCACCAATTGAAAAAGAGATGAGAGCCATTGTGTTTGGACTACACAAGTTTAGTGACTATTGTTACGGAAGACGTAACAATAGAGTCGGACCACAAACCATTAGAAGCAATCAGCAACAAGCCTCTAAGCGAAGTACCAAAAAGACTGTTAAGAATGGTGCTTTCAATACAAAAGTTTGACTACAAAATAACATAAAAAAAGGGCAGTGACATAATCATTGCTGATGCTCTTTCGTGAGCCCCAGTAGAGGATGACAATTTCCAGTTTAATTTCAGTGAAGTGAATCTATTAGAATTTCTTGCTGTAAGTGAACAGACCAGAGACAGGCTAGTCAGTGCCACCAAAGAAGATAAGGATCTACAGAAGCTCATAAAACTAATTAAACAAGGCTTCCCAATGCAATATAAAGTCCTTGAACCTCAGTTGAAGCACCTGTATAAATTCAGAGACTACCTGTCAACAAAGGATAATCTAATATTTTATAAAGAGAGTCTTTGTATCTGCCTCAATGAGAAATGACATGAAGAAGGCACACACAAGCCATTTAGCAGTTGAAAGTAACATAAGATGCGCCCTAGACACAATCTTCTGGCCAGGAATGAGGCACGAACTACAGGAATGTTATATCAACTGTAAACAGTGTAGCAGATATTCTGCAAGAAATAGCAAAGAGACACTAATCACAAGACCAGTGCCGGAATACCCATTCCAACGTATTGGCCTCGATACCATGACACTGGATGGAAGGAAATACCTAGTCTGTGTGGATTATTTCTCCAATTACACCTTGGTTGATCGACTCCAGGGAACATCATCATGTTACACAATCAAGCTGATAAAGAAACACTTCATGAGATATGGCATCCCAGAAGAAGTTGTAAGTGATGAGGGCTCTGAATTTGAGAACAAAATGATGAGAGAATTGGCCCATAAATACGGATTTAGATGGAATCCCTGCTCACCAGAGATGCCAAACTCCAATGGACTGGCGGAATCAGCTGTAAAACAAATAAAATGCATCATAAAAAAATGTAATAATGAAAACAGCGATCCTTGTCTGGCCATACTAGAATTCACCAACACACCATCAAAATCCATAGGAATGTCCGCAGCACAGAGATTCTTTGGAAGACAATTGAGAAGTGTACTGCCTACGATGAAGAAATTTCTATCCCCATTTAATGTGGAAGAAACAATAACTAAAATACAAAAGGCAAAACAACATCAAAAGAAATACTATGACAAAAATGCCCATGACCTGATAGAATTAAGAGAAGGTGACCAGGTGACTGTGCAGCCATATGGCAAGAGCCAATATTGGAAAAGGGCAGTTGTCATAGAAAAGTTTGAATACCGATGATACATGATCGAACTGGAAAATGGGAAAAGACTAATGAGAAATAGGAGACATCTAAGACTCACAACTAAACCAAAACACAGCAACATGACAAAAACAAACTGCAAACAAGATATCATTAGCAATGACAGTGAACAAAACACCAGACAGCAACAACCAGACATGGCTGAAAGACAACCACATCTGAAGAGAGTCACCGCAGGCAAGACACCCAACCGATATGGTGAATGGCAACTCGCATAAAATGAACACTTCAGACTTTTGTATGTATGGGGGATGTTGGTCGACTTATATACATAAGCGGCCCAATATTGGTAATGCCTTAAGGGTTTTTTTACTGGGACACAATCAGAAAAATATGGCAGCAATAAAGCACATATGTTGTCACACATGAGTCTTGGAGTTATTTCTACTAAACAATAGGTAGCCACAATAGTATTAATACACAGACATACTGTGATAAAGTCTTTATGCAACACTGTTACTACTAACATCAGAGTCCCTTTTTTTTCTTTTTTAATGAATTTGGAAGGCCACAAAAAATCATTGAAAGTTCTACTTGAAAATTTGGTATTACTATGATAACAAACATTCATAGCTTCTAAAGGATGAAGGAGCTTAAAGAAAACCCAATCAGTAAACTAAGTTCAAATTTTGGTTGAGTCTGATTGTATTTACTTCTTACTAATGCTAAGTCTGAATCCATTCTCCCTGTACCTATTGCCAAATATCTTGAGAAAACCTCTCCCTACTAGCATACTTTGATGGTTGACAAGAAAATGAGTCAGTGAAAATATTAGTAAACCACTCTCTCAAAATGACCTTACTGATTAAGCATGACTAACAGTGAAAGGTTGTTACACCCACAGTCAGCCTTGACAGAGACTAGTCAACTATCCATATATATATATATATATATATATATACACACACACACACAATGTTGGAGGCACAGGCATTGTAACAATTATTGTTGTAAGGAAATGGACATGGCTTAGGCTGTTTGCATTTTACTAATGCTCTTTAGAAAGTATGAATTTATCTCTTTTGGGTAAATAGTAGATCATACTCGGCTCTCTTAGCAAACTAATCTAGGAAAAAGAAAAACTCTGATTTTAAAACCAAGGTTTGTGGCGTTAGCAACTCTACCATACTTGCTACTAATACTATATGTGTTATGACAAGTTTACAGGAGCATAAAAACCTTATATCCCTTTTGGTTGTAACCTTTTTCTGATTATTTTTTTCTTTTTGTAAACAAGTTGGATTCATATTTCTTGTGCTCTTTAAGATTGAAAAAAATTCCATTAATTTAATTTTTTTATTTTTCTTATAAGTGTGTACTCATCCTTATTTTTGTTGCCATAATATTTTGGTTGATGCATTCTTTGGGCTTCCTCAGTGGGTTTATTTTTTTTTTCACTTTTTCCAAAAGTTTCTAAATCTGTCCATAAATGATTTGTGTAGATAACATGTGAGTTTTATGACAAACAACATCTTAGCCAAACAGCCTTGATGCATGTTCCATGATCTTATCATTTTATGTATAACCTTTCACACATTTAAAGCATATCATCTCCAATATCCGCCATAATCTTATAATAATATTGGCTTTATATAAATCTCTCTCACATTTCATTTTGCAGGTGTTTGCTTTCTTTGGATAAAAATACTCGAAAACTTGTAGTCATGGGTGAACATTCTTTTGATATGATGGTAAGTGAAAATGACATAATCTTTGTTTGACAGTATATATTCAGTCATTGAATTAATCATTGTTAAATGTGTAATGAAAGGAAGCAGCAGGATTCCCTTCATTAAGCACTTTTTTTATTATATGGACACTTTTTCTAAAAGACTTTAGTTTGAGAAAAATTTAGAGAATTAATATTTAGCATTCTGCATTAATTACATGTATTTCTTTCCTTTCTACTCTATTCTTTTTTCAAGGGCACCAAGATTTTGTGCTTTTAGTAACTTTGAAAGTCTGATTTCAGCCAAGGCATTTTTGCTGTTGATTTAGAAGAACATTAAAATCTAATAACCAAATTCAAACACACTATTTATTGTTCATTGATTAAAGCCACCTGCAGTAGCAAGACAAAATTTTGTTCAATAAACTAAGTTACCCACATAGTGCTAAAGATTGATCATATTTTCAACCACCTCTGTTTCTCTATATATATCTATCTATAGAATGATACTGTGTGTCTGATAGAAAAAAGTTTTGAACTTTGTGAAAATGTAACCCATTATAAATACTGAATATTATTGTTTTTTTTGTTTTGTTTTTTTTGTAATTTAACTAGCATCCACAACTCAGTTCCATTGGACAATCTAGCCAGTCTATTGGCTCTTCTACATCATGGTCATCAAGTAATAAGGAATCACTGAAACACCTACATACTTTACTACTATTCAAATACATTCAGCCATATGTGGTTAACAAACTCCTGCCTAGACTACCAGAATTAGACAACTTAGGTAAGGTTGGTGAAAATGCTTCATTGTTTTTATTTTAATGTAATCAGGAATATTGTTCCTATGGGACATGTACATCTGTTTAATAGTGAGGCACATACTTTGAAGTTTAAAAAAAAATTTTTATAAGAAATAGAACATAATAATAAATATAATAAAGAAATACTTCCTGAAATTTATCTTTATTTACATTTCAGAAGTTCGAATCATCTCCTCAATTCGTCAATGGCTGAATGCCAGACTTGTACACTTCAAACGTTGGGATTCCATATTGACCACTGTGGAAAAAATGTTGTCCACCATTGAAAATTCTATCACAACATTCGATGAGGACTGTCCTATTTGTGGAGAGCATATCCTTTTATTATTTACCTGTATTAATTAAATTGATTAGATTTTTTAAATCAATTAATGATGAAATAATTGTATTTCATTTTGATGTCTTGGAAAGTATGAAATGTAAAACATTGCCCTCCTTCTTATGTGTATTTATCAACTATTATGCAATGTAAGTTGCACGATTTATTTTAAACTATTTTTGTGAAATGTGATTGACTCTGAATTTCTGATAAAAAAAACTTCTATCATTAAGAAATTTTAAAACTTCATTTTATGAAATTTTATACATTTTCCTCGTTGAAAGGTTTCAAGTTTATTCAAGGGAAAGAACACCATATTTTTAATGTATTCTTGAAATACAGTTTTTTTTCTTTTCTTTTCTTTTTTTTTTTTCTTTTTTTTTTTTTTTTAGAAATATAATCTTTTATGATAGCACTACTTTTTAATTCATGCAAATATATAGCTACTCAAAACTTAAGCACAACTCAATTTATCATCAAATGATTTTATGAAAAAAAATAACAGTTCTAACTAAATTTGGTACTGTTATGTCTCAAATGGAAGTCAAAAATAAATACGCTGCTTTGCACATGCATCATACTTAACAAATTAAGAAAGTGTTTCATAATCTGACTTTACCTTGAAAAAGTGCAATTTTTAATCAAACAGCATAATGCAAAGAATTAGTAACAATCAATATAAACAGATTATTTGTAATACATGACAACAGGGGATATAAATAAGATAAGAAAGACCAAGAAAAATGAATGCTTGTGTGACTTGTCAGAAAAGAATCCAGTTCAACGAGTTGCTTTCTTTAAAACTAATGGCATGTCAAATCCTGAATATCCTTCAGTACCACTAAATGGTCATGCTTTAGTTTTCACTCATAGACATATACAGGATCATTTACTGTGGTGCAATGATAAAATTGAATGAAATGTTTGCTCTTTAAAGATGGTGCATTGATCTGATATGAGTTAGTTTCTAACATGTCTAATGGCAGAGTTTGAATATGCTATGCTAAGTGGGCTGTATATCAATTCAGCATACAGAAAAAGATTTCACTTTGTGGTTACTCAGTTATGATCTAAGGTTGCTTCACATGCAGTTAGGGAATATATGCAGCATAACACTATCAACACTCTTCTATGGCCTGCAAGAAATCTTGATGTTACCCCTATAGAACATTTGTGACTGTGAAATGAGAGTCCACCCTGTTTAAACGTTTACAGAACCTGTACTGATATTTTTCTGAGTCAAGTCAATTCTTAATCTAATAAAAAAAAAACAGTCTTTTGAGTGAGTAACATATATCTGAACGTTTTGTTTTACAATTATTGCTAGAAATGCAATTCACAATTTTATAAATATTTTTCTGCATGTACTTATGATATGTAATTACTATAATTTGTAAGTAATGCTTGACTGATTTTCAATGTACAACATAAATTAAGTGTAGAACTTGCTAAAACTAATTGTTGCTAAAAAGAAAAAAAAATTATAAAATTTGGTATTCAGTAAAATTTAAGCAAAGGAATGATGTAGTTGTATATTCTGTGGGCAGTGAAAAGAACACTTAAACTTTGTCTATGTGTACCAGGTTCAAATACAGTTATTATGAGAATACAAATAAGATTATTGTTGTTTTTTTTCTCTCTCTATTACCTGAATTTGCTCTATCATGTAACTATTTGAATGAGTGAAAGTTATGTCTTTATTCTTTATTTATTTATTTATTATTTTTTTACATAATATTTCGGTATATAAATATGTATTCAAAGTTAAAGAATGCCTGGGCTAAGAGTTTGTGTTAGAAACAGTAATAATGAATGATAAATGAAGTAAGAAATACATTTCAACTAAGAACTCCAAAAAAACAAGGATTAAAGATGTCTTTGAAAAAGATTAAGTGGTTAAAAATAAAATAAAAATTAGAAAGGTTTAGAATATAAACAAATTATTTTTACTTGTAAAACCTGGAATAACCAAGTGATATATGTTGTATAGCCATAAAGATCTCAATAATAACAGTAATACAAATAGATATACAAATATAGGCAGACTGTCGTTTTGGATACGAATGGGTTTATTAATTTCTGGTTTCTGTCCTTGGTGACATGAGAAAGACACAATTCTTAAAAGCCTATGCTAACCATACTATGCTCTCTCTCTCTCTCTCTCTCTCTCTCTCTCTCTCTCTCTCTCTCTTCCTCCCCCATGTGCAGTGCATCTTGTGGTGTTTAAGATCTCAACTCATATCTGCCGGTTGAAATCCAAAAAATATGATCTGATCTGATCAGATCCGAAAAACTCAACCGCTACCTTCAATGGTAGACCTCAACTACTTGTCTTTTTTAAAATCCTCAAATTCTCAGGACCACCTCCTCTGGACATGATGTCATCTGCACTCCAGCCCCATTTCCTGTCCGGGGGTTTATTATGATAGATGATGATTGTCATATCCTTTCCACGTTAACGTGAGACTGCACCATCTGACTTATGCACCTGGACTTAGAGACCTGAGTAGTTCAAAGCCTTACCAAAGTAAATAATAAAATATGATTAACGAAAAATGGATTATATAAAAAAAAATCATTACCTTAATTATATAACAATATAAACAACTTATTTATCCAGAAAAAAAAGCAAATTTATTTTTTCTTTTATAGATGTATATAAATACAATTTCTTTAACTTTCTTACTTCTTGAAGATACTGAAGTCATGTTGGTATCCTGTTCAAATGATCATAAATTTGGTGAGTATTTTCTGGAACTCAGATATTTATTGGCTTTTTATCAAAATATGCTCTCATTTTATTGAAAGTGAATTTGAGAATTCCTGTTTATGAAGTAATTGAATTATATTATTCATGTATTTATGTGAAACAAGCAATGTAATTTTATATCAGTTTATAACAAGAATGTTAGTCTGCATCACTTTTTTCTTTTAATCTTTTCGCCCTGTCAACTGGGGATGTAGAATATGCCGACTGCACCTCTGCAGAGGGGTAAGACCCCCCCCCCAATGAGGCCACCTGTTGGCTGTGGGTGGTGACCCGTAAGGTGCTAGGACGGAACCCTGCTGGTTGAGCAGTCACTGATCTGGCAACAGAGTGGTCAATGGCTTGCAACACATCACTTTGGCCCTTACTTGGTCTGATGGGCGGTTGGATTGGGCCCGATCCGATCAATCGGCTGGTCCCAACATGCCGTAGCACATATGTCGGTTTGTTTTTTTCCCAATCATATCATACAATCTGCTCTTGTGGAACTACTCAATCTACTTTTGCGGAACTATTCCCAACCCTTTATTCCATATGTGCTAGAAGGTGGGGGCTGAGTTCAATTGTGCTGAGAGGTAGGACTTATGACCGCTGTGAGATTGTTGTTTTTAAAAGCAGAATTTGGCATAGGCTCAGAATTATACTCTTTGGATAAGTATACTGGTATTGTATCCTCGTCTCAGCCAAAGTGAATGGGTTGTCCCCTTGGTTCATTCCCTTCTCAAGATGGACTCCATGGTGGGTGATGGAGCATAGGACCAGCGAATAACAATTAGCAATCATGGCTTTTTCTTCATCAAAAAAACTGAAACGTACCCTAACGGAAACTGAATCGGACTATGAAGGTGTGGCAAGGTTCCCCAGATTCATAATAATTGAATCCATGGAAACGCCAATAACAAACCTCCCCATTTTTAATTGAAAATGTAATATCTAATGATATGACCCCTGTCCACTTAAAAAAACTAAGAAATCAAACTCTGCTCATTGAAGTAGATAAAAGGAGAAATGCCGATTTCCTACTGAAAATGACTAAATTCCATACTATAAATCTTAAAATTTACCCTCATAAATCCTTGAATATAAGTAAAGGGGTTGTAAGAAGTAAGGAATTGTCATTATGCACAATTGAAGAAATAAAAAAAGAAATAAAGAAACAAGGTGTAACAGAAGTAAAGAGAGTTACAATCAAAAAAGAAGGTAAACTCATTGAAACAAACACCTACATAATGACATTTGACCAACCCAAAATACCAGAGAAGATAAAAGTAGGCTACACAATGGAGAGAGTTGAGCAATTCATACCCAATCCATTACGTTGCTACAATTGTCAAAAATATGGCCATCACAAGGATAATTGTAGAGGTTGACAAGTATGTGGCAAATGTGCTCAACAAGATCCTGACCACCACATTGACAATTGTAACAATCCGTAGTGTGCAAATTGCGGAGGCGATCATCCCATCTATGCAAGATCTTGTGAGTGTTGGAAACTGGAAAAGGAAATATTGGGAATTAAACACAGGAATAACATCCAATACAACAAAGCACAGAAAATGATTGTAGGATCTAAGACCATAACCTAATCTCAAGCTGTCCAGTGCAATAAAACCCAATATAACAACGAGAGGATAGTAAAAAAATTGATTCAGCTGGAGCCGGGTGACTGGGAAGGCTATATCAATGAAATAAGAGCCTTACTTGATACCAACAAAATTTCAGAGACACCAACTACAAAGGCAGATCTTGTAGCAGACAAAGTGAAGACACCTGCGCAAACTCACACCTCCACGGGTAAAACCGATCAAGAAAAGAGCATGGAACTATCACTAACCACACAACCAATTAAATGTGTAATGAAGAAATCTCCTTCCAAAACAAGACCAAAAGATAGGAGATCCCCAATAAGACCACCCACTTCTACAGATACCTCCCCTAACAAGAAACTACAAAAAGACAAGACAAAAATTACTCCAAAACAAAAAACCGTCGAAAGTGAAAATGTTGACTCAAGTAACGAATTCAAAATCTTAGAAAAGATGGAAATAGAAAACAGCCCCCAAGTACATAAACATAAAGGCCATAAAAATAAACGATCAAACAGTCCAAATCTAAGGCCTAACAATGAACCACAAAATAATTCAGTGGAACTGCCGCGGAATCAATGCCAATAGAAGCGAACTGCTATAATTGATGACTCAACAACAACCTGCCATTGTCTGCCTTCAAGAAACATTTCTTAAAACTGATGATGATATCACAATAAAAAAACCACCAAAGTTAAAATTTCATCAACAATACCAGTCATAGAGCTTTGGGTGGTGTCTCAATCCTTATTAGGAACGGCATACCTCAAAGCAAAATCCACCTCAACACTCAACTCCAAGCAATAGCTGTCAAAGTGACTTTACACGGAACAATTAATATCTGCTCCATATATATTCCACCTCATGATGCCATAAATGAAAGTGAAATCAAAAACATATTACAGCAACTACCCACACCTTTTATTCTACTTGGCAATTTTAACAGCCATAACAGCATGTGGGGCTGTAGAAGCACAAACCACAAAGGCCAAACTGTCATAAATATCATTAACAATAATAATCTCTACCTATTCAACAAAAAATTACCAACACACCTGGATCCATCATCTGCTACCTAGTCAGCCATTGATTTAACCCTCTGCGACACTTCACTTTTCCTTGATTTCACCTGGACAGTGTATGACGACACATGCAGGAGCGACCATTTCCCAGTTGTACTCGAGAGTTTGCACCCTCAAGATGACGACCTTCTCCGGAGGAGGTTAAATAAAACTAACTGGAAAGAATTTGGCTCTCAATGTCAGAAACACCTCATAGTAAACAATACCGAAACCATTCTTGAATTCTCCGAAAAACTCATAAATATAGCTAAAACATGCATTCCACACAACCCAACAACTCATAAACGAGACAGACCTTGGTTCAGCAAAAAATGTAAACAGGCTATTTGCCTACGACGAGCAGCTTTGTGGGTATTCAACACTGAACCCACAACCTCCAATTTAATCTCTTTTAAATTCCACCAAGCTAATGCCTGTAAAATCATCAGAGAAGCCAAGAAAAAATCCTGGCAAAATTACGTGAGCAAGCTCTTCTAACATCAAAACGGTTTGGCTCATGATTCGGAAAATAGCTGTTAAAAAACAATCAACTCCATTAAAACACCTCTCCGTAAGAAACCACAAAATAACAGGTAAAAAGGCCATTGCAGATCTTCTTGCAAAAACATTTTCTAAAAACTCCTCCAGCCAATTCAACACAGAATTCTATAAAATCAGACCCACCCTCGAAAAGAAAAAAATAAGATTTTCTTCAAATAACTCTGAAGAATACAATAAGCCATTTACCCTAACTGACCTATAAAAAATCAACCACTCAGCTGTTGGTCCTGATGAAATACACAATGAGTTTCTCAAGCAGCTACCAGACGAATCAGTCAAATGCCTACTAAAGCTATATAATATTTGGGTGAATGGTACTTTCCCAGAAACATGGAGACAATCAATAATTGTCCCAATCCCCAAATCAGGCAAAGATACATCAAATCCGCAGAATTATCGATCCATCGCATTGACTAGTTGCCTTTGTAAGATGATGGAGTGGATGATAAACAGTAGACTGACGTGGTATCTCGAGACAAATGGTCTAATAACAAATATGCAAATGGGATTCCAGAAAAGGAGAGGAACCATAAATCATTTGATACGACTAGAAACCTTCATCAGAAAACAACATCTAACAGCAATATTTTTTGACTTAGAGAAGGCTTCTGACACTACGTGGGAGTATGGTATTATGCAGGACCTACATGATCTAGGCTTAAAAGGAAGACTGCCAATGTTCATAAAAAAACTTTCTCTTTGAAAGAACATTTAGGGTACGCATGGGATCCACCTTTTCAGACTCACAACATCAAGAGGAGGGTGTTCTGCAAGGCAGCATCCTCTCCGTTATTCTCTTCTCCATCAAAATCAATAATATTGTAAAATGTCTAACCCCCTCAATCGACTGTGCTCTCTACGTCGACGACTTTGTCATATGCTATCGGGCCACTCATATGAACATAGTAGAGCGACAACTCCAACAAAACTTAAACAAAGTAAATAAATGGGCAAGAGAAAATGGATTTAAATTCTCTAAGTCTAAAACTAAATGCGTGCATTTTTGCTCTCTAAGGAAAATGCTCAATGACCCTGTCCTAAAAATTGATGACTCTGAAATACCAGTTGTTAACGAATACAAATTCCTCAGCGTAATATTTGATAAAAAACTTTCATTCATCCCACACATAAAATACCTAAAAAAACAAATCAACCCGTGCCCAACAAATTTTGCGAGTCATTGCCCACACAGAGTGGGGAGCTGACTGTCAAACTCTAATTAAGTTATATAGAACTCTTCTCTGCTCTCAACTTGACTATGGCATTTTCATATATAGATCTGCAAGGAAATCTTATCTGAAACAACTTGACCCTATTCACCATGAAAGCTTAAGACTGGTATTAGGAGCATTTAGAACTTCTCCAATTGACAGCCTATACGCCGAAGCTCACGAAGCACCTCTACAGATCTGAAGTGAAAAATTAGCCCCTCAGTATTATACTAAACTGAAATCTTCTTGTCTTTAATTGGAATCATTTTGAGATGAGGCATCTTAATCTGAGAATTAATTTTTATTTATTGTGGACTTTTTTTTTCTCATCTTGGTAGTTTTTGTGTTGTTTCTTCTTTCACTACGTTTCGGCCAAATTTCACCTCTGGCCTTCTTCGGGTGATTTACTGCAACCTCGGATAGGAATGCTGAGTCTTGTAACCGTATCCCCAGTAATTACTGCCTTCCATACTTGTTGTCTATCGCACCACTGGAAGACCAGATAAGGATTTATAAGACCAAAAAATCCATCCTTGATCGCCCTTCGGGGCCCGTAGCGCAGCGGATAGAAGCGTTGAGTCTCTACGGTTCCAGATGAGCATTGTCAGAAGATAGCAGTTTCAAATCCTACCCAAGCCGGCCAGAGGTTTACTTGGTCAAAAACGTGGTGCGATAGACAACAACTATGGAAGGCAGTAATTACTGGGAATACGGTTTCAAGACTCAGCATTCCTATCCGAGGTCGCGGTAAATCACCTGAAGAAGGCCAGAGGTGAAATTTGGCCGAAACGTAGTGAAAGAAGAAACAACACAAAAACTACCAAGATGAGAAAAAAAAAAGTCCGCAATAAATAAAAATTAATTCTCTGAAATCTTCTCCATCTAACCCAGCATATGACTGCACTTTTGATCCAAAATACAGACAATATTTCGATCAAAAAGAAAAATCAATTAGACCATTTGGCCTCCGTATGGAGCCTATTCTCAAAGAATCCACCATCCCTCTTGATAATATCCATAAAAGCATCTTGCCACAAATACCACCTTGGATCATTAAAAATCCAAAAGTTAACCTCCAACTGAATCAACTCCATAAAACAAAGACACATCCCTTCACCTACCAGGATAAACATCAAAATATCCTCCAACAGCATCCCGACTATGTATCTATACAGATGGATCTAAAGACAACAATAAAACAGCATGTGCAGCAGTCTTAAACAAAATAATAAAAACAAAAGCTCTTCCAATGGAAAGTTCTATTTTCACAGCTGAAGCCTGTGCAATAGACCTTGCTCTCGACATTATCTCGAAAGAAAAACACAAAAAATTCATCATATTCTCAGACTCGCTCTCTGTCCCATTAAACAATAAAAAAACTAGAGCACCCACTTATTATCAAACTACTTTGCAGACTACACTCAACATCAAACAAAGAAATTGTTTTTTGCTGGATTCCAAGCCGGCTTTAGACTTGACCCCCAACAAGTACAACATCCCATACACCGATCTGAAACCTAAAATAAATAATTTCCTCCATAAAAAATGGCAACAATGCTGGAATAGAAATACCAATAATAAACTATTCCAGGTTAAACCCTTTTTGGGAGAATGGTGCCCAGCCTTCCGAAAATCGCGAAAAAAACGAGTAACAACACGATTGCGTATTGGTCACAGCAGACTTACGCACTCTTTTATACTCAAGCAAGAACAGCAACCACAGTGCTCAACATGCACAATCAAACACGTTCTCCTTGAGTGTAAAGTTTTTAATGACACTAGATAGCGCTATTTCCACACAAATACCATGAAGGACTTATTTGAGAACGTCCACATGGATAATGTTTTGTCATTCTTGAAAGAGACCGGGTTGTACCAGAAAATATAGACTTGGTTACAATCCTGAAAACACAAACTAATCATCATCATGTCGTGCCGCTAGCATGGATATCTCTGACCCTCTCTCGCCACTTCTCCTTATCATTCATCGCCTCTGGCAAGTCTTCAGGGCTACATCCCATATCCTCACATAGCTGCTGTATGTATGTTCAAGCTGGTTGTCCTGCTTTTGCTTGGCCATATGTGGGGGTCGATAGGAGTACATCACTTATGAGCTCGTCCTTGCTTCTCCAGCAGTGCCTGCATGTCTGGTTCGTCTAGCTTGGATAGTTTTCGTGATGGGAGGCAGGTGGCCGTATAATTGGTGCCTTGTGGGGTGTTGCTGCCAGGACTTGTTCAATATTGCTTGCAACATTCTTGTGTAATTGCCATCCAGCTTCTTCTCCAGCCATTTAGTTAGTGTCCAAGTAGTGCATCCATAGAGCAGTATCAACACGACCACTGCCTGGAAGAAACTGCGTTTCATTTTATCGGTCAGGTTTGATTTCCATATGATCGAAAGCCTATCGATAGCTGTCCATGCCTTCGTTAGCCATGTGTTGATGTCTTTTTCAGTTGATAGGACACTGCTTCCTAGGTAAGTGAATTTGTCTACCAGTTTCAGAGAGGTTCCGTCTAGTGTGGAAATGTCACCTGTTTGATTATAGCACATATATTCAGTTTTGTGTGCATTGATATGGAGGCTAACGTCTGCGGCGGCTCATTCCAAACTATGCAGTAGTGTTTCAGGTTGGTTGGGTGTATTCACCAGTAACGCTACGTCATCGGCGTAGTTGGTGTTGCTAATTGTTTTTGCAGGGTACCTTCTGTTTCTTTTCTTTTTCAGCACGAAGCCGTTTTCTCTGATTTTATCAATCGAAGTTCTAAGCACGTAGTCTAGACAGATGATAAAGAGGTATGGGGCTAGCATGTTCCCTTGTAGTACTCCTGCTACAATGTCAAAATATTCTGTGTCTCCATCCGGTGAACGTACTTTCACTTTGGTGTTTCTGTAGAGAATCGTTATTGCTGCTACGGTTTCTTTTGGTAGGCTGTATGCTAGTAGGATTTGTTCCATCTTCCCTCTGTGAATGGAATCGAAGGCCTTGGTAAAGTCGACAAATAGTAATGTCGCCTGTAGGTTTTTTGCCCATACGCCTTCAAGGATTCTACGGATGGTCAATATTTGTGAGTTCGTGGATCTATTTCTTCGGAAATGATTTTGGTTTTTCCTAAGGATGTTGTCGATTTTGGGTTCTATGCGGTTTCATAGTTGGGCATTGTAAATTTTGGCTGCTATTGATGTAAGTGTTATACCTCGGTAGTTCTTGGCTAATCCGAGGTCACCCTTCATCCATCTGTCTATCAGATTTTGATTATAGACTGCGTTGCAGTGTCAGAGCAGTATGTTGTCGAATTGTCTGGTCTTCCATACTTCTGGGGGAATCTCATCAAGCCCTGCAGCTTTCCTATTTTTAATTTTTCTAAGAACCGAGTCGAGTTCTTCTTTGGTGAACGGACCTAGTTTAATGTCCAATTGCTTACTGATAATTCTGGTGATCGGTTCCTGCGTAACTTTCGGTGGGTTACCTAGTAGATTTTTGAAATGCTGTTTCCGCAGTTTTATTCTTTCTTGTTGGTTTGCAGCTTTCAATTTTGCTTTGGCTGTGCTCTTCCTTCTACTCACTTCGTGTATTTGTTTGCCAGGCTATCCTAGATTGCCTATCTTCCACCGAGTCTCTAATCTTATCTCTCTGATTTTGTATGTATTCCGTCTGTTCTTTTAGATATTGCTAATTGATATTGTGCCTTTTTTAGTTTTCAGGCATTTGTAATTGTTGGGTTCTTCCGATAGCTTTTGATGGCAGTTTTCACAAGTGCACGTTTTTCTCTAACCGCTACCGTTTCCCATGGGACTCTATATTTAGTTCTAGGTTTTGTTGGAATACACTTTGATGCCGCCTCAAGGTGTGCGTCAATGAAATTCCCATATTTGTCATTTGGGGTACCTTTTTCTGTCTTCTCTTGTAGTGTCTCGAATCTGTTTCTTAATTCTAATACATATTTATCTCTAATATCTCTGTTGTTAAGAAGGGCCCAGTCATAGTGTTTAGTGGTAGCTGTTCGTGTGGCATTTTTTCGTAGGCTTAGTCGTATAATCAACTGAAAGTAAATTATTGCTGAATAGAAATACCATTATGTTTTTGTTAGTAGAAATAGTAGTGAGAAATAATTTAAAAAAAAAAAAAACTATCATCCTTAAATAAACTAATATCATATACAAATACTTGAAAATACTTACTCGTAAGCGAGTAAATGAGTTGTTTGGTTTTAGTATGGTATCATTAAATTATGTGTTTACAAACCGTACATATGTGTAAACAGGCTTTGGCATTAAATAACCTATAGAGGTTGATATGCCATTAAACCCAACCAACCAACATTTTAATCTTTATGAATATATCTCAGTTATTGATTCTCGCTATATTATTAATTTTGTTCTTTATTTTATTTATTCCTGCATACATACCTTTATGGTTTCTTTCCAACATCTCATCTAACAAGTTGTGATTTGGATGGAATCTCCATGATGTAGTGGTTAACATGCTGAACTGCAACATCATAGTTATTGAGTTCAAATTCCTATCATGCTATTACATATACTTTCAGACAAATACTTGTAAGAAACTTATGAATCCACTTATTCCCCCAGCTATGGTATAAATAGTACCACTGCTGTTCTTCTACAAGGATGGCTTTGGCATTGCATAACCCTCAAATGTTGATATGCCATTAAACAAAGAAATGAACCAAGGTGTTACTTACTAAGCTTAGTTTAATACAAAGCTATAAATCTGGATCACCCAATGAGAATCAAACACTCTAATAATAATCTGTTAGCCCAGCTTGTTAGCCATTACACCACTTGAGGCACCCATCTTATCTAATAAGTTGGTTGACTGGATACTATAATAGTAAAAGAATCATTTTATATCTAAATCATAATAGGTCACTGTTAAATAATGGAATATTATAAATTTTTAAAAATATATCTATACTACGATTTTTGAGGGTTTTTTAAAATTAAATCAGTAAAATAAAAAGTTTTCTTAAAAGGCAATTGTTAAATAACCAATTGCAAAGGTGGGTAAAAATATATTCAATAAATAAGATAAACATAAAAGACTAATTCTCACATTATCAATATATTTTATCTAATGAAAGAATATGGAGAATAATGAAAGAATATAGAGAATACTTGATTTGTAGTTTCAATTCTTATTTTAACAGTTATCTTTATTTCATATTCTAAATCAAAATGTATTGTTAGGCCAATAATAAATCACTTCGACAAAATTGCCAAAATATATCAATCTTATACTTGGGAATAACTGGAATTTTTACGAATTCAGTTAGTTATTAAGACTAATTGAATAGATTTACTGAGCTGTGTCACATCAGTTTTGATTAATCTGAGAAATGCTTGGATTAAATAGGAATATTGGTCAACCTTTTATGGTGTTTCCATTTAATTTACTAGAATTTTTTATAGAGCTAATTCAATTAGATCCTTATAGTCAAAAAGTTTCTACCAAAATGATTGTAGTACTGCTATTTCATGAAAACGAATTTTATATTATCAATTTGTTTTTTTGTTTATTTTTTCTTTGGGAAATATGAGCACAAAATAAAATATATTGAAAATAAAAATGTTGATTGGAAAATGTTGAAATTGATTTTAATGTAGGACCTTTTTTATCCCTACTCCTCAGGCCGATGCTGCAAATCATTCTTACCCTGTAAAGACATCCCCTACCGTAGATGTTCCCTATGCAGCAATGTTGCTATGCCCTTGCATATGATTCGAGGTAAGCAATATATTTGTTATTATGACCTACTATATCTCAATTACAATTTAAGGCAAATCTTTCTAAGCAGCCATTTCATGCCTTTCTCAAATTCATTAACAGTTGTAGTGAGAAATTATTTTCTTTTTACTAATTTGGCTTTAGTTAAGAACAATGTTCACAAATGTACATTTCTATGGTGGATTATTCATAGTGTATTAAAAACCTTCAAATATTTTTAAAAGATGTAATAATAGTTCTACTTGTTTATCTGTATTAGTAACTGAGAAGTGTTTGTTTATATGTCTTCTATATATAGCCAAATGGTTTGATGTAGAACTATCAAATTTAGTATGCATATTTATTGTTCCTCATTGTTTGAAGTTGCTATCAGGGCATCTACAAGCAATAATTCCTTTCACAAAGATTCTAGAACTTTTCAGGGCTATATATATCTGGCAGTTTTGAATGATTATTATTACAATAATTATATTTTAGTACTACTACTACTTTCACTAGTTTGACCACTTATACACTTTACAATTGCCACTATACACTCTGTTAATGAGTGTGTTAATTTCTAATAACTGACATACATTCCCATTTCTTCCTAATTTTCAATGCAGAAAACATACTCAAACAAATCTTTGCAAAATTTGGTGATTAAATCATTAAATTCTACTATTAAACATTTGTTTTGATGATTTTTGTCTTAACTCTGTAAACAACATTCCATTTCTCAAACTAGCATTCACTAAAAGTCAGCTATTGCAAAATATTCTGAGAGTTATCAAAACATACACTTTGTACCCTCTTGGAACAACTATAAAGTTGATATTTTTCATTAGTTTCTCACGAAACATAAGTATAAATGATCATTATTTTAAATTATCTTATTTGCCATAAGAAAATAATTTTACTAATGATCTTTACTCTCACTATATAATACTTTTTCCTTCCGCTTTTAATTTTTTTTCCTTTTTTTCTCCCAGATGTTTCTGGATTGTGCACATCTGATCCACATTCTTGCAGTTTCTGTGAAGATTCACTCTGTGGGACTCAGCAAATGTATGTCATCTCAATGTCTGAATGCCAAGACCCAGACCCAAGCCAATTTCTTTGATAGCTATTTGGACCAATGTGTGCATGAGAGAGAGAAAGCTAACTGGACTAGTGTGATGAATATATTCATGTATCAAGTCATTCATCCTCATTTATCTAATTTCACTATAATGTAATGCTTCACTTATGTTTTTTGCAAAGTTAAAAAGAAGAGAATTGAAAACTGAAATTAATTTCAAAAGGAAATAAAACTGATATTTTGATTTTATTTTGTTTTTTGCTTTTTAATTAAAAAGTTCTCTTCCTGTATTATATTTTTATGTATATTGAGAATGTTTTAAATTTTGATGTTGGCTCAATTTGAATGTTACCTGATTACAAAGGATTTTTTTACTGCTTTAAAATTATGTATCTGGTAACAATTTAGCTCAAAATTGATTGAAACATTGAAAATTGAATATAATCATTTTTCCTTATATGGTTTTCAACTATTATCATGAATTTTATCACTTAATTTAGAGACCATTTGGTTTACAAAATTATCAGGCCCAAAAATCTTACAGTAAATAAAATGAATGGAGTAAAAAATTTGATATAAATGTGTGGAATTTATGTCTACTGAGAAAGGTAATTTTCTTTCTATGTAAATTATTAAACTCTCTGAACAAATCACACAGCTACCTTTCCTACACTTTTTGATTCAACCCATTTGTATAGAATATTTACAAATCTAATAAAAATTACTTGTTGTTTGTAGGCTCAACCAAAAACAAACTTTATTTATGGTTAATACAATGTATATTGAAACTACTACTAATCTCTGATTAAGAGATAGATATTAACATTAATTTCATTTGATTTTTAAATTCCCAAACATTTGTAAACTATATAATACAGACTTCCTATTGAAAAGTTTGGAAACTCCTCATGTAGAGAAACATAAAACATTTGAAATTTTTTGAAATTTGAAATAATGTATATTTTTATTCTCCAGTTACTTCAAAATTCAGATGGAAATTGTTTTGTCATTTTAATTCTTACAATGACTGATTTTGATCTTGAGAAATCTTGACCCAACTCATTCAAAATGTTCATATATCTTTTGAGTTATCATCATCTTATGAATAACTCACATAATTCTCCTTACTAACCTTAAATGTAGCATACCTGACTACCATTAATCTGTTTTCCTTACCATTGATTCTTGAATTATTGATTGTAATTTAAACAACATTTTTATACAGGAGAGCATACTGGTTACTTATGTCTGCCACCTTTTGACTTAGGAGTTTTACAAACTTTTATAAAACCATCCGTCATTCTTGAATGGTTTTATAAAACCTGATTGCCAATAGCACCTAGTTCTCTGTTTTACCACAACTGTAGCTAAACCTTGGTAAGCATTTCAGTTGATGAGTCAAACTCAAATGAGGGTAGCTATATAAACAAGATCATAATTTCTAGTAGTAAGACTGAAAAATATGTCAGTTGTGGCATAAGTAGTAGAAAATAATTAAAATAAACTTATAAGTCAACAGCAGGTAATTGTGATAGATTTGTGAATCCAAATACATCTGATGTTTAAAAGTCACCATGAAAAGAAGGTATTGAACCAACTACTTATGAAAAGGTCATCAAATACAAAGTCAACTGTGATGAAGTTAAACATAGCTGTTGCCCTCTGGATTAATTCACTATGAATACTAAAGAATCTTCACTTCAACTGGACCTCATTTATATTGAATAAAGCTTAAGTAAAGCATTTACCTTGTTTGTCTTTTATTACATAAACAACATTAGTTGGTAATGGTTTAGAAAAAAAATGATAGGAATCAACTATGTGAATACAAAATATCACACACAGGCAATTCATTCTACATCGACAATGGAGCAATGGAGTATAGCGTCAGCTAATGGTTGAAAAAGATACTATGACCCAATCAATGCACACTATAAACACTTTGCTATCTGTTTTTAAAAAAACAAAAATGAACTTTTTAATCTTTCTGAGAACAGCATTAGACAAAACTTTCTGAAGAATTTTTTCTTTTTCTTTAATACATGTCTGCTATTGATATTCATAGGACTTTAAACACAATGAACTAGCTACCCAAGCTTACAGCATCTGCAGCCAAGTATAATATAGACATTATATGCATGCTAGGACATAGATCTTACCATAATGAACTAGAATTATAATAGCATGATACCAATATTGGATGGACATTTGTCTCAGGATTTACATGGAAAACTTTTATCAATGCTGCCATAGACAATGTAGAATGCTTCTCAGTCCTTGTGTCTTAAAATCACTAAGTAACATTGAGAGAATCCATCCGAGAATTATGTGTGCTACATTTGGTGGGAACCCCTGCAAAACGATCGTTTCTTGCTTCAGTCCCATTAATGCCAGTGATGAAATGGATATTAGCACCTTCTACAATAAGTTATCTTCTCTTGCTTGGCTCATTCCCAAACAGAACATTGTAATCATTAGTGGAGATATGAATGCTCAAATAGGCAAAGACAGAAATAATAAACTTTGCTACACAATTTGCCAAACAGAAATGGCAAATATCTAGCAGATTTTTCATGTGAGAACAGGCTTGCATGCCTAAACACTAAATTCCAAAAAAGGTCAGGGAAAACTATGAACCTACACCTACCAAAATATGCTAAAGCACAGCTAGACTATATACTCATAAATTAGAAATGGATAAAAAGCACTTTGAACTGTGAGGCATACTCCTTTTTTGAAGGAGTATATTCTGATCATAGAATTGTCCTGGCAAAGATATGCCTGAATCTACCCAGAAATAAAGCCTCATGTTATGACTGGTCCCAAATTACCATATACTGATTGCTTATATCATCACTATTGGTAACTGTAAGAAACAAGTTTAATACCCTTCAGAAGACATCTGAAAGATATACTCACAATAATGAATATGAAAACTTTGGTACCACCCTTATAGGAGCAGTACCCAACCCGTGGGAGTCAATAGCAGTTAGGAAAAAATGAGATAACATGAAAAAAGTATCCTTACTTAAAAGAAACCCAACAAATGCCAATATACGGAAAGCCCAGAGAGAACTAACACCAAAAAAACAATGAGTATATTTAAGGCCAAATCAATAAAATCAGAAACATGATAGAAGATAGACAAAAACAACTGGCATGAAAACAAGTAAATGAAATGAGTAGGAAGAGCACCTCAAGAGCAAAATTAAAAGCTACCAGCTAAGAAGTAAGACTTTACAAGTGGAAAGAACATTTCAAGAATTTGCACAGAAACCCCCCTGAAATCACTGAGAAACCGATCAAAAAATTGTTAATCGCCAACTAGACATCAAAATGGAACAGTTTATTGAGGAAGAATTTGACACAGTATTGGAAAAAATTAAAAGCAGAAAAGCTGCAGGCTTCAATAAAATAACTCCTTAAGTATAGAAGACAAGAAAATTTAATAACATACTTTTTCTATTATGCAATGCTGTGCATAAACAAAACACAATAGAGAAATGGACAAAAGGCTACATCCTCCCTTTCTCCAAAAAAGACAACCTCAGAATCATTAAATACTACAGAGATATAATTCTTACTGTTATAGCTGCTAAGGTTGATAAAGCCATGGAGGTGCCCGTGGTGTAATGTTATCGTCATAGGAATTGGGCACGGCGACACGAGTTCAAATCCTGGACCAGACTGATTGCATTTCACATAGCACTAATACCCTTGGGAAAGGTATGAATCCAATTATTATCCCTCCAGTTATGGGTAAATAGTAGGACAGACTTGGTTCTTCAGTCTTGGTGAGGCAACTAGTCTAGGAGAAGGAAAACTCTGAATTCAAACCTGTTAAACTCTGCTTAAAAATTGACCTTGTGTCATATCCTGCCCGAGCGGAGGGGTTGGTAAATATATGCTTCTGAATTAAGAAAATTCTTTGGAAAATCAGAACAAATCAAGTGATTGTCATCTGGGTAAGAAATACAAGTTTAGGAAAAGATAATTTTGAATTCAGGCAGACGACTGTTAAGGGGAGTGAAGTTGGTTAGAAGTTGTCAGTTTTAGAGCCCTTCAAGGCAGCGGGAGGTTGGGTGCCTGTCCTTCACTGTTTGTATGTACAATAGTAGACCTTTCTGCCTGTCTCTCTCTCTCTCTTGTGCTTTGAGGACTACAAGGAAATTGTATACAGTCAAAATAAATTCTTTTGTATTGGTAACAACAGAGTCGCTTTGTATATTGCCAAGAGTGTGACACCTGTTGATATTCAAGATGGTGCTGGGTGGTGTGAATAGATCACACAAGCATCTCCCTGGTCCCTCCATGCTTCCAATCTAGTGCCATGGTGTTGCACTCTTCTATTTGGTCCCATGGTGTTATGATTGCACGGCATAACATTACATAGCAGATTTATGAGAGGTGATAGCCCAGATGTTGTTGATTTTTGAGAAGTAATTGCCTAGATGTTGAGAGATGATAGCCCAGATATGACATATCTATGGGTAAAAATAACTGAAATATAGCTACTGATGGGAAAGCCCAAATGCAGTCTTTGATGAACTCATATGCAGGCAACTCTGGGTCTATTGACCCAAAGTTGCCTGCATATGTACTAGAAACCTGCATATGTACTGGAAAGCTTCTACCACAGTTTGTATACAAAATGGCAATATCTCTATCAATTTTTCAAATTGGATATAATTGTGTCTCTCAAGGTCTTATTCCAGTCTAACCTGAATCACAATAGAATAAGAATAATCTACCCCTCTGGTTTGAATGAAAGGTTCACTTACAAATTCTGAAGACATTACCAAATACAATAGGAATGATAGAGGGTACAACAGCTGAAACATTGTAGCTATAACAACCAAGATAAGGACAATTGTTTAAATAAATCAATGTATCATTATGATAATTTTTCATATTTATTCAAACTGAAATTTACTGTATATCTTTGGATATATATAAATATTTACAAATCTTAGCTAAGTCTAGCACAGTGGTCACATTGTAGCTACCAGCTGGAAAAGAATTGGTAGGAAATGCTGGAAAAAGTTCTATCTGCTATTTAGCTGTGGTTATAAAGGAAGTCTGAGGTGTGTGTCTCACATATCTACCTTCTCATCCTTTATTAACTTTCAGTGTTTCTTTTCTCACACACTGATTTTCTAAAAATAGTTCTGTTTCAGTTCTTTTGAAGCTACAGAGCTCTTGTGGTGCATTGTGAAATCTATTACCCTCATCCATCCAAATGCGGCTTAGGAATGCAGGATGTCAGGATACACTGGCACAAGTTATGTATGAAATCCTTTGGTTGGATATGTACACAACATGACAAAAAGGATTAATTCAGGCAAGAAGATACCAAGAGATGTGTGCACGATGGGAAAGCCAATTGGTTGCCTAAAAATCAATGCTTCTCTCATGAATGTCAACAAGTGTTACATTGTGAGTGATTTAAAGGTTGTCATTTGATTCTTATGGTGGAAAGGAATGATAAATACATTGGTCACAAAACCCCTCAGAATTAAAGGAAGACATGGTATAACTTTGCCCAATCAATGGAGGAAAAGGAGCCACACCCTTTTATTCAGAGGTAAGGGGTGATTTCCCTTGTTCCAACAATTTAACTTTTCAGTTTGAAAGCCCATATTCAACTGCCCAGAATTTATATCTTTCTTTGTTCTAGCCACCTGATTTTTACTCTTCCCAAACTTTGCTTGAGCAGTTATAACCTTTGACCAGTCACTTGTCAATTAAGCTTCTGCAAATGTTTGATACATCTGTGATGTAGGATACATAATGTCACACAAGCTCTTAGGTTATTGCTGGCCTCTTAGACACTTAGCTATTATTAAGTTGGGCATTATATAAGACGCTAGTTCGAGGAACTCCGTCTGTTGGTTGAGAGTCACTAACTATGGTCTTAGGCATTCTGGTGAAAGGTGGCTGAATGTTGTGTTCCTGTGTTTAGTAAAAGGGGCTGATCTGGAATTCTATCTAGAGCTTTCTTGTTAATAAAAAAAAGTATATTGGGTTACCAAAAAGAAAAGCTAACTGCTCCCAAGTAAGTTAGAAAAGATTGTTTCTTTACTTTTGTTTTGAAAAAGCAGTTTAACAAGCTTGACTATGTAAGTGTATTGACCTTATTTTATTAGTTCCTTCATTTTTCTGTTTTAAAACCTTTATCTTCCTCATTAGATGACTGAAGTCCAAGTTCTCCAGAGGTGGGAGGATATTTTTGTTTATTTATTCTTGCAACTTCTCACATCCTTTTCAACTGGTTAACTTGCTTTTTCAGCTATTAGGGGTCAATACTCACATTAACTTTAAATGAAAGTATATTTACAAAAATTACACTCTATTTTATATTTTGCAGGTTTATTTTTGTAAACAGAAATTCATCTTCCTACACTCCCAACCACACTGTATATATGGAACGAGTTAACCTTTCATAGAGTAATATTTGTGTTTTTGTAACTGTGTTTAAATGTTTTAGAGTAAATGAAATATGGTGAAAAGAATAAAGAACTATGAATGTGACTAGTTAAGTTAATATAAAGACAGTGATGACCAACCCTCTAAATCCATTGAACTTGTCAACATTTTTGTAATTTTACAAAAATGAATACTTTGTGATTTAACTGTCGTGTACAAAGATGGACCTCACCATACTAGTCTAAGATTAACTGATGTTTGAATCTGTGTATGCATGTTATCTATATGTATATGTATGTATTGAGAATGGGTATATTTTAACTATCTATATATATATATGTACATATAGATAAATTATTAATGTTATAACATTTTCGGTGTTTTTTTACTAATTTATTCAAAAATTAATCAATGATTGAATGATAAGAGTTATGTGAATAACAATGCATACGCTCATAGTTTTATATTATCTTTATTTCACAATTTTACATGTAATTTTAACGTTTTCATCAAGTTATGTTTTTGTTTTATTTCCCTGTCTACGACCACGAGGCGACAAGCATGCTTAGATCACGTGACTACCGGATGTGGTAGTCACGTGGTCGGAAGTGGCAGTTGCCAACAGAAGGCACCATTACAGAGATTAGCTACACACCAACGAAGGCCGAAAGAGACGTGCTAAAAAGCCATACCGTCATTTTAGGGCTTATTTTTTTTTTACTATCATCATGTCCGATATTTCATCAAATGATTGGAGAAGTGCCACCTTTCGTAACCGGGTGGTGGGCCAAATGTAAGTTCAAGAAATATTTTTTAAGCATAGGGAAAAAAAACAGTTTTCACACCGTGCGTTAAACAAGAAGAACGAGAGAGAGAGAGAGAGAGAGAGAGAGTCAAACATAGAGAAACGTGAGATTAAAAACAAATATATATACACACATATATATATATATATATAGTTGTTTTGTTAATTTAAAATATCTTCAATCCCATTTTTATTCAACGGTTGAGTTTAATTTTAGTTTACTTTCTAGTTTTAAGTTTGAGACTATATTGTTTTGTTTTTTTAGGAAGAAGAAAAAATAATATCCATTTTTTTTAGTTATGTTTTACTTTTTAAAAAAAAACAAAACTTTTTTTATTCAGCTAATATAAATGTTAAATCTTTACATCGTAGCGTTATTCTAAACAACAACTTGATTTTTTCTGGTTTTTATTAATTCAAACTATTCTGTCTCGGGGATTTTTTTCTTATTTCTTTTTTTTTTTTAAACTAATTATTGGGATAAATAATTTCTGGCTTTCTGGTTTTTTTCTTTTTTGGATCACATCATGAAACAATAAACATTACCCCTCTCGCCCTCAATTGTCAACATCATCAAAATCTGAGAGAAAGAGAGAAACAATTATCGTCTCTTTTTTACAAACTGTTTCTTTTTCTTGATTATATATATATTGAAATGTAAATAACAAATACCCCCGACTCTGCTGTTATGAAGAAGGAAAAAAAAAAAAAAGGAAGCAACAAAGCAAATACTTTTAAAAAATTATAAACAAGAAAGCTTGAAAGTGTTAATTGGGCATTTTAGCGTTTTATTTATTTAAAAAATTAAAGAATAGATGCAATGAACAGTGAAAAAAAATGAGTTGCCATTTACTAGTTTGACTTTGTTTTGTGATTCTAACAATTTCATATCGTAGTTGTTTGTGGAAAAAAATCATTCATTTGACATTGATAAGTTTTCTTAGTTTTTTTTAAAAAATTATGATCGATGAAACATTTTCTTTTGAAAAATATTACTGAAACATTTACTAACTTGTCTCAGTTTGAGGGTTATTTCCTTAAATAAATTCTACTGCTGAAAACTGGCAGTTTCGTTTTTAAAATAGCAATTTAAAAAAATTTTGTTATTTTTGTAATCTTAGTGTTTTACAATGATTTAATATAATTTTGTTCAGTGTTCATAATTGATCAGATCTTTCCAAGTTTAGACCTAACGATAGCAGTAATATTTTAACCCCACTAAAACACCAAATATTTTTCAGAAAATTTTTCTTATATATATATATATATATATAACTTGGCCTGCCGAAGTCGATGCCAACCCGAAGGTTCCCTTTTCAATAGCTACTACATCGAGGTGTAGGGAAGGTCACTACTCCTTTTCCTGGATTGCTCCACTTACCCTTGACCCTTACCTTCTAATGCTGAGTGTTAAGCAAAGAGGCATCAAGTACCATTAAAAAAAATATTTGGTATGACTCGACATGGGATTGAACCCAGGTCTCCTGGACCATCGGCGAACACTAACTACTATGTCAAATTCTCATAAAACAAAGGAAGGCCATAACAATGGATACAAACGATACTTTGATCTCTCAAATCAGTATTCATTAAGTTTAGCTTATAGGCGCCTCTGGTGGTGTAATGGTTAGCAAGCTCGACGAGCAAACCTACACGAGTGAGTTCGAGTCTCATTGGGTGCCCCTTTCATATGGCCTTGTGCCACATCTGAGCAAAAAGCTTAGTAAATTTTCATTAAGTTTAGCTTAGGCTGGCGCAAGGACACGAATGAAAATTAAACTCACTTGTAATACTTTAGTTTGCAAAATTACCTTCTTAACCATTGTTTCATGGTGAAACTGTTTAACATTTTTGCTGGAAATTAGATTTGTTTCTCATATTAGTACACACGTGCTCAATAAAATAAATTTAGACTATGCATTCTCCACTAATCAACTTCACGTGAGTAGTTTCTTTAAAGTGTTCTGAACAAGCAAAAAATATGTTAACACTGAAAAATTTTGGAGATACAAAATTTCTTTCTGCATCTATTCTGAACTGCTGTTAAATCACATGAAAAATCACTTAATTACATTATTACATACACTACCCAAAGAAGAGAAAAAAAAGTGTCCAAATTACCAAGGAACCAGATACAATCATTCCTGATTCCAAAAGCATATCATTAAACTCAGATCTTGCCATGTTTGTGTCAATCATTTTGCAAAAGGCACTCATTAAGTGAAATGTTCCTCTCATTATTATATGCTTCTGATATCTCACTCCATTGTTTTAAATTAAGAGGAAAACCTTCAAATTCCTAGATCGAATGTAGTTATGATGTATTCTTGTCTCATTTTAATTTTACCCTCTTCTGCAAATTCCTAGACAATAGAAAGAACCCAAAAGTAATGGGGTGATTTATTACTGGTTAATAGTCAATGGAGAAATAAATCCTCTCCAACCTAGTAGCTCTTGTTCATCCAAACTACTTTTCATACAAATCAAAGTTCAGGCATAATTGATTTTGTTTACTTGTTTTATTCTTTCTGCACTGTTTGCAACTTTCTCTTGTTTAATTGTAAAAGTGGGACTTTTATTTAAAAGTGTGATATAACATTCTTGAAGGCTATTTCATTGTTGGAACTTTAGGAAATGCCTTCTAGTTCTTTCTTTGGTACACATATCAGATTTATTGTCAGTTTGTTCATCAGCAACTTTTTTGCTAGATGATTCCGTGAGCTGTATGTATCAACCCTTTTTGAGCTAGTTCATTTAATAAGTTGATTGAAATTGTCCAAGAATGAAAAATGGAAATAGCCTTTAAGATATTGTATTATCTGACTTGAAAGTAAATTTGGAAGTGTCTTACAAGGAATGAGCAATAGCCATTTCCAGTTCTAAGGAAAAAGAGTGGCTCTTTGAATGTCCTACTCTATTCATTAGAATTATAGACTCAAAATTTCTGAGCAAATGCAACAAGGTCATTCAGATAAGTATATATTTGGAAATCTTCCTGTTTATTTGTGGTATTATTTAGGGTGTACTAATTGATTCATTTTAGTTGAACTCCCTCTTGTTTAACTTGAAATGAGACAACTTTGAAATGGCTTAAGCTGCTCTGGAATAAGATTCTACATTTTCCATTTGGTAGTTGAGGGCCAATGTAAATTAACTGAATTTTCATGACCATCTAGGATCATTTTGTACTGAGAAGTTGGTTGGTTGTGTTTTATGGCATATAAACCATTGTGGGTTATTCAAAGCTAAAGTCCCATTCTCTCTCTCTCTCTCTCACACACACATCTATGATTTGTAAGTAAATAGTTTGTAGGTGACATTTTTAAATGAGGCAGAGATCGTTTGTTTTCACAGTTAAATAGTTTCAAGTATTGTTATCCAACATTTAATAATTCTGTTTAATATTAATCATTTGTTTGCACACATTTAAATGGTTTCAAGTATTGTAAATAATTAAATAGTTCTATTTGACTGGTAGATTGGACCCTAACAGGACCTGAGAGAGTAATGATAATGAAGGGGTACTCAACATTCCTCAAACTCTAAGAGTGGAGCCTCACCATCAGATGCAGTTTAATTTCATACCCAGGACACGAAACAGTTTCTAGTATTGTTGTGTAACACTAATAATTCTGTTGAAATATTCATTTGTTTACACTATTATTTGTTAGCACAGTTTAGATGGTATTATATATTGCTATGTCAGTGCCTTCTAGCATTTTTTAAGATGAAATAGGGTTGAGTACTTGTTTACCATGAGTAATTTGTAGATTACAGTTGGGACTATCATAAAAGTGTTAAGGCTTTATGTGACCTGTCCTCTCTGACCACCTGTCTAACTTAGTCAGGGCCAAAGTGGAGTGTTGCAAGTCATTTGACCACTTTAGTTGCCAGATAAAGGACTGCTCAACCACCAGAATCCTATCCTGAAGCATTACAGGTCATCATCCATGGCCAACAGGTGGACTCATTGATGGGGGGAGTCATACCCTTCTTCAGTGGTACAGTTAGTGTATTCTACAGCCCCAGCTAGCAGGGTGGTACAGAGAAGTTGAAATTTCTGTCATTGCAAGAGGTGTTCCTAGGTTGTATGCTCATTTTATTGCTAAACTAATCAGGTAAATACCAAATATATTTAAAACTGGCCACATATAGGTCTAGGAGTAGTGCCCTCCCCTATACCACGGTGTAGTAGCTATCTAAAAGAGAGCCTTTGGTTCACCCAGGACTATGGTCGGCCAACTACTATATCATCTCAAAGATAATCTGAAGATGGATTGGACAACTGTACACCTCCTCTTCATTAATTTAATTGAAGAGATTAGTTTTCTTCCTTTCAAATCTACATATTTTGTGGGGATGGTGTATGTAAAATGATGTAGTTAAGTGATTTTTTCCTTTGATTCAATTTCATTGCATAAGATACAGAAAAAGGTATTGCATCACAAAATTTTCAGTTATAGCATCTTTTTTCTTGTTCAGGACATTCTAAGGAAGGAAACTGCCCTGATAAAGTAGATTAGTGAAAGTGAATGGCAGCTATACTTAACCCATGAACTTTTTGAAAATATATCAAAGATTATATCAGCTCTACTTTTAGTTGTGTGTGTTGGGAGAGGGCATGGTGTAAACTAGGGTGGATTAAAAAAACAAAACAAAAGAAAATCTAAGTAAATATTTTGTTTGTTCTTCATTGTGAATAAGTTTGAGAAATTTGTTACTTACACCTATTAGAATTTGATTCACTTTTGTAGAAAAACAACTCCAGTAATAATATAAAAATAGTGTTTTACTGGCCTGTAAATATAATTAATTTTTTTTTTTATTGTAGACTTATTGTAACAAAAAGGTGTTGATTTAAAGTCAGTCTGCTTAACAATCTTTTATTATTCATAGGTGTTGTTAACTGTGAGTTATCATCCTCATCTCCAGGGTTGCTGTTATTTTCTCTATTTGTATTCATTTTCCTATGTATAATAATGTGTTGATTAAATTTGATCATTACTAAATGTTTCTTGAATTCTTCAATTATAAATGTTCATTTGTCAAAACAATTGTTTTCTATTACTCCTTTGAGTGATTTAAAATCAATTTTTCATTTTCTATTTCAGTGATAAAGCCTTGCACCAATCAGGCTCTAAGATTCCTAAAACAAGTGTTGAAATGGAAAATCATTTATACCAGAAGGCAAAATCAAGGGTATGCAACATTTTATTCATTTTTTGTTTAAATACATTTTTCTTATTTTGAGAGGTTAGAGTAATTTACCATATACTTTTTACAAAATTATGGATGAGAAGAATGTTAAAAAAAGTATCAAAACAGACTGTATTTAGCAAAGTAAATCAGCAATGAATGAAATGTTAATTTTCTCCTTGGAATTTAGCATGTTTATTCCAGGGAGTTTTTCATTGGTCAAAGTGTTTCTTGGTCAACTCTTCTATGGTAGGAAGCTGCACCATTATATATATATATATATATATATATATATTAATGCCTTCCATGTTAAACTTTTTGTGGTGAATTTTGAGTTTAGGAAATTAAAAAGTTGGATGGAGGATGCTGTATTTGTACAATCTTGTGTTCTGTCAAAAACTACTGTTCAGAAAGTTTTTAGACTATATTAATAATTAAAAAGAAACAAAAAAACAAGAGATTTAAAAAAAAACATTAAAGAATAGTTATTTGATATTTCTAATAATAATCCAAACTTTTGATACTGTTTACATTGGATGGTTATTTTATTAATACATCGATTTTTGTGTTCACTTCATTGCTATAATAATAATATTAAAATTTGGGACACTAATTTTGTTCCCTGAAATAAGGGAGATAATTTCCAGTTGTCGCATTAAAATTTGAAAAATTGTTTCTTAAATTTTTCAATTTAAATAAGTTATGATAGAGCAAAGATTAAAATGATCTATTTAAATTTCGTGGAAATCATTTTGGAAAATGTATGAATCCAATTATTCTCCCTCCAGTTATGGATAAATAGTAGTGCAGACTTGACTCTTTGATTCTCCAGTCGGTTGGGGCTGTAGAATATACCATTTGCATCTCTGTAGAGGGGTAAGACTCCCCCAACGAGTGTCCTGGATATGATACTAAAAAATCTGATGGTGAGGTTCCAGTAATGCTGGAGCTTTGGGGAATGCAGAGTACCCCTTGATTGCCATTGCTCCCAGGTCCACTTGGGCCCAGAGTGGTAGCACCCGATAGGGTCCTATCTATGCGTCAAATAGAACTAAACTGCATTACTTGAAATAGAACATTTTTTTGACATTGAAAATGTACTTACGCTAAACTCAATTGTTTGAAATAGAACTGTTTTGATATTTAACTGTGTACTTACATTTAAAATGCGTATTTACACTTAACTGAATTGTTTGAAATAGAACTGATTATTTGTATAAAAATGGATTTGGCATTAAATAACCTACAAAGGTTTATATGCCATAAAGCCCAAACAATCAACCATTGACTCATTGGTACGGTAAATGGTCTAGGAGAACAAAAAAAACTCCAAATTCAAACCTGTTGAAGTCCACTTAAAGATTGATCTTGTGTTGGATCCTACTAGTGTGGTGGAGGGGTGATAAATACATACTCATGAGAAGAACACAAAACGAAAGAAACTTTACTATTTAAAATAGAAGTGGATTAATATAAATGTTAACATTTTAAAATTCATAATTTGATTATTCTTTTATTATCAAATCTATTGTTTTTATTGCTAAAAGTATTGGATTTTGTTTCAGTTTTAGCGAAATTGTATCCCATCTTGAAAACAATAGCCTGTTGGGTTCTTCAGCTTGGAATAGAAATGGTAAAAGATTAATTAAAAATGATTCTGAATTTCAAATTGGCTGATAAAAGTATTGAACGTTTGATGATTAAGAGGTTTTAGGCTTGAGGTATTATAATTTTCTTTCAAGTCTGAATGAATATTGAATGTTCAATTGTATTTTTGAAAAGGAAATTTGTGCAGCTTCATCCAGCCCATTTACCCATTTAATTATTTATTTTAGTTTGGTGTCAGTAATAAAATAGAGTTATGTAGAACAGAAAATTTGTATTTTAATGTTAATGACAAGATTTAAAATTGTTTTTATTTAATCAATTTCACTTGTTGATAATCAGGCTATTAGCTGACTCCATTGCTCCATTGTCGATGTAGAATGAATTGCCTGTGTGTGATATTTTGTATTCACATAGTTGATTCCTATCATTTTTTTTCTAAACCATTACCAACTAATGTTGTTTATGTAATAAAAGACAAACAAGGTAAATGCTTTACTTAAGCTTTATTCAATATAAATGAGGTCCAGTTGAAGTGAAGATTCTTTAGTATTCATAGTGAATTAATCCAGAGGGCAACAGCTATGTTTAACTTCATCACAGTTGACTTTGTATTTGATGACCTTTTCATAAGTAGTTGGTTCAATACCTTCTTTTCATGGTGACTTTTAAACATCAGATGTATTTGGATTCACAAATCTATCACAATTACCTGCTGTTGACTTATAAGTTTATTTTAATTATTTTCTACTACTTATGCCACAACTGACATATTTTTCAGTCTTACTACTAGAAATTATGATCTTGTTTATATAGCTACCCTCATTTGAGTTTGACTCATCAACTGAAATGCTTACCAAGGTTTAGCTACAGTTGTGGTAAAACAGAGAACTAGGTGCTATTGGCAATCAGGTTTTATAATGCCATCCAAGCATGCTCGAAGGTGAGGCTGTCTCTTAATGATAGCAGGCATAATGACTATCTCGTATTACAGAATTATGAATATTATCTTATGATGAAAAATTATAACTTTATCATGGATAAATTGTATGTTTACTTGAATGATTAATGTCAAAGATGAGGGAATGTTTATAGAAATTTATTGGCTTAGTGGTTAGAGTGTTCGCCGGTGGTCCGGGAGACCTGGGTTCAATCCCTGGTTGAGTCATACCAAAGGCTCTAAATATGGTACTTGATGCCGCCATGCTTAACACTCAGCATTATAAGGTATGGATCAAGGCTAAAGTGGAGCAATCCAGGGAAAGGAGTAGTGCCCTTCCCAACACCTTGATGTAGTAGCTATTAAAAAGGGAGCCTTCGGGTCACCTTTGACTATGTTCGCCAACTTTAGTTAGAACTCGGCAGACTCCATTATATAATAATGCTTTATTGATGCAAAGATGGTTTAAATATTTTTTGTGTTGAAAAAAAGACAGGAAATACAAGTTATCTCCCTTTAAACCGATAATTTATTGGATGAATTTTTTCGTCCTATATTTTTAGAGCCTATTTTCTTTTTTTTGTTTTTTAAATTTGACCAGGATTTCTTTTAAAAAAATTTTCAGGATGAATACATGGAATTATTGGCTAAGCTGATCATCCACGTTTCAGAATTGAGTAAGTATTTTTTAATCTTTTATTGTCAAACTTTTTCTGCTCTTGTTTCTATATTGCAAAAACATCTATTTTTCATGGCATATTTAAGCATTTTCCAATGTTATAAAAAGATTTTGAATATTTCCCAGATAGTGTGATCCTTCCTAAGGATGAAGCAGTAATACTTGCCATAAACTTATAAAGTTGTGAGTCATTATCTTAATGTTTAATATGTTGACATATTTCCTTATAAGTACATAGTAACTTCTAGTGTTATGAAGATCAAAATGAAATCCAATCAACTACAGGTATTTTTTAAGTTCATGGCATATAATTGTAATTGTGAGGTAAACAATGAGGATCAAGTAAGTGTAATAGTTTAAATGATTAGCTTGTTAACCAATATGCCCATAAAAAGTACCCAACTGAATTAGCTAGAGAAATATTTTTGACATGGAGCATATCTCACAAAATACATGTGCATGTTTCATATGAAATTGTTGGAAACCAGTTTATTGTATTTCAGCAAAACACTCAAGATTTTGTTTCAGTAAAGTATTCATAGACAGTATGATACATATGCAAATTAAGTATACACTGCTGCCTTCTAGAAAATGTATTTGGCTATAAAAACGGACTGAAAACACACAGATAATTTTTCTTCTTTTGCTTGATGTGAATAGCTATGACTGATATTAACCGTTACAGACAGTATTATTATTATTGTCCCTATACCAATATATCAACAATTTAGTTTGTTCAGTGTTGAAGGAAGCAATTACAAATTATGAGATGAAATTTCTAGGATACTTAAAACTTCCCTAGGTTATATTAGAAAGTACCAATAATGACAATTATACAGAGAAAAATGTAGAAGCCATTGTAGAGCTGGTTCAGTATCTGGACAGCCTGAAGCCTTTTGTTATTCATTTGCCATGCCAAAGATGATTGTAGAAATGCATTAAAGATCCTGAGAGAACATTATCAAAAGGTAAACCTAGAATTATTTCACTGTTTAACTTCTGCCATAAAAAAATGTTACGGACTATATGATACATGTTGAGAATGCTGTCACCTCTTTAAAACCATTAGAAGAAATAATAAGTGAAGGTAATTTCATCTGAAAAGAAACATTTCTTTTTATTTTCCATTGGACTAGATACTCTGTGTAAAGTAAATGATATGCAGATTGATGTTATAATATTGAGATTTTTACATTTTGATGATAAATTCAACCCTGAAAACCACTTTGAGTTAGCAGATTGCAGCAGAGCAGATAATATGGCTTTGAAAAGGGGAATGCAAGTATTTCTTTGATAAATTCATAAGTCAAGGAATAAAATTGTATCCTAAAATATACTCTCTATATCGCATTATTTAAACAAGGTATCTTTTCTGTGTAAACAGTGGGTGCTTCTATTAAAATCAGGTAAAATTTTGCAAAGTTGATATTTCCTGATGGTACAAAATTTGATACTGCTTCTATTTTCTTAATATTATGCTTTTGTTGCAGAAAGTATTAATTTGAAAGAATAACACAAAATTTTGCTGATTACCACAAAGCATTCTCCTCTAAAGAATGTTTATCATTCATTCAAGTGATAATGCAAATGGTTGCACATGTTATTCAAATAGATATCAAATCCACATACTTGAATGTGCCCATAATGTGTAAATTATAAGAAACCAGTCCACCAATTAAAATGAAGTAGACTAGAATAGCATACTCCATTGTTGCTTGATTAATCAAGGCTTTGTTCAATCACTTGCAGATCTCTGAATTTAAGATAAAATGATGATTATTACTGTTTAGGTTGTTGACATTATCATTGCAATAATTTGTAAACTTAGGCTCATTAAAGTAATGTGTAAGTACTTGATTTAGGATGAAGGGTCTTAGTAACTTGGAATACAATTTAGATATCAAGGTGATGTTGTTAGAATGAATTAATCTAAATATATTGAAAGGCTTCTAACAAAATTTGGCATGCAAGATTTGAAACATAGATTTACTCCTTATGGAATAGATGTAAATAAGGTGGTTGAAGAATGGGCTGATTTGGCTAATAAGCTGGCTATACAGAAAAATGTTTGGTAGTTTTATATCATGATGTTATAGTGAAATGGTTGCTACAATAGCTGGCAAGGCTTACTTGTGTATATTTGCAAAACATCTATTTTATTTAGTTTGATAATTTAGAAAGTCTGTTAAAACCCTGACTTTAAAAAGTTTTTGTAATGCAGACTGAGTTAATTTTAAAGACCATCATGATATTACTGGCTATGTTTTTGAACTGTCATCTGATAGCTTTTTAATATTGTGGAAAAGTAATAAGTAACAGATTATTAATTTAATCACTTGCAAAGTAGAGTATATGGCACTGTCAGTGACAATACAAAAATCAGTTATTAATGCATTCAAACATGTCACTGTGTATTGTGATATTGAGAGTGCTTAAAAAATCAATTCAGTATCAAAGCTTCAAATGTTGATATAAAACTTCATAAGGCCAAAAGTACAAAAGGGCGTTGTACAGCTTATTGGTATTACATCATAACAAAATGTTGCTAATGTGTTTACTAAAGCTTTGATTAGAATTAAATTGATGTTTATCAATGTCCATATGAGAACCTAATTTCCAAATTGAACTCTGAAAACAAAAACCACTACAACTACTACTACTAATAATAATAACGTTAAATGTGTCATAAAACCTCACTGTTGAATTGTATTTATTTTATTAGCAATTTTGCTTGAATTTTTTTTTTATGTTACTCTTATGATGTTGAAATTATTGGGGATGTGAAGACGGCAATCCCAATAAGTTTAAAGGTCACCTGTTTCTAATTGAATATTTATTGACAGTACAATACATATGCAGATTACTTTAATCATATTGTGCTGTCTTCTGGGAAATGTATTTAGCTTCTATAACTTATTGAATTTGACTGACTTTTTTTTCTTGTGAATAGCTACTACTATTAATGAGTGCTGTGGACAATAACTATTCCATCTATTGAAATTATCTTTTTACTAGTGCTTCCTGAAATATATCATTATTGTATACAGTAATTAAATATTTTCTGACTTTTCTTTTCTTATAATTGTTTTCATTTTAAGAGATGGGAAATTTGTGTATGCATATTGTTAGAATTGAAAACCTTGTTTCCACTTTTAAGCATAAAAATCGTATCCATGATCTTAAATCTTTAATGTCATAAACCACTTGATGTTATATTGGAAAACTTACACTAATTTGATATTAGTAACCAAGGAGTGAATGCTGAATCACAGCAATATTAACTCTAAACAATGGCTGCACTGCATAAAACCTTTGACACTGTCTGAACCAATGAAACAAAGCTATAGTCACACTCATAATCTACTTGTTGGAATTTTGTAAGCTTTGTTTAGCTTAGCATGCAGACCATAAATTGATTCTGTTTGTAAATGGTCACTAATCTTGGTTCTTCATGAAATACATATCTCCTGATAGTTAGCACTTACACAAAGCTTAAATTACTTCATTTAATTCCAAACTTCTTATGTATTTCATTGTTTTTTCCATGCACATCTTTCTTTGAACCATTATCAACCAAAAATATAACATTTTCTTTCAGTTTCTTTATATTATACACTATGGAATAGCCAATGTTGTAATACCTAAGCTTTTCACTGATACACCACTGTTTTTCTTCAAAAGCTTAACCTTATTTTTAATTGATAATGTACAGTTTTTTTTCACTTACCAGCATGGAATGAACTTCCTTTATTTACTGGAGGAATCACTGGGGTTAAATAAGAGCAAATGACATTAATAAGTGCAAGGCAACAAGTAAGAATTGCTTGTCTACGATTACAACACATATCAACACTGTACAGATCTAGTATAACCTAAACAATGTGCAGTAGGTTCAATGGCCCAAGAAATTAGTTCTAAATTAAGAACGGAACTAGATGACAGGTGATCAGATTAGAAATTCAACATGTAAACACTGTGGAATGCTATTTTAAAGAGAAATGTTAGTGAAAGTGCTGTTTATCTGATGAAGAATAGAAAACTGAACTGGCCAAGATTTTATGCAGGAAAAATTAAGATGGTAGTCCAAATAAATATATTAATACTTTATTTCTAAAATTAAAACAATTTATTTTCAAAATTGAAAAATGCTTTAAGAGTTGAAAACAAATCAGTGGCTATGTGAAGTAGTATCTTGTTTAATGGAAATAAAATGATTGTTTATATGTGCTAATCTCTTGTCAAAATTATTATAAAGGAAGACAAAATGAAAGAAAGACTTACATTTACCAATATGTACTGTTTTGTCTATGCATTTTAACATTGTGCAAGACATGTTGGAATTTGGGTAGCCATCTTCTTTTCAGTTGTGCGATACCAAAAGATACGCCTTCTCAGTAACATACTGACATGTTGCTCATATATGCTTTAGTCATCTCTGATTGGCCAATCTCCTACTGCTACTTGGAGACAGCTATTAATAGCTATTACATATTAATAAGTCCCAACCAACAAGTGCCCCTGTTGGGGGTATAAAATGGAATCTTTCTCTTTTTAAAAAATACATACTAAATCAAAAAATGTGAATATTTTTTTTTTTAATTATTAGTATTATTATTAATAATCATTTTTTTTGTTTTTTTTAATTAACAAAAATTTGGTTAGGATTAATTGGCTAGTTTAATGTTCTATCCTGGACACTTGTTGGGTGGGGGGTTACCCCTCTGCTGAGATGCAGTCGATGTATTCTTCTGCCCCAGTCGACTGGGCTAATAATGCCTAATTTTCTAAGTTAAGACTTATTTGCCTACTATAGCCTTTCTGGAAGTGTTTAATTTTATTCCTGTCATTGGCTTTGTAAACATGTTGGTTACATTTTTCTCTGTTTCAATGTATTCTAAAAGAATGGACCCTTTATTTATTTCATCACGTATAAACTGAAATTTTATATCAATATGTTTTGATCTTTGATGGGCAACTGGGTTTTTTGTCAAAACAATACTGATTATCACAATGAATAGTTGTTGGGTGTTTAAGGAACTCTAGTTCTGTCATAGTCTCAATAGTGCTCTAAGATACAGGGCTTCTTGACTTGCTAATGAGATAGCACGATAACTTCCACTTTGCATGTTGATGATGTGATTGAATTTTGCTTTTTAGGTTTCCATGAAATTGAGTTATTTTCTGCCAATCTAAAGCAATATCCACTCATGGTTTATTTATCACTTAAAGTAGCCCAATCTGGGTCACAAAAACCTAATTTCAAGGGTTTCTGCGATTCTTAAATATTAGTAACTGATTGATTGTGCCTTTTAAATGATGTAAAATGTGCTTTGCTTCTGTTAAATGGAAAGAATTTGGTTTTGCTAGGTCTTGAGACAACCTAGTAACTGTATAACCATATTTACCAACCCCTCCGCTCGGCAGGATGTAACACAAGGTCAATTTTTAAGCGGAGTTTAACAGGTTTGAATTCAGAGTTTTCCTTCTCCTAGACTAGTTGCCTCACCAAGGCTGAAGAACCTAGTCTGCCCTACTATTTACCCATAGCTGGAGGGAGAATAATTGGATTCATACCTTTCCCAAGGGTATTAATGCTATGTGAAATGCAATCAGTCTGGTCAAGGATTTGAACTCATGTCGCCATGTTCATTTCCTACGACGATAACCATTACACCACGGGCACCTCCAACTGTAGTAACTGTATAACAAATGTCTGGTCTTGTTGCAACTGTTATATATATATATATATCAGACTGACAATAATTTCACGGTGAGGTTTGCTATCTATTAAATCAACTTCGTCACTTGTTTTCTTTATATCCATTTCACATGGAGTTGAGCATGGTTTGCAATCTGCCTTGCCGAACTTTGATAATATCTTCTCAATATATCTAGATTGATTCATTTTAGTAGTACTATTTTTGCATTCAAATTGTATTCCTAAAAACCAGGATAATTTCCCAAAGTCAGTCATTTTGAATCTTGAGTTCAGTTTTGTCTTAATTTTCATTAGGTCTGCCTCAGTTTTTGAAGCTATTAATATTATGTCTACCCACAATAAAATGATGGATATTTGATTATGGACATTTTGAATGTACATACTGGGGTCCACAGATGATTGCATGAAATTTTGTGTAGCTAAATTAATATGGAATGTTCTATTCCAAGTTCGACTGCTCTGTTTTAACCCATTTAATGATTTTTTAAGTTTCCCAACATGATTCCCATTCTTACTTTCAAAACCTTCTGGAGGCTCAACATATATTTCATAGTCTAAGGAGGCATTTAAATATGCACTCTTAACATCCATATGATGAATTAACAAGTCATACTGGACTGCTATTTGCAATAGTAGCTTTATGGAAGCCATATTTGTCATTGCAGGTGAAAGTTTCTCTAGAATCTTTGCCATATATTTGTGAGTAGCCTTTGGCCACAAATCAGGCTTTATACTCATGACTTCTATCATTTTACTTTTTATAGTAAAAAAAACGCCTACTGACAATATTTTTATTTCTTGGAGCCTTCTGCCATTCAAAAGTATTATTTTCTACAAAGGAATCAAATTCCTTCTGCATAGCCAAAATCCAGTTTTTATAGTCAACCAAGTTAATGGCTTTAATATAATTAGTGAGGATTGTATACATTGTACAACAGTAGTCAACTCCACTAAATTCAAAGTTTTCAACTACAAAAAAATTGGGTTTTCTTCTCTGTCAAATTGGATACCATTGTATTTGCCCCTCCCCTTTGGTGTTGAGGTTATCTTTTGGTTGTTTATCATATGTGGTGCTTATATAGTCTGACAATTCTGTATTTTTATCCTGTTTCATTTGTGGGCTATTATCATAAGAGTCAGTGAATCTTACACGCCTAACTCTTTTAATAGCCGTTGATTCTGGAAAATAAATCAAGTAAACTGGACTTTGTTTATCATAGCCAACAAAGATGCCTTTTTCGCAGCAAGGATCGAATTTCATTTTATTTTGTACATAACAAAAACAACTCCTATCAAAAATATGTACCTTATTTAAGTTTGGTTTTGAACCAGTAAAACTTTCATATGGGGGTTTTCTTGTGTTTTTATTATAACAACAATTTCTAATCTACGCTGAAGCTATCAATGCATAAACCCACAGTTTTTGGGCAATTTTGACTCAATAAGGAGACACCTTACCATAGAAAATAAAGTTCACTACGAAATTCAGTGGGTCCATTTTGATGCGAAGAATAAGGAGCTGACTGCTCATTTTTTATTCTGTTAAGTACAAGTAACCGTTGAAAAGGTTCAGAAGTGAACTCGGTTCCATTGTCTATCCGTAAACATTTTACATGGCCATAAGGGGTGATGTCAGCTAGATATTTTGTTGTAGTGAGCAAAGTGTTGGACTTGTGTTTTAAGAAACATAACATTTTAAGACCAGAATAATCATCAATAGAATTAAGTACATATTTATAGCCATCTTTTGCTAAGGGTTGAATAGGGCCTGCTAAATCGCTGTGTACAAGTGCAAGAATTTTTGTTGCCTTGTGATCCAAAGTTTTATTTTTGTCATTAGACATCTTCCCTTGAATTGCATATATCACAGTTAAGAGCATAATTGGGTGTCGGTTTTATCTTCATTCCTTTTACTAAGTTGGGTAACTTTTAATATTAGATTCGTTACAGTGGCCTAAGAGTTTATGCCAAGTATGTAAGTCAGGGGTGCCCTCGTGGTGTAATGGTTAAAGCGATATACTGTGGAATCATAGTAAGCAAGTTCAAACTCCAGTTGCGCTATTACGTTAACTTTTGGGCAAATACCCTTGGGAAAGCTATGAACCCCCTTATCTTCTCAGCTATGGATTAAATAGTACCACTACTGTTCTAGAAGGATGGCTTTGGCATCAAATAACCTACAAAGGTTGATATGCCATTAAACAAAGAAACCTGAACTATGTAAATCATAAGTGACATTTCTGGCAGAAATGATATTTTTCTGATAATACCAACTCCCTTTCTGTGTTATATTGAAAACTACGCCATTAGGGTATATTAATTGGTAGTTGTCTCACTCAAAACTTATATGTACACCATTTTTTGTAACCGCTTAAACTGAAAATATATTTTGTTTAAAAGTTGGTATATATAAAGCATTTTTTAAGATACATCTACACATGTGTCCTTTGCTATTGCATAGATAAATCTAGGTATTAGCTCTTTTCAGCACTATATTATTTGCTCAGCTCCCATCTGCTAATTCAACCAAATGGTTCCCTGGTTCAAAATTTTGATCAAAATTAATAAATTTTGATATATCCTTTATTACATGTTCAGTAGCACCACAGTCTACTGATAAATTACTTTTGTCCAAAACAATATCATATCCTAAAGCAAAGAAATGTTTGCCCTTTTGAATATGTTCTTATATTCTGACAAAAATCTTTTTGCCTTTGGTTTTGGCATTGAAAAGCTTTGTGGCCTTTTCTCTTACAAATGTAACAAATAATATTTGTCTTCCCTGTGGGGAAAATATTGTAGTCATCACTACTATGCTGAGGTTTCTGGTAATTGTTATAATTTGTTGATTTATAATCATAATGAGAATGGGTACTTACCCTGAGTTTATTTCTTGGGTTAATCTTTTTAAATTTGTAATATATTGTTAGATTCATCTGGGGTGGGGGTATGTGTTACATACGCTCTGTTTCTTCATAACTTCCTAAACATACCTTAAATTCAGAAAAAGTCAAGGTTTTCTTCTTCTGGGTTGTGACTGTGGTAAAAGGTTTAAAATTAGGAGGCAATCCTTTTAGAACCATAGCAATTAAAAGTCTATTGTTTATAACTTCCCCAGCTTCTTTCAGAGCATTAGAAACATTCTCTGCCCTTATTATATAGTCTGTAATAGACTGTGATTCCAATCTTCTGAAAGATGTTAGCTCTGTATAGAGGGAAATAACTTTTGGCTTTCCTTTTGATAAATAATGTTCCCTTAGTATTATTAAGGCTTTTCTTCCATTGTCTCTTGCATCTCTTATTACTAATGACAAACTTTTATCATCCAAATACTGAATGATCTTTATTTAGAAAATGCACAGAAATAAAGTTCTGTTGCATTAATAATCATATTTGTATTTTTCTGTTAGTATGTTACTTGTTTTAAAAAAATCAATACTTTTTAACTTGAAGTATCTGTAAAGAGTGTTGAGTTCTACATTCTACAATAGTGGGTATAATTATTACTTTTCAGGTATGATAGGGATCCTTAACCACAATCTTGAAAATTACCAAGGTTGTTAAATAAGCTGCATAAATGAAATCTACAAGAATAACAAAGTGCCAAAAGGGACCTATAGCTGATTATGAAGATGTTTGCAATATATACAGGAGATCAGAATTAATTGTATTCATCAAGTTAGAAGACAACCAGAGCACAAGCATGTGCTTTGTTCAAGATGCTGAAAGTCAAAGCTGGATCTGACTATAATGTGCAATTTATTGCTATTTGTGGATGGTTTAAATATTTTTAGCAGTATTATTCTTTACACAGTTCTAACAATTTCTGTCTGACATTTCAACAAATAATTTTTTAGTATTAATGAGTTCACAATAACTTTGATAAATGGTACTCTTTAGATCCAACATATAGACATAAAGTAACTTTTTTTTAGAGAGGCAAGGGGCAAAACATTCCAACAATGTTATGTAATAAATAATTGGGATTTACAGAAATTAACAACTGGTATTAACAGTAGATACTACTGCATCATATATGTATCCCATCAGTATCAAAAGGGTTAAGGTGAGTGGTGAATCTGCAAATGCTACAATGAATGCAGCTGAAGATTCTGTGGAAGAAATTTAGATGAATTGTAGATGGAGAGTATTTATCTTAATAAATATCTAATGTAAATAAGTTATCAGAATGAACCTTAATCCATCTGAAATTGACAAGAAGAGTTGCTGGTAACTGCTGCAGCAAGGGAAAAGAAAGAAAAAGAGGCAAACCACATTAAAAAAACCTTCTGAAAAAGACCATTTACCTCCCTCATCCACCATAGAGCTAGGTTTAGAAGTTTTAATAAATATGTATGTCATATTATCTTGTGCCATATGTATATTTTATTTAGCCTCATAATGGTCAAGTAGTCTTCATACTTTCAGAATATACCAGACTCAAGTTGATGCATAACTGTATTCTGAAAACTTGTGTTTAATTCAATTTTGTTGACTTTAAATTTGAATATTCAAAGATCATCTATGATACTTTAAAGTTAAATTGGATTCTTTTTGGCATTGCTTTTTAAACTATTAATAGCAATTTCTGTAATGAGTTTTTTACATGGAAGTGTAAAAAAACAACAACAAAAAAGCAAACCCCGCAATGTTTGTTTCTTTTACTATTATTGCAACTCAACACAATTTTCCTTATTTTACTTGAGATGCTGATAATTTGTTCTAGTTATTTTACTCTATGGGTGACTCTTAATAACTGACAGGTCTTATGTATCAGTGTTCTTGCTGATCCAGTAATATCAGGAATCTTTCATATTGAACATAGACCAAAAAAAAATAGATTTATTTCCTAACTTAAGGTTAATTATTTCTTTGTTATTTATACCCTTTTATTAAGTCACATAGAATGGTAGGTTAGAGTTTAACCTGTTTTGGAACTGGTAGCATATTTAAAAAAAAAACTTATAAATAACAGATAAGTTTTATAAACAGGGATAAATAAATTATTGTAATTTTTTAGATATCATTTAATTATGATATGTATTGGTATAATATGATAATATATGATAAGGCTTCAGTCTTTTAGGTTACAATTCTAAACACTTGAAAATTGAGAAGTAGGAGGAGTTAAAAAATATATTCAAATTAGCAAATCAACACAATTTTTACTTGGTTTTGTATATATTGGCTGATATTAAGGAAACTTACTTGAAATTTGACTCCATTTAGCTATGTTCACAGAAAATTCCTTCTAAGGGAGTTAAATTTATAAAATACTGGGAATTAGAACAAATGATACTCTAAAAAGTATCTTGGGTGACTACTGTAGAATGAAGAAGAGTGGGTTTATGATATAATGGGTCCTGAGAGCTAGGCTATCAGTCCATTAATAGTGAGTTCAATTTTCACTTTTTGCTCATTACTTCTGGCCTTGTGTCAAACTACTACATAGAGGTTTAGTTCTTACTGAACATTCAACTATTGTGACTTTGTATAAATATCTACTCAATTGTTGTTGTATTAATGACCCTTGTCTTCTATCCAAACAGTAAAAGTAATTCCTGCATATAATTCTTTATAACCTAAAGGTACAAATGATTACTTTTGAGGATCATGACTAATTCACTGCATTCAATGATTGATAATGATCATCTGATTTAGTTTTTAAACTTTTGTCACTGTTACTAGATTAACAAGTTCCAGTTGGTAAACTTAGATCAAAGATGTTTTGTTTTTAAAATTAAACTAATATTCATTGAGTAGGGTGAGAAAAAGAAAATGAATTACATTGAATTATAAATAATGACCAAAGTTTCCCATTTCAGAATGCAGATCCTGTCAATTCTAAAACTACCAAATGGGAGTGGTGAAAAGGAAAAAAAAAAAGTTATAATGAAAAGAAGTCTATGGATCAATATAGAAAAGGAGAACATTTGATATGAATATTAAAGAGTTATTGAATAGAAAAAAAAATATACATAAGGTTTCCAATAAATCATTGCTTTCTTCTGAGTCATGAACATGAGCTATAATAATGAATAAGGAGAGATGGTGGAATTGATTAAATATTGTGAACGTGTATCTGTTATTCAATGAAAAAGTGCAGATCCCACATACTATTTTATATCTCAGTTATCTCTATTTTATAAAATATTTAGCTACTTGTAAAAAAATAGTAATTGATGTTTTGAAACAAGTCAGCTAGAAGTGACCATAGAGAAACAAGAAGCAGGGAAAGTTTTTCAGCTCCTCAAAGTATCAATCAGGATTTGAAGATTTGTTCTCATTATATAATGATATAATGCCTCAACATTTTGATTTTCAACTTTTGATTGTAACACTGATTAGTCTAGCAGGAAATCTCTCAGTAAATATTTTCTGTATATAAAAAAAATGTGTATGGAAATAATTAGCAGCAAACTAAGAGGGAATAATTTTTGTTTGAGACTTTGAAATTTGTTGCTAATATTCAATTTTGATGCCATCCAGAGAGTGGAAGCAATGAAAAAAAAAATATATCTAGTTAAGTATGTAAGTTGGTTGACAATAGTCAAGGGCGACCTGAAGGCTTCCTTTTCAATAGCTACTACACTGAGGTGTAGAGGAGGGTACTACTTATTTCCCTGGATTGCTCCACTTACCCTTGATCCATACATTATAATGCTGAGTGTTAAGCAAGGAGGCATCAAGTACCTTTTTTTGAGTCTTTGGTATGACTCAACCTGGGATTGAACTCTGGTCTCTCGAGCCATTGGCGACCACTCTAACTATTATGCCAATGGGTTGGTCACATATAGTAACACCAGGAAATGGGGGCAAAAAGTAAGAGGACACAAGCTATCACACTTCACAATATAACAAAATTAACAGAAAACCAATATAGTACCTGACTGGTAAATTCATATGAGAATTTGAGAAAAATAAGATGGAGGATTGCTCAAAAAATGAATTAGAAAAGGAAAAGTTTAAAGACTAAAGAAATGTTTGGATTTTGATCAGTTAAATCAGTTAAATCAGAATTTTGGTTATAATTTCTGCAATTGAAAATAATGTAGCTATAAAAATTGGTCAATAATGAATATCCATCTGACAAATGAAAAAAATTCAAAAGATAATTGCTTAAAGAAATTTGAGCTTGGAAAGAAAACATTTGATAATCCAGTCAAAAAAATGTAAAAAGCTCTATTGATTATTAAACAAGAGTAATGCAAATTTAAGGTCATGTGTTTGCATTTTAAGATTTTTTTAAAAGCGGCAAATTTAAACAATTATAGGGGAAAACTTTTGTCTTTACATATTTAGAAAATTTACAGGATATGATGATTGTATAAAAAATTTGTATGGATTTAAAAAAAAATTAAATTAAACATTTGGGGAACTTTTGTTGCCTGGATTTCTTAGAATTGGGCAAAAAGTGCATTTTCTTCCTGATAAGACACGAAACAAAGTGGGTCGGAAGAGGAGATGATTGATTGCTTTGAGTAGCTATATTTTTTTTATTAGGTGGAAGCTCATTTGAAGGTGCTGACTTACCTCAATTTTTGTTTGATGTTTAGTACCTAATGCTAATTGAACAAAAGCTTAACTCAAATCTATGTCAGCATTTTAATTTTATCATTATGACCCTATCATACAAGTAAATGGGAGATTTTTCTGCAGATTTTTTATTGCATATAGGACAGTTGAAAATATCTGCATGTTTCTTTTTTTTTTTTTTTTTTTTTTTTTTAGGATATTTTATTTTTATTTATTAAAATATTTTTCAAAATATCTATTTTTTAATTTATTTGTACAATGAAATTTTCTAACTGTAATTAAAACTGTTTTCTTAAGAAATATTCTTATAATGTGAAAATTAACTTTTGGTTGTTACAGTTTTTTTGTGCATAAAGACAAAAGAATATGAATTAAAATCATATCTGTAATTTGGTAAAAAAAAAAAGAAAAAATGATAACATATATATATATATATATATATATATATATATATATATATATATAGCACATCATTTCAACAGGTAATGAACCCTTTTTTTCTCCAAATTATAATCCACCTAAGTCAAGAAAAGTGCCAGTTAATTAATCAAATAATGTTTTTGTCTGAGAAATAAAATTTTGATCATCAAAAAATCAATTTGGTAATTTAGATTTTATTTCCTAAATACAAATTTTTACATGAACATATTTTCTATATCAACTTTATTAATTCAGAATTTTAGATGAAAAAAAAAGGATCAAATAGTTGAAAGTTTGTCCATCATTGTGTCATGTTAAGTAATACTGTGATAATTGTTAAAATTTCTTTATCACAAGATCAACTGTAGATAAGTTGCTGAAGAAGGTAAAATAATTGATAGCAACAAACAATACACAATAATTATTTTTTCTTTTTAATCAATCACTGATTCCTCTTCTTGAGTTTGATTAAACATAGTCTGGCAAAAGGCTACAAAGATGGAGGAGCTGATGAAGTGTAAATTTACAACACAATAGTAATGGTTTATTAGACGAAACCAAATTTTTACATGCCTCAAATTTGCTAAAGATCAAATAGGTTTATGAAGAATGAACTTGGATTTTAGTCAGAGTAATAACAAGATACCTTCTTTCTGGGATCCACAATTTTTTTATTTTCTTTCGCTGTTTGTTCATGCAAGAGACTAGTGTAGATGTCTCCAAGAGGAGCTAAAATGTTTACTATTATTCCCTAACTCTCTTCTCAACTGACTCTTGTGACTGGCACTTCTGGAAACTGAATAATACATATAATCTTAAAATAATAATAAAATATATCTTATAACAGCTGCTTGTTAACACAGCTGTGATGTCTCAAATACAATGATTTGATTCCCAACATGTATGGTTTACTCTCACTTTTGTTACTTTATTGAATTTTATGAAATTTTTTTTTAATGAAACAATATGATACATTTTATTAATCAAATTTTGAAGTAGATTGCTTTACAAATAAACAGATTTTTTTTCTGAACAAGTACTTAGTCGTTAAACCCAGAGTTAGAACCTATGAATTTGTTGCGGAGCCGATAAATATGTCGACCCCGCAAATGAATTATGTGAATGAGGAACAGCCAAAGCAATAGGAAGGAACAAAGGCGAGGTAACGATAATAACAAATGACAATTTATTTTGTCATATTTACAAGCGTGAATGTAAATGTCCGTGATGGTTGTATGTTGGTCGTCGAGTTCAACTAGATGTTGGATGCTGGTAAGCTGAGGTCGGTCGAGTCGTAGAGTTCAGCTAGACGTTGGATGCTGGTAAGCTGAGGTCGGTCGAGTCGTAGAGTTCAGCTAGACGTTGGATGCTGGTAAGCTGAGGTCGGTCGAGTCGTAGAGTTCAGCTAGACGTTGGATGCTGGTAAGCTGAGATCGGTCGGGTCGTTGAGTTCAGCTAGGCGTTGGATGCTGGTAAGCTGAGGTCGGTCGAGTCGTAGAGTTCAGCTAGACGTTGGATGCTGGTAAGCTGAGGTCGGTCGAGTCGTTGAGTTCAGCTAGACGGTCGGATGCTGGTAAGCTGAGGTCGGTCGGGTCGTTGAGTTCAGCTAGGCGTTGGATGTTGGTAAGCTGAGGTCGGTCGAGTCGTAGAGTTCAGCTAGACGTTGGATGCTGGTAAGCTGAGGTCGGTCGAGTCGTTGAGTTCAGCTAGACGGTCGTCGCGGGCATCTGAGGTCGGTAGATCGATATCCCTGGTTGTGACGGTATGTTGTGGTTAACCGGGGGTGTGTCGATCGGGTTTCTGGCTCGTACAGCGGGTCGTACGTGAGCCAGTTGTTGCAGTGGTAGAACAGTCCGTAACAGCGAGTCGTTACGTGGACTGCGTGGTACCTTGCAGGAGCGTCGAGTTCGGTAGATCAACATCCTCGGTTATGACGATATGTTGGATTAACCGGGGGTGTGTCGGCCTGGTTTCTGGCTCGTACAGCGGGTCGTACGTGAGCCAGTTGTTGCAGTGGTAGGACAGTCCGTAACAGCGAGTCGTTACGTGGACTGCGTGATACCTTGCAAGAGCGCCGAGGTCGAGGAAAGGCTAGGGCCTTGCTGGGCCCCCTAGCCGTGCAGACGTATCTGATGGGAACGAAAGCTTTGCCGTGTCAAAGCCGTGTGGACAATGGCTATGGCTAGGTTCGCGCCAAAGCCGTGTGGACGAGCGGACAAGAGCGAAGGCTTTGTCGGGTCAAAGCCGTGCGGGCGAGCGGACAAGAGCGAAGGCTTTGCCGTGTCAAAGCCGTGCGAACGAGAGCGAAGGCTTTGTCGGGTCAAAGCCGTGCGGACGAGAACGAAGACTTTGCCGTGTCAAAGCCGTGCGAACGAGTGGACAGGCCATGAGGCCGAGGCTAAGATGGGCGTTATCTTAGCGCTGCGCAGATAGTGAAGCCGTAGCTAAAGGCTGGACCGTGCCATTAGCGCTGCGCAGCTTATCGGACAATCGGAACTGAGGTTAAGACCGGTTGGTCTTAGAATCCGTCTTCGTGTTTGCCGCCTGGCTGTCTGTTTCGACTGGTCATTACTGACCAGTCAGAGATGCTCTGACCCGCAGACAGAGACCTCTTGTGGTCCTAAAAAGGACCTTTGAGCATACCTATGTAGGTGGCAGTAAGGCAGGTCTACCACGAGAAGTGGGGCCAACGCCGTAAGTTAAGGTGGATTCGACCGCACAGAATGCGGGATTCCTCCTTAATGAGCTTCGCCGGAGCGCTGTATTTATCCTACGTCCCACCAACGTACGAATATGGCACAAGGCCGTGTTTAAGGTGGGTCCTGTCGCAGGGCTCCCCCGAGCGTTGAAAAGGGCCTGTTCATATCACGAAAGGGCTGTGACACACAGCCCAGCCGCGTGAATAAGAAATTCCCTCATAAAAATGAGTGTAGCCATAAAGTGTTTTTCTAACCCGTCATAGGCTAGCGACGACTATTAGTTCTAGTCTTATCTAGTTATTTTCGGCCAAAGTGCTTTGTAAATGTTATTAGTTTTTAATTCATCCTTTTCTTTAGCTATAACGAGGTGTCAAGGTCGTTAAAAAGAAAAAGGGCTTAGTCAGTTCCGGTCGTACCCGGATATAGTTGTTCTACAGCGGGCGTGTAGCTTCACATGTTTATGTTTATCGGCCGGTCGCGGCAAATTTTTATTTTGGTCAAAATATCAGATAAACTGAAATGGATTTGATGCAATGAGCTCCAGTGTAAAGGTATGATTAGTACAACATTAAAAAAAATATATGAAAATTAAGATGAATCATTTGCAGATAAATTTTGTCTTAAGGCACTGGATTCCTCATTATGTATTATATGTGACAGTTAAATTATCACCAAATGTAATTTTCAAGTTTATAAGATTACTGACCTGCAAAGATGTCTTTAATTAGATTTTTTAAAAATTTCTACCAATTTTGGTATTGTATATTTGTCAACCATTTTGGTTTGAAGTTGAAATTTTCCTTCATGGTTAGATTCATTTGAAATGTAACGTTACCCTGATATGGCACTTTAAAACCTTTCAGTTTTCTGTCCAGAGCTCTGCTACTTAGTCGAACTCTCAAGAAAAGTATACTTTTAAGATATGTATTTATTATGAGGATATCAAATTTTATAATTGCCCTGTATTTTGGTTGGTAGTTTTGTGTGAATTTCTGGGTATATTTGAGCCCTACACAGTTTGCACTTTTTGGGTGAAAGCTTAACCCTTTCAATTGCCTTTGTGTTGCTCTACCAATAAGCCAATCCTCATACTGTATATTTTATTAGTAGGTCTGTGTGCGTTGATTTTGGCTCACACGACCAAGTTGACTGGCAAGCTGAACAGACAAACGGTCGGCCGGCCGGCAAGCTGTGTCAATGTAAAAAGTGTTCAAGGATTGAAATCAATAGTTATTGTCATGTTATTAACAAAAGAACTGTTGGTAGCAAAACAGAGAAAGGAAGAAAAACAAACAAATTAAAAACAGTCCTAGATTTTATATCCAAACAGAGCATGAGTTTCGAATCCTAGACTTTTTTTTCTTTATAAGTTCTACTTTGCCTTGCTCTTTTCTTTGACAATAGCCCGGTACCCCCTATTTGCTGAATATTTTCTAACATGGGCTGTGTTAGACATGGCAGTGTCAAGTCATAACGAATATTATGATACGTCAAGTCATGTGACGTCATAGTTGACTGTTATTGTAATCTGTGTCTGTGTCACCGCTAGGGGGCATCTTCATGTCTCGAGGGTGGCAATAACAAAAAAATAAGGTTTGTTTACATAGAGAAGAAAGAGGAATATGTTTATCACTTAACTGCTCATAGGTGTCAATATGTTTGAAAAATAATGTGTGACGTAAGGTGTTTGTGACATCATATTGTACTGTGGGATAAGTTATGGATTATTGGTCAGGTCTATAAAAAAGACAATTGTGACATCTGTCTGTCTGTACGTACATCTTTCTTTCTTTTTCTTTTTTTCTTGTTAAGCTGCTTTGTTGAAAAGAAAAAAAACAAAACAAATTGGAACTCCACTCAATGTTTTTTTAAAAATTCTTTTTAAGTAGGAAATTAAAAATTTTCGATATAAAATTTTTGAGTATTTATTTAAATTAAAATCAGCATAGATTGAATTTAAGAGATAAAAATGTTGTGGAAAATTCTAAATATTTTTTTCAAAACTGGGCTGCAGAGAGAATAATGAGGTTTGATTATTACATTTATTTTTTGATTTAATGAATTAAAAAAAAAGATTAAAATCTGGCATTTCTTTCTTTTTATTTTTTTTAATATATCGAAGTTCAAGAAAAGAAAGCAGCAGCCAAGTGCAATGACAAAAAAAAAAGCCCAAAAGATTTTTCTAATGACCTGATTCGAATAGTATTAATAATTACAGAGTTTGGGGAGAGACGGGGAAAAAGACGTATTTAAGGCCCTTCCTTCCTCTCTTTCTTGACGCCCCCCCCCAATTCGCTACAAATATCCTTTGTTTCTTCCAGCAGTTCGAAAAACTGATGCGCACACGTCGGACACCTTTTTTTTCCTCTAAGAATCGAAGTAGTCGTACAATTTCATTTCATTGATCCTGTTTATGGTATAATATACGATATGTGACAGTCCTGTGTGGTGAGATATAGTTTGGACTGACTGCTACTAACTACACACACATACACACACGCCCCAATGCGAGTACTACTAGTGTCATCAGTATACTACAATCGCCACCTCGCCTTTTTGCAGTCGCTACCGTTTTCTTTCTATCCACAACCTGCTTGTCTGACTGCACGAACCTGACAATGACAGTAGCAGTTGTTTAATATCTGAAAATGACCAGCTGGAGAAAGTGCTACTGCGGGTAAAAGAGGAGGAAAGACACTCAGACATACACTGTACTTACTATTACTACCTGCTACTATAACAACTAATAATTGTAACTACTAAAGCTCCACTCCTCCTATCATTGTTTCACTTTCTGCTACCACTGTCACTGCTACTGCATTTACTATTATTATTGATGCTAGAACCCCATCTTCTGTTGTGTTGATGTTTAAGACTGACGAGCAGGCATGTTCTATTTCGGATGTACGTATAACAAATAAGTTACACTTAATTGTCTTAGCGAGCTTTTTCTTCTTCTTCTCTCCTCTCCTTTTCTCCTTTTCATTCGCTGTACACATTAGTACACATGTTGCAAAAGCCAAGAATTGGCAGGGGAATGATTTTTTTTTAATTTATATATGGAAACTTAAAATGTTCACTGTTGATTTGGCAAAAATCTGGTTGAAACCGTCGCACTATTATTTCTTCTGTTTTTTTCCCTTTTTTTCCTGCTATAGTTACCTTTCCAAGATTGTTTCAAAGATTTAAATTTTTTCCCCTCATTCATCCCAATTCACCCAATGAGAAACCTCTGTGGACAATAACAGTTTCACTTTTCTCTGGATGTGTCATCTCCAAATGTACCGATTTAAAATTTATAAATACTCCCCCCTCTCGGGCTTTTTATTTTCTTATTTTGTTGTTGTATTTCTGTTGTCATATCCAAACAATAAGTGGAGTTCGTTTAAAGTGCAAGTACATATGTTATGTGTGTGTGTGTGTTGTTTTTACCTATTGATATTATCCCTTCTTGCCACTTTACCATATGTTGCATATGAAAAAGAACCAGTTCCTTTAATCTTTTCTTTTTTCTATCCACCATTTCTTTATATAAGTTGTTTTTGTTTTTTACTACCATTCATTTCCTCATTTTCATTTCTATTATTTTTCTCGAATATTTTTAATTGTAGAATTTTTTTTATTTCAATACTTTAATCTCTAACTTAATCATTATTTAGTTATTTATTCCTAAAATTATTGTTTAAATATTTTTTATTTCTAGAATAATTTTTGTGCTTTTTAGTTTTCATGGTTGTAGAAAAAAAATTCTTAAAAAAAAATGTTATAGATATTTGCATTTCATTAATTTTGAAATATTAATTAATTACTGTTTATCATCATCTTTATCAATAAATCATATAGTTACCTAATCTTGAATTAAGCTTATCTGATTATGAAAATTAATGATCTAATCTGAGAAATTTCCTTTAAAAAGGCTTTAAATTATCAAAGAAGAATTAATTTTAATGCTTTGATAATTTTAGACATGACACTTTCTCTAATTTGAAAAATGAATATAGAACTGTTTTTCCTTACAATTTGTACATTTCTTTCTTTCTCTTTATAAGAGTAAATAAATGAATTTTTCAAAATTAGAAATTTGTATTTTCTTGAGAAAAATATTTGTTCCTGTTAAGATTGATATTATTTTGTTTGTATTATGATAGAGAACAGCAAATAGGTTTGTTTACTTTGTAGGTTAACTTGATTTGGTTGAAATTAGCTTTCAGGATTTGATACAGGGAAAGATGCACATCAAAGTGAAACATTGATTCTCAAGTGGCATAATTTTAATAGACTCACAATACAAGTAGCAAGTAAAAAGAAATGCTTACATTTGTGATATTAGATATTATAACTTGCATGTTGAGATTATTGGTAGGAGTGGGGGTCTGAAAAGTTCTTAGGTAGATCAACTTCTCAAAATCTGAGTTTTATTTTGTGACTAGCTGAAAAGAATTTTTTTACATTGTAAAGTATTTAATTTGCTGGAATTTGTTTCAGTTTATTGTCTGAATGATTCATTGAAAGTGTGGTATTTTCAAGTTGAATTTTGGGCTAGTTCTCTGCAGAAACAAACTTTAAAGGAAATCAATGAGTATATGATGTAAATATTAGACTGTAAGTGCTTTTCATGCTTTTGTTGTGTGCCAACTTCCATCATGGAGATATTTGTGACTCAAAATGCAGTGTGATCCCTGAGGTTTACAACAGTGTCACTGCTTGAAATTGTTGATCATGTTCATGACTTTATTTTAGTTAATTAATGATTCTTGGCTAAAACAATTGCTGAAACACTAGAGATATCCATGGGAGGAGTTGAATTTATAATTCATGAGCAGTTGGGTATGCAGAAGTTGTCAGCCAAATTTGTCAAAATGTTTGAATACTAACAAAAAATGCTATCAAATAGACACATCCAAGTTGAATTTTGTAGCATTTTTTGTAATCTGATAATAATTTCTGGTAACAACTTGTTAGTATTGTTGAAACATGGTTATATCATTCTTATTCAGACTGTAGCAGCATTCAGTCTCTTCATGGCCAAAGAAATTCAAAATGATGGATGTTTTGAATAATTTGAGGTTTAAGTGCACAGACCATCATCTACCCTATTCATCAGACTTTGCTCCATTTATTTTCTTCCTTTCCAAACTTTAAAAGGGAGGAAATTTTTCATATGATTTGGATTTAACAACATTATTTCAATGACCTAACATCAGAACTATTTTTTGGAAGAAATTTGAGAAATGTGCCAAGAGTATTGACCTTCATATGTGTAATAGCATGTAATTTCATGGTTCAAGGCCTTTCTCTATTTAGCATCACCTTTTTGCATCTGGATTAGCACTTCTATTTAGGATCAGAATGAAGTATCTGTGCATTCTGTGAAAAGTGTTACACACAAGAATAATATATACCATGAGACATGGGTTACAAAGGTATTTGAGGGTCTACTGCACACTGAAAGCCTTCCCAGCTTCATAGCGGTTGATTTCAAACTTCAGTAAATAACCCTCTAGATATAATACCAGTGAATAGGGTGCTGTGTGATATTGGCATAGTATTATTTTAATGTTAAATGTGCATCTTATATGTCAGGAAATATGATACGCATTGTGTTCATATATACATTACTTAATAATGGCTAAATAACTGACAAGAAAGCTAAAACAGCTGGAACCAGTTCTTAAGATGATTTGATTATTGGTGTTAGATGCTTCTTTAAAGTATAAAGAATTGAGATTAAAAGATACTCAAGAAAGGTTTATTATTTATCACTATTTGCTTTCATTATACTGACTAATCTTATAGAATATATATTTTTGTTATTATACTACTAACATCTATATTAAAAAAAAAACTCATATAAAGGGAGAAAATAACTATTGTCATCTTTTCAGTCTTCATAACTGTTTTTTATAATCTTATCAATTTTTTGCTTTTTTAAGACATGTTTTAATGACTTTATTCTCCTCTTCCCAAGTAGGATTATTTTTTTTATCAAAGTTAGTATTAAACAAAGAAAATTATTATTTTTCTTGAAAGTAGAAAATAAAAAGAAACCAGTTTACATCAGTAACTCACCTCTATTTTTATTAGTCCTTCAATTTTTATAGTCTTTTAGTCTATCAGGTATTTTTTTTATTGCACTCCTTTCTTATGATCAATCTGTTATGACACTTATCTTTTTTGAATGTTTATACATTGTAATTTTTTTTCTCTCAGGTGTAAGTATGTCTTTGTTTCAATACAGCATTTCATTATTTCATTGGCTATATTTGTCAACAAATTTTGGGTTGATGAGAATTTAGTAGAATTATTTTTGACTGCATGTGACCTCTTCCTCCCCATATGCAAAAAAAAAAAAATCAATAAAATTAAACTGAATATCACTTGAAACACAACTAGATCTTTTAGTAACCACTGATCAATTTCAAGTTTAATAAAAATTCTTTAGCCTTTATTTTTGGTCAATTTTTTTTTCTAAAAAAGAAAGTCTTTTTGTAATATGACATCAGCTTGATATTAACTTTAGAATTTTAAATATAAGCTTTTAACATGATTTCTATTTTGGTTTACTATATATGTTATCTTAAAGAGAGAAGAAAGGAATCTGTTTTTTGTTTGAAATGTAAATTTGATGAAGGGAATTATATCAATACATAACAGGTGTGTTGAGTTTATTTCTTGTTTTACACACAAAGTGAATTCAGTCTTTTTCTTTTGAATTAATTTATTCAATCAAATCCCACCATGTCAATTGCTACCTTTCCTCCTGACTGCTGACAGGTGCTAGACCTACAGGAATATTCATTGTCTATCTTTAATCTATTTTAAATGTCATAAGTGTTCATATCTTGATTATAGTATTCTGTAGTAACTTTTTATGTTAAAAAATAGTTTTAAAAGGTAACATTTTCTTATATTTATAAATTGCAAACTGATCTTATATTTTCTTTAGGCCTCTAACTATTTCTGAAATTCGTTTAAGGTATTAAAATAAATTCTTATTTTGGCTGAGTTTTGGAATAGGGCACTGCCTATCTAAGATAATTTATTATTGATAGAAATCAATAATAAATTATTTTAGATAGGCAGTGCCCTCTTCTTCAGATTATTAAATAATAAACCATGGAGATTAAGATTCAAATTTTTTTTCCCTTTTCAGAAAGTTATTTTAAGTTTTAAGATGGAAGTTAAATTTACAATGTTCATGATAAGATGTCCCTTAACTTTGTATCCAGTGTCAGACTTAAGTATTTCCCTTTAAATATTCCCTAAGTATTTCCATTTAAATACTGTCCATGCTTACAAATTTTTTGTGATGTTTAATTTCTCATTTCACTCCTGCTTAGGGTTTTCACTGGGAATGCTAAATCAAATTCAGTGTACCTTGCTTGTAAAACTTTATCAAAATCATTTTAGGAAAACTTATTTGATGATCTGGATCTCTTCTGGTTAAAAATATTTCAAAGAAAGAAATTTATCTTACAAAAATAAAGATTTCATACATTATTGTTTATCTGGCATTAATACTAAGGTTTTAATAATGTTACAGATATGAATACTTAGAAAATCCCATTTTGAAATAATTTCAGATATGTTCTATCTTTTGGGTTTTCTTTTAAGTTGTGTGGCAAAACTCAAATGAAAAACAAACCCTAACCTGGTAAGGGTAAAATCTATAATAAGTAGATATTTTTTCTTTTTCATTGCTTAGCCAAGAAAGGTAAGCCAGGTTCTGCAGAAGCCCTGGCCTCTGGGATACCCCAACAAGTCCCTTCTGGAATTCCCCCAGGACAACCTCAGCCTCAGTCACAGCCCCAACAACAGCCGCAGACAATGCAGGATCCAATCAATGCTTTACAAAATCTTGCTATGCAAGGAACTTCATCAATATGTCCCCAACAACAAGGTAAGTCTAGTTCAATATGACATCAGTGTGTGAATAAAGAAAAACATAAAAACCACATTTCTCCTCTGTATAATGTCTGTCTTTTTCTAAATAATATCCTAGAGTTAATCATTGGTTTATATATAACAGGTCAGCAAATTTTGATTGGACTAAAATTAATTGCTCCAACCTTTGTTTAAAATAACTCAACTTTTATTGAAATAAAAATGGCACTATATTTAAATTTGGTTCTATCTTATTAGTTTCTCCTTAATTTTTAATAATTTCATATTGCTTTGTTCTGAGTATCAACATGAAATAGGTTTCTGCTCAGTTAAACTGGCCAGTATCTCTCTAGTAATCTTTTTTCCTCTCCATTAGGTATAGTCTGTAAACTTAGAAGATGGAAATCTTCTAATGGACATTTAGTTAATCTTTTCTACAAATGTTAATTTCATTCTATGAAATTCTTCTTGATTTCAAATTTTATTTTATTTCTATTCCTCCCATGCGCTCAAAATCTCTTTTAGTGTGTGTATGTATGTATGTATCTATCAATGTGTGCATATATATATATATGTATGTATCTTTATATCTGTGTGTGCATATGCAGTTTATCTTTGATTCACTTTTTGTATAGCAAGTTCCTGGTTAATGAATGAATTACTGAAAATTTCAAGCAATCTTACTAAAAAGATATATGAAAAAACAAAACAACAATGTCTTCATTTGGTGTTATTCAAAATTATTTATTTATAAAAGTTATCTTGTCTGGGTGAAAGGAAATAGAATGATTGCACTGATTGGAATATAATTCTCTTGTCATAAAGAGGAATAAACTTTCTGTAATTATACTTGAGCACACTTTAAAGTATATTTTCTGTCATACTTAAAAGTAATTCTTTTTAGCATTTGTATATTAATCTTGAAGTGGTATAACAGTTATTAATTCTAGCCAAGGCTGTGTATAATACCCTAGGGAAAATCCTTATCATTCTCTTCTGTACTCCGTTCCATTGTCTGATGTCTTGACTAAAGTTTTGTTATTGATAGATCCTTATAGTTGATGAAGAAGGATATAGTCAAGAATTTTTCCTTGCTGTCGGTACCATGTAACTATTTATCATGTGTTACTTAGAGATAAAGTTGGCGACTGTAGTCAAGGGCTACTCCTTTCCCTGGATTGCTCCACTTTAGCCTTGAAACATACTTTATAATGCTGAGTGTTAAGCAAGGAGGTATCAAGTACCATTTTTTGAGTTTTTGGTATGACTCAACCTGAGATTGAACCCCACCGGGCCATTGGCCCAATGAGTAGAGTGTTCACCAATGAGCCAGGAGAACAAGGTTCAATCCCAGGTTGAGTCATACCAAAGTCTCAAAAAAATGGTACTTGATGATGCCTTGCTTAACACAACATTATAAGGTACGTATCAAGGGTGAAGTGGAGCAATCCAGGGGATGGAGTATCGCCCTCTCCTACACCACGGTGTAGAAGCTATTGAAAAGGGAACTTTCGGGTCACCCTAGACTACAGTTGCCAACTTTACTTAGAGATGAAATGGTACAGTACTAAGTAACACACCATGTTCTAGAGATGTCATGAACAATCCATTAGACCACAAACCAGCAATCATATCAATCTTCTCATTCATTTTGAATGTTGTTTGTATTGCATAGGTGACATCTGTTGTCTTTTTACACATACCATAAAATTTACATAAAATAAATCCTGATAGTTCAACTTTAAAGAACTAATTAATAAAAAAATGACTTATTTTTCCAAATATTACTCAGTTTTTAAAGGAAATATTTCATTGCTTGAAGTGGGATAAATCTTTATTTGATTTTTACAAATTTCGTGCAAGTTAAAATCAGAAGTGAATTTGAAAAGAAAAAAAATGCAAACCAGTTGGCATGCAAAGAATGTAAGCAAACATGATGACTCAAAATTTTGTGTGTCCATTGTAGACAGCAGGGGAGAGGATGCTGAACCTTTTTTTTTCATTCTTTTCAAAGTTACATTATCAATGTTAGATTATATCTCCAATTTCATGTGATTGCAGAAAAGTCTACTCTAAAACATTCTTTAGACACAATAGATAAAATGGTGGCAACTTTTAGAAATTTTTTTTTTTTTTAGATTTATGCAAATAAATACCTTTGGTTGGATTTTAACAATAAAAAAACTTCCATATAGATATATAAAAGAATATTATTAGTTTATATACACTAGTGTATATATATATATATATATATATATATATATCTTAAGAGCAGTTATAACAACTTTGTATAGGAGTTTACCCTTTCTGTTGTTGGACATGGTTTTATGTTTTTACTTTTATCAATTATTTCAAAATCCAACCCCATCTGACAATTTAAAATGTATTGGACCAAAGTAATTAAAATTGTCATTAATCAATAATTGATTAATTGCTTGAGATATTTCAAGAGAAATTCTTTGTTTTGGGTCTTTAGTAAATCAGTGATTTAAGATAATCTGTAGAAGCTGCAATGAAAACAGTGAAAGCAATAGGTTATGACAAAACCCCTGCATCTAAAGTGCAAAATAGGACAGTACATTCTTGATTAAATTAAAATGACAAAAATTTTAAGTAATTATGTATCAATTTTTTTGTAATTAGTGTTAAGAACATATCTCTATAGAAAAGTAAATATTTTTAGTATCCAAATGATATTTTAAAGAGCTTTCATGACATTAAATAAAGTTAATAGAGTTAATTATTTCCAGGAATTTTTGTTACAAAATACTCAGAAAATTTTATTAAAATCTGATAATTATTGTAATACTATTATATAATGAATATTTTACTACTTAAATAATAAGTAAACTACAATAAAATAAACAAAAATTAAGATTTTAAAAATTTTGGATGCTATTTTTCCTGATGTAGTTTTGTGGTGCAGGTTTTTGTTGTATATTTCTGAAAACAATAATGGTTCTTAGATTTTACTGATATATCACTCAAAAATATCAAAATGATAATTTTATATCAAATAATTTTTGTTTTACTTACTCAGTATCTTTTTTCTTTAATGTTTTCCTAAACTTTAAACAAGTACTTGCTGAATGCTGTTTTAAAAATTATCTTCTATTTCAGCATGAAAAAATCATTAATCATTTCAGTTGTTTTCAAGATTGGTTATTTTTCTTTTTAAATTTTGTATTTTCTTTTTAATTCTGTTGGTTCATTTTGGCACTAAATAAAATTGTACATTTCTTCATGTCTATCAATAGCTAATTCAATTACTGCTTATATAATAAAAAGTGCTGACTTTTATTTTTGGTGTGCAACTTTGATAGTCCTGTGCAAAACCCCTTTACTTTAGTTTTTCTAGAATCCATTTTAATTGTGTGATATTGGAGTGTAAAATCAACTCTTAATTTAGAATCTCAGATGATTCAATTTTAACTAAAAAACCTTTTGCGAAGATTTGAAATAATCAATCAAGTTCAAATTCACTGATATTTTTAAGATTTAAAGTTTTCCTCAGTTAACTGTTTATTTTGAGCTTTTTCATTGGTACTCTGGTCTTATATTTAAGCATGGTTAGTACAGCCATAGAGCAACAGTTCACAGCAGGAGGCTGAAAATTAAGCTTATACGTATTTACATACCCCCCCCGCTATTAGCATGATGTAGCACAAGGTCAATTTTTAAGTGAAGTAAAGCTGAATTTGAATACAGAGTTTTCTTTTTGCTAGACTGATTGTCAAACCAAAGCTCAAGAACTCTGTCTACTTTACTATTTACCCTTAGCTAAGGGGAGAACAGATGGAGTTATGCCTTTCCCAAGGTTAATTAACGTGAAGTGAAACACAGCCTTGTCGAGGATTTGAACTTGGGTTTGCCAGTTCCATTTCCAACAACAATAACTGTTACACTTAAAAATTGAGCTAATAATTGGATTTGTAGAGTGAAATTGTAAATACAAGATGATTTGCTTTTGTGGGTTTTAAACTGTGCTGAAAATGTTAGGCATGGCTGCAGCACAGAAAAATGAAAACCTGGGGACTTACCAGTCAGCTTTAAAGGAGATATCAGGTTGGTTGAGTGTGTTTTGGTAAAAACAATCATAAGAAACTCTCTTGAGAAAGAAGCACTGCTTTTTATATGAAATGTGCAATGAATAAATATTCACAATATTCTCCAGTATAAAAGAAGAGTGCTCAGCGGGAGAGGGGGGAATTTTATTTGTTTTGCAGTGAAAGAATAATCAAGTCTTGCAACAAGAGAACAAAATCTCTGGAAGTACTTTTTGTTTACAAGCTATTTTGGTAACCTAGAGAATAGCAGACAAACGGTTTGATTTCATTCCTGAATTTGATGGTCAGCACAAGTTCTGCATCCTCAATACATTTAATTATGGATGGTTGGCTCATGTACTGAGAATGTAGAACTTATGATTGATCTCTGTGGGATGAAGAAGGTCAACCAAGTTCTCCCATTATGTTTGAGAGGTGGAGTGTTTCCTGCTTATTAACACCTAAGTGAAGAGAACAAATTCATTGAGCAGATAAATGCCATATGAACAGCTTTCATGATGGACTTGTTTATAGCCTATGAACAATACATAACCCAGAAATTCAACCAAGTGAATCTCTTGGAGTTGTGGAAGCTTGAGGTACTATTCAGAGGGATATCCAAATGCAATCTAGCATGCACATTTGTGGTGGGATTACCAGACCATCTCAAATATCTCTGATGCATTTTGTCCAGGATAGAGTCAATGACCATGAATCCATTGCTGACTAGAGTCTGGGCTATAATGAATGATGGGATGCTACTTGGGGATAGGGACCAGATATGGTGGCTGTCTGTCTAGCATATATCCTTAACTAGTGTAGCAAGATCACCTGTTGCTGCAAATGCCCTTGCCCCAATGGATTTTGCAAGAGACTGGTGGTGTGCAAAGAAGTGAGATACTTACAATGTGATAAAGTGGGCCACATTTCTTCTGAGGGCCAAAGAAAAGGAGATGGAGAAAAGACTTTTCCTCTCCAACAAGATGTGAATAATGTGATACCCATCATTGAAGTGCATGTCAATGAAATAAAGACCATGGCTCTGGTGGATATTGATTCTCAATCGCTTGTGAAGCAATTAGTTTATCACTTATAGGAGGAGTGGAACTCTCATGAGAAGGAAGCACTACTTTTTATATGAAATGTGCAATGAATAAATATTCATGATATTCTACTGTACAAATAGAAAATTTTCATCTGATTGGAATGTTAAAAAGACAAAAGGTGGTTTGTATTTTGCAATTGAAAGACTAGTTTCTGGAACACTTTTTGTGTACAGATACAAAAAAATTGTTTGCTAGAGTAAGAAAATGTTGATGTTATAAAAATGATATTTATTCTTTACCTGACAAGGTGTGAAATCATAAAGCATAATTTTACATGGAGTGTGTGTGTGTGTGTGTGTATATATATATATATATATATATATATATATATATATATATATATACACACACACACAACTTCAGGACATTCTACTGAACAAAAAGAATTAAGAGGAGTTATTTAAGCAAGAATAAATGATTTTCATCAGATCAAACTCTCCAATGGAATCAATTTGTGCTAACTTCATTTATCTTCACTAAATAGCATAGTAAACCTAAATTAGTGTATATTGGTTTGCTGAAGATCTAATGAGATCTGACAATGTTGTTATATATTTTTGTATTTATTGCAAAGGCAACTGATAGGATTTATATGTAATAAAATTGCAAATCATCCTTTCTTGCTTAAATAGCACCCTTTGATTTTTTTTTTGTTCAGTTGAATTTCCAGTGCTATTGATAGTAATAATTACCGTATATACTCAAGTAATGAACAACTAATTTCTAGCCACATGAAAGTGTTTTTATCTGCAATGTAAGGACTAAAAACAAAGTAAGAATATCCCAATTGATTGAGAGAGAGGATGGAAGAATATCTCGCTTGGCTCTCGAGGAGATGTAGAATATCATCTCATTTGGTTAAGGGAGCGGCTGGAAGAATATTTCACTTGGCTGTGCATAACGAACAAGCAGAATTATTTATGTAAGAGATATATAAAAAACAGAAAAATGAACACTAGAGTACAATGAAAAGAGTTATGTAAGAATATTTCATAATTTATATAGATATCTAATTATTATTCATTTAATGAAACAATAATAGACAATATTGAGCATCTCACCATGAGTAATGGTTAGCTCATTTAGCAGACCTTAACTTCTGGGTAGTGAATTTAGTTCTCATTGAGTGACTCATATTTGTGGTCTTGTGCCAAAGATAAACTAAGCTTAGTAAATAACTAATAAAGAATGCTATGGATATAGAAACTGGATGCTAGTACCTGTGATTTTATGGGCTAATTGGAAATGTGATTATTAGTTTATGAATATTGTTGGTGAATGGAAAAAGAAAATTGGCAATGAAGGTGGAGAAAAAAAGTAGGGGAGGAGAAAAGGTGAAAATTGTTTCTCATTTTTTAAATCTGCTGTTTTAAATGATTTCCCAAGAATATTTTGTAGAAACTTCGTGTTTGCATGATTCAGTGTGTTTGTGCTTTGACAATTTTTCTTCCCAGATTTAAGCCAGCATTTTTTGTCCTTATTTTCATTTTCAGTGTACAACTCAAAATTCTCCGTATTCATATTTTTTTTGTGAAGCACTGATGTGAAGTATGTTTTCTTTTCTATCTTCTGGAGTAATAACTGTAATATTGTTACAAATCAAGGATGAATGATCTAAAAATTTACTTTTCCATCCAGGCTATTATAATGTAGAGGATTATCAAAATCATCTCTTCTGATAAAACATTCAAATAATTCATAAAAGTAGGTCCATTTAAGCTAGTTAAGACTTCAAGTTGTGATTAAAAAAGCAATTTTAGAAAACCTAGCATAGTATATCTTGTATGTAAGAAAAAGTAATATGTTTTAAACTATGCAAGAGCAGTGTAATACTGTATAGGTGTAGTAATAAAATAAAAGAATGTTGTATAAAAAGTTCACAAAAAGGCCACATCAGTTTATCCTTGATTCTGTTATTACTGCTATTACTCCTGTCAACACCATCACCACCCTTAGTATTATCATTAAACTTTTTCCTCCATTTTTGGATTTACAAATGTCTGAAATGTATAATACTTGCAACAATAGCATCAGCAAAAACTAAAGTTCATACACTAAAATATCTTTTCTTGAATCCAATATACATTGCTTCAAAGTGGGGAAGAGAGTGTTATGTCTTTTGCAACAACAACAAAAGAACACTGATATTGCAAGAAAGAAAAAGATTGAATAAAACTTGCAAGGTTTGGATTTTCTCAATTTATTTATTTACATTTTGTAGGGAAGGGAAAAATTATCAGTTGACACTTTCATCTTTATCAAACCATTATAATCCCCAGTATCTCTAATTTGGTAACAGCTCGGTGTTATAAAAAGAAAAACTTGAGATATATACTTCACCAGATGCAGCTGGCTGGTTTAGAGGGTGATCTAATTTAAGTTTGAATTCAGTTTTTTCTTTTCTAAATGTTTAATGTTTTCTTCTCTAACTACTTTTTCATGAAATCAAATACTTCAAGCTACATCAAAAACTATCTCTAATCAGTTTATGTTTGTAATGATACATTTTCCAAAATACACAATTTCTTTCAGAGTAAGGACTTAATTTGCAACTGAAGATCTTTGCTTAAATTGATATACTATTGATATTTACTAGAGTATGGGGTTGACTTGAAATAGACATTTTCCACCAGTAGCTGTCAATGTCATCCTCTTCAAAAAATTATTTTTTCTTTCTTTTCCATAGAAGTACCAAAATAATAGCATTGTATAGTGGCTCGTACCACGTGACTTCCGGTATTTCGGGGGAATAGAAGACGTGTTTCTTAAGCACGGTGAGTACTGAAAGATCTCTGTCAGTAGTAAGACTTACTTCGGACGTAACACCAACCACGCGAGACTTATGATATTTGTTGGACTGTACCACTTCAGTTAATAAATAGTTAACTCTATTTCACTGTGTATCTCTTCCTTACAATGATACAACAGTTGGCAATGAAGGATTCAAAGATTTCATACTCACAACAAAAAAAAAACAGCAACAGTTGTCGATTCAAAGGATTCAAAGATTTGAATTTACAGCAAACTACACACAAAGTGACATTCAAGGATATACAATGAAGAACTTTAAAAATTGTATGTTAGAATTCCTAAAACAACAAGGAAAACAATGTCAAGAAGATTTAAAACAACAGGAAAAACGACAAGAGGATTTAAAAGGACTTCATGAGAGCATTGAGCGGCAAGAAGAAAGATTTGGGAAACTACTCGAATGTCTTACAAAAGAAAATGACCTGGGAAATTTAAATATATTCTCGCAAGAGTCAGTAGTAAATTCAGTTGGCGAATTTATTTACAAACCAGAAGTGACATTCGAGGCATGAAAAAGATTGCGAAAAATGGCCCAGTGAGAAAAAGAGTAAGACTTTTACTAGGCAAATTTGGAACGGCAGAACATGAAAAATACATAAATTTTATTCTGCTGAAGCAGCCCGGTAAAGTGATCTGAGAAACTATCCAAATACTAATGAAAATATTTGGGGAACAAAGTTCACTGTTTGATACTCGTTGGCAATGTCTTAACCTTAAAAGGATTGTGAAGACTACATAACTTTCGCCAGTACAGTTAACAGGTACTGTGAAAGGTTCCATCTAAATGAAATTACACCAGACATGTTTAAATTTTTGATTTTCATTTAGGGATTAACCTCACTGTCTGAAAAAGAAGTTCATACAAGGCCATTAACCAAAGTGGAACAAGACCAAAAAAAAAAAAACCTTTACAAAGTCTAGCTGAAGAATGCCAGCATATTTTAAATTTGAGAGCTGACACAGCAAAAATTGAAGAATGGGATATTTCAACTATTTATAGAATAAAGAACAAACCACAAGGTAAGAAAAATAAACCGTTTTTCAAAATTAATCCATGTTACGAAAGTGGAGAATTGCATTTATTTAAAGACTGTCCATTTAAACACAAAAATGCCATACTTGCAGGCACAAAGGACACAAATTCTCACACTGCAGACTTTGAGGGGGAAATTATTCAAAAAATAAAAAACGGGTACAGTACACAACTGAATAAGCAACCACTGAAAAAGTACAAATAAAATACATAAATATTAGTCTTAACAATAAAAAAAAAAAAAATTTCAGATACACAGGGTCTGATTTAACTATAATCAATGCTGAAACTTGGAGAAAAAAAAATCCAACCCTGAGTAACTCGAAAAAAATAGCAAAAGGTGTTACCGGAGAAAAATTTAAATTTATGGGAGAAACCTTCATAAATGTTTTCTTTCATGCGAAATGCCCAAAATTTATTTGGAATGGATTGTATGGAAGAATTTGATCTATTTTATGTCCCAATAAATACTTTCTGCAATAAAATTGATGGTTCTACAATAAGTTCAGATAAACTGAAAAAAGAACTAAAAATAAAATTTCCGGAAATATTTTCAGAAGGATTTGGATTCTGTTCTAAAGTCAAGGCAAAGTTTGAAGTAAAAGTAAATGTAATGCAAGTTTTTCAACTGAAAAAAAACAGTACCCTATACATCGGTTGAAATTATTGATAAAGAATTTGGAAGACTAGAAAAACTGGGAGTAATAGAAAAAACTGACTACAACCCATAGGCAGCTCCAACTGTATATGTAAAGAAAAATATAAGATTAAAATATACGCAGATTATTCAACCAAACTTAATGATTGTCTAAAAGAAATAAATTACCTCCTCCCAACAGCGGCAGAAATTTTTGCAAATTTAAATGGTAGACGCATATTTTCTAAGTTAGATTTGTCAGAAGCTTATTTACAAATACCAGTGGAAGAAAAGTGTGCAGAATTATTAACTATTAACACGCATAGAGGCCTGTATAAAAGTAATAGGCTACAATATGGAATAAAGGTATCTCCAACTATTTTTCAAAAAATAATGGATACAATGTTAGCAGATCTGGACTTTGCAACTGCTTATTTAGATGATATTCTAGTAAAAAGCAAAAATTGAGAAGATCATGTGAAACATGTAATTGAAGTGTTTAAAAAAAAAAATAAAAGAATTTGCTTTTGAATTAAGTATGGAAAAATGTGAATTTTTTTCTATCAAATATCTGGGACAAGTAATCAACAGGAAAGGCAGGACTCCTGATCCTAACTGATCCTAACGGACGCGATAAAATACATGCCTGCACTGACTAATGTTGCATTATAATAATTTTGGAGGCTGGCTAACTACTACCAAATATGGATGTACTAAGAGCTCTGTTGAATCATTTACTAAAAAAAAACATAAAATGGAATTGAACAGACAAATGTAAAACATTCAAGCAATTAAAAACTGTGCTGTCAAACTTAGTTTTGACATATTACAACCCTAATAAGCAGATATATGTTGCCAGCAACACAAGTAATTTTGGCTTGGGGCAGTTATACTTCACAAAGAAGATGGCAAACTAAAACCGATTCAACATGTATCGAGGACGCTACTTCCGGTGGAAATGAACTATTCGCAGATAGAAAAGGAAGGTTTAGCTATCATATTTGCGATCAAGAAATTTCATAAATATGTACACGGTAAAGAATTTATATTACAAACGGATCATCGTCCATTGTTAGCAATACTTGGTTATAAAAAAGTAATACCAACATGCACTGCGAACCGCTTACAAATATACACTACGATGCTGTTAAATTATCCATTTAAAATGGAATTCTTACAGTAAAAAAAGAGATTGCACATGCGGATGGATTATCCAGATTAATACCAAAAAATACAGAACTGCTAGAGAAAACAGTCATTGCTTCATTCTGGTCCGAAATGGACATAAAATATGTTTTATTCAATGCAGTTAAAGAATTTCGAGTTATGCTAGAGGAAATGAAATTTAAGACAAAATTTAATAAGTTCAAACTTATCAAACCAAAAAAAAATCACTGAACCAGAAAGTTAAAACAAATAATATATTTTCAACGTGCAACTGCATATTGATGTATGGGGAACGAGTGGTCATACCCACAGTTTTATCAAAGAAAATTTGAAAGATTTCCATACTGGTCACCCAGGAATGAATAGAATGAAGGCTCTCATGTGGAGTTACGTATATTGGCCGGGTATGGATAAAGACATTGAAAACATGGTGGAATCATGCAAAAACTGCACATCAGTAGCAAAAGCACTTCCCATAAAATTCAATCCATGGCCTAAGACAAACAAACCGTAGTCTCATCTACATATTGACTATGCAGGTCTGATAAAAGGAACATGCTTTTTTGTCATAGTAGACAGCTTTAAGAAATGGCCAGAAATTTTCAAATGCAAAACGCCTTCAACTAAAACCACAATAAAGGTGTTACAGGAACTGTTTGCAAGATTCGGATTGCCAGAAACCATTGTATCTGACAATGGCACACCATTTACATCAAAAGAATTTGAAAATTTTTGTAAGTTGCTCTCAATGAATCACCTAAAATTGGCAACTTACCATCCAAGATCAAATGGATTGGTGGAAAGATTTATCAGTGTATTTTAAAGAGCAATTAAAAAGGCAAATGGGATTGAAGCAGAAAATGAGGAATTACAAGATTTCCTATCCATTTATTGAATAAGGCCTAAATGCTAATGCAAACATATCAACAGCAGAACTGATGTTTGCTAGGAAAATTTGATCAGTATTCAATAGATTGATTCTGTCGAAAAAGGAAATAAGAAAAAATAATAAGACTTATAGTCCAGGGGAAAAAATTTATTTCCTGAATTATCATTTAGGTAAAGTAACCTGGTTAGAGAGCATTATTGAAAAAAAGAATTGGTAATATGATGTACATAATAAAACATCCAAGATGGAAGGTTCATAGTCATATCAACCAAATAAAAAAAAAAAATACCCCAAACACAAAGGAATGAGTTGAACCTGTGTCCATCATTTATGACACGTTTGAGGTACCTAGGCCCTCACCAATACAATAAAATCGTTCAAGCGAATGAAAGCATAACATGATGGGAACTAAGGAAATAAATCCCAAAAGACTACGGACAAACTAAAAAAAAAATTTTTGTGGGGAGATGTTGTATAGTGGCTTGTACCATGTGACTTCCTGTATCTCGGAGGAATAAAAGACATTGTGTTTCTTAAGCACAGTGAGTACAGAAAGATCTCTGTCAATAGTAAGACCAACTTTGGACTTAACACCAACAGCGCGAGACTTATTATATTTGTTGGACTGTACCTCTTCAGTTAATAAATAGTTAACTCTATTTCACTGTGTATCTCTTCCTTACTATGATATAACAAATAGACTGATTAATTTTGCTTCTGTTATTATTTTGGTAATGTCTTAAAAATTGAGAATTGATTATAGAAGTCTAACTCTATTTTAGAAAATGTTTGCATTTATTTACTTTTAGCCGGGACGTTATATATGCAACACTTCAAATTCTAGACTTGTTTTGCTTGAAATATTTTCTCTTATGATGACTTATACACAGTACAGGTTAACCAGCCATTACTAATCTGAGATGATTGAGATCTGCAGCATCACTGGTTAGTTAGATTAACTAAATTAAAAAAAAACATTTAAGTAAAAACAAATGACATTTGAGTGATATATTCATAAAATTAGATATTATTCTATTAAGTCTCACTGGAAAATTGATTTTGAGCTTTTCCAAAATGGAAGAGGTAAAATTTACAAGAAAGGTTGTCTGGAATTGAGATAACTGAGATCTTAAAGAAATGGCCAAAAATGAAAGTTTTATAAAAATAAGGTTTACTTTAACATGTGTTGAGACAAATTGCAACAGTTTTACACTGTGCTTATATATATATATATAATTAAAAAAATTTTTAAACAAATTAATCTAGATATTAAACAATTTTAGTCCTTTTAGTGTAGCGATCAGTTGTATCCAGTTCAGAAATATGTAGGGGTTTAGGTTAATATTTGAAAATATAGTCTGTCTTAATCGTTTCAGTTAAAATCTGTTATGTTCCTCTCCACACAGAAATCAATTACTTCTCGAAATAAAGTTGTTAGCTTTCAAATTTTTCAATACATTTTCACTGAATGCCAGTTAAATTAATTTCTAATCAGTTATAAAGGCTGAGGTTTTGTTCTGGAAGATTCAGTTATATAGGATTTTGTATCACCCTCTCTCTCCCAAAACATACAAAACAAATTCACTTTTCAATGAGAAGTAGCCGTTGATTTATTTTCTTTCCTCCCTTTCAATCAATATATGTTGAATATTAAATTTATGACTAGATAGCAAATGGTGTTATAAACTATTTGCAATCTTGGAATTATATTGGCTGGTAACATTTCAACCACTTAATAATGTGTACATTTTGATTGAAAATCTCCTCCCCTACCAAAAAAAAAAAAAAAAATTATTTATTAGATTCCAACTATGAAATATTCCACATATTCTCCTATTTATAAAATTATTTGATGTCCGAGAATATGAAAGGGAGTGCATATGTAGATCATCAAAATAATTTTAACTAGTATTTTTCTTCATCTTGATTTATGCCTGCTTTTTAATCACAACTCAGTTGGGTCATTACCTCTACAAGAGCCAAGAGCAGTTTGTATTAGAAATGGTAATAACGTATAAGCTCCTGATGAGATTTCAAATTGTGGTTCTTTTGACCTGAGAGAAGACTGATTTTCTATACCAGCTGCTAGTTAGAATTAATACTCATAATGATTGGTAATCTTCATCTAATAGATAAATTAGATATGCTTATATAATATGCTTACATTTGAAATGATACTGGATAATGTTGGGAATAAAGAAATTTCTTTATAAGTTTAGATTTTGTTCAGACTCTTTGTCTAATTTGCACTGGTTTATTTTGTAAGTAAACTAAAAATGACTTAACCAATATTTCTCAAAGACTAAAAATCAAAAGACTATTAGTAATAATAATGTTTTCATTTGGAATAAAACATGTAAAAAAGCTCCTAGGCTAGTTTGATTTCTAAAAAAGTGACATTAATAAAGAAAAAGTCAATATAGCAGTGGCATTTACTTAGTAAATACCTTTATATTTATCCTGAGTATTATGTAAAAGTTTATCAAAGAGAAATGTTTTTTATTATGAAATGGAGACTGCTCAGTATTTAAAAAAATGGTGCATAACATATTTTCTGTCTGATTAGAATCTAAGTTACTTTTTGGTATGAATCTCATTTGTAGCATTTTTTTTTTTTTTTTTTTTTTTTGTTTTTGTTAAGTCTATTCTTGTGATCCAGTGAATTTTTATCAAAAAAGAAACTGAAACCTTAATTTACTTATCCATATGTTGTATGTCACTATGAAAAAAAATTGAGTTATCAGGTCTTTTATGTACACAAATTACCAAACAAGAAAATTAATCAGCACAATTGTTTGAATTATATTCATATTCATCATTCACTAAAATTTTTTCTTTTAATTCATTTCTTCATTTTCTTAAAAATAATTTTCATCTATTTCATAGTGGAGATGTCATTAACAGCTCAGTGCTCGATTGTTTATATAGCAATGCAATTCATTTTTTAAATTTATCTCTTCCTACATTTATTGTTTGCTTGCAATGTTTAATGATATATAAGCTTCTGTTACTGCTAATAGCCAATTCCTTATAATTCATGTTTGTATTTATGTATGTGGTGAAATCCATTACATTTTCCATGGTCAGTAGACAACAAATTATGTTATTAATATATATTACTTTTATCTGGCCTGTTGTTCTGTAGTTGATTGTTTAGGATTAAAGCAGGAAATTATAAAATATTAGATTTAAAGGGTTCTTCCAGCTGTAATAATACGAAAGCATTTGTCACTACTTTGTGTTAATGTTTTATCAGGAAACCTAAGTTTTCATTAATTTATGAATGCAACACCCCTTTACATATTCAAAGCAATGGAAATTTTCCAATATTCTAAACTTATTTCATTTTGAATTTCTGCTAGGAATGTAAAAAACTGAGAAGAGATTTAATGTCAGAGATATTTACAAGCTTTTCTTGTAAGGGTTTTAGGAATCTAATATCATATTAGATAACAGCAATATTGTTAATCTCAAATATTTTTTTGTTTTTGCTTGGATTGTTCTTAAAATCCTTTATTTTAACTATTAATAATTTGATTTTCTTTTTCTTGGTTGACTGATTTTTTTTGTAAATCATTTTTAGTATGTGATGCTCGTTTTGTTTACCTCTTTGCATGGATGAGTGTTTAACTACTTATGTAAATGCATGGCTTGTGTACAAAAAACCTTACTCACTTTATACACTGACAATTAAGTGCTAACATCTTCATCACTTCTCTTATGGAAGTTGATTCATTTGCCATGCAAATTGAACTTCTTGATAAAATACATGTCTAAATAGTGTCTGCTAAATAAGTAACATTTTTGTTAACAAAATCATTTAAATAACATTCTGGTTTGGAGAGGACAAATGATTAGATAAAGTTTATCTTAATTATGAATTTCTTTTATTAATTTGCAAACTATGTTGTATTATAATTTAACATCTGTTGGTGTCTTTATTTTCCCACAAATGAAAGTGATGGTATATTACTTTTAATGTTCATCAATGCAAACTTTTTTTATGGAAATATTGTAAATATTGATAGAGAAGATGTTTAAACTTGGAAATGTATCCTTTCTCAGAAGAAAAAAATTTAGGAAACAAAAATGGAAAAATAGTTTCATTATTATTTGTAAAGATGAAGAACTTAAAGGTATTGTATCATAGAATTAAGAGATTTACCTAAACTTTCACATCCATTTGTACATTTTTGTGTTGTGTGCAAAGTCACCTGTGGTAAACTGATAATTAAATTTGAGGTGCATGTGTCAGAAGAACAATCTTTTTTGGTAAATCTAGATAGTTAAACTTTTTGACCCCTCATATTCTGAACTCATGAAATTCACAAAAATCTACTTAAGTCTGAAATATTGGACTTTAGTATATTGTGCTAATCCTGAAATGTATGCTTCATGGTGTATGATAAAATAGCACTCAGTCTGAAATATTGGGCCTATAGTGTATAATAAAATAGGGATTAGCTCAAAATATCCAGTTAACATGTTCAAAAGATTAATCATATTTTATTGCAAAATAACAAGGAGTAGCTGTAAAAATTAAACATGCAGATTAGAAGCACAAGAGCAATAGAAATAAATATGCCTATCCTTGGAAATATCACTTGTGTTATCTATTATCAGGGTCTTAATATTTCATATTGAGAATCACTTAACTTTGACTATGCAAGCTAGAGTTTCTTATGAAAACTCATATTTCTAAGTTTGTCACTATATGTCACTTGTTTCCCTCAGTCCAGGTAAGGAACTATCTGCCAGATGGACTCAGAATATATTGACAAACATTGATCATTATTATGAATTATTTTACTTCAAATTAAATAAGTTTTAAAGAAAACACACCTAGAACTTCTTGGTGGATACATATATTCAATAGCATTAAGACAACTTATATATATATATACACACACAATGGTTATTCAATAAATGAGGGGAATTTAAAAATTAATAAATGAAAATAATTTTTTTTTGTTTATAATTGGTTTATCATAAAAATTACTTTAATCTCACTAAAATATCTGTTTTGATAGTAACAAATCAAATGGAGTGCTTCCCAAATGGGCTAAACATGGATTTGCTACTATGAGCCTGAACCAAAAAAATTCTATGAATTGCAAACATGCTGATTCTTCACAAAGAAAAAGTTATGGACACAGCAATCAGTAAAGAAGGTCATGCTGACAGTCTTCTAGAACATGAAAATGACCCATCACTATTGATTTCCTTGAAAAAGGTGTAACTATAAACAGTGCCTCGTGTTGCCAGCTTCTTTGGGAGAATTCACCCTATTTACTGAATGACCTTCATATATATAGAAAGAGAGAGAAAAATTGAAATGAATCAGACAAATATGTTGAAAAATAAACGGAAGAAAGAATATATTTGGTATGGATGAAAATTTATTTTCTATGTCTTAGTGTTTTGCTGATGCAATCAAAAATGATATTAGTAAAAGCCAATTTCAAATTCTGGAAGGTAAAGTTGTAATTTTTGTTAGCAACTAGTATAGAAAAATGATAGTTCAAAACCAGGAGGTGACATCCCTAAAGCAGTCTGATGTCTTAAACTGGCAATGCTTGTAACAAAATTGGTGCTAAGTTGTATCAGCCCTTGCTCTTCATTTGGACAAAATTAGTGGCATGTGAAATAGAGAGGAGGAGGACTTGTTATATGAGCACCTGTTCATGATCATATAACTTCGCTCAGATCTGTGCTGAAATCCAAAAACAGATCCATGGTTTTTAAGACTAATGGACTAACATTATAATGCAATTTTTTTTGGAAATCTTTATTCTTTATGTAAACAATTATAAATAGATGCTTTTTTATGTATGTGATTTTAGTGATATCAATCAGTGACCTCATTTTTAACATAGTACATAATATGTAAATATCAAGTTTGTAAAAATGTTTACCTCAATTCTACTCATAATTATATATTAAAAAGAGTGTTTTCCCTTTTTTTCATTTGCATAGTTATAATGTTTTTTTTAGTTTCAGTTATATGACTAGGATTATGTAGATTCTAAGTAAATCAGTCATAAGTAAAATTATTAAGGATCTTAAGATTTCAATTTCTAAAGACTTGTAAACATTAAAAACAATGCAGCCACACGAAAGAAACATACAAAACCTTTCACCAAAGACACCCATAATATTTGTTGCGTTTATTTACATTTCTGGATGCTTCTTTATCCACCTAACACAGGGTATATTCACTATATGCTCAGTCTCTCCCCCACACACCCACCCACTTCAAGTTCTCTCTCTTAAACCTTTCACATGACTGTTTCATTAGAAGTGGAAAGAAATATTTTTCTATTAAGAACATGTTTCTGTTTGAGGTACCATCAGAAAAATTGGTTTATGTCATCTCCTGTCCTCTTTTTTTTAAACCTGCCCCCACACCTTTTTTTTTTTTTTTTAAATCTTTTTTTCCCTGCTTTAAAAAAAAGTGAGTAAAGAGTTAATTAGTTTGTCTCACACCCAATTTGTTTTTGCTTATTGGAGAATAAGACATTATTTGCTTGCTTTTCCGATTGTACCTCTCTGATTATGATGTGCCTGGCCTAAGGGAATAGGCTGACATGCCTTTTCTCTAATCTCCTAGTGTAACATGACCACATGCATGAAGTTTTTATTTTCTTTCTCCCGCAGAACGTATGAAAGGATACCCACAAAATTTTCCACGTGAGTAGCAAAGAGCGAAATCTCAATTTTATTTCAAAATGGCTGATCAAAATATAATTAATGATTTAATTTTTTTTTGTCCTCTCCCTCCCATTTTCAATGTTTCCTTCCCACCCCATAACCTGTTTCTGTGCAAAATTATTCCTTTGACCCAACTACTTTATTTCCTAGAATTCAACTGAATCTGTAGTGTGAGATTTTAAATTAATGAAAAAGGAATTTTTTATGAATTATTTTTTGGCGGCCATTAAGTATCCTCCACCTTTTATTCTTTCTTTTCAACCATTTTATGCTTAGGAATTGCTCAGTTGGTATGCTGAGGATTGTATGGTCTGGTGTTCAATCTCTGATGCCATGCACTTATTAACATAACCATTTGTCACAAGTTAATAAAAAAAAAAAATATTTTAGAAGTATTATTATTCTTTTTTCTGATACTATTGGTTTGATTAGCTTGATAGAATAGAGACATAATGAATTCTGATCAGTAATCATTCAGTGATTCTTTTGGACTAGCATCCTCATTTTTGTCGTTTTGGCTAAAATACTACAGTTGAAATTTTGTGATTAAAACAAATGAGAATGTTAGTCTGAAAGAATTGCTGAATAATAGCCTGCCTTATCTCAGAAATTCAAGCAAAAAATATCATTAATATCCATTTTGAAACCAACGAAAAACAACTGAAATTGATATTTTGAGCCACAACTAAAGTATATAACATTAGTCTAGAATAAGTTGTAGTGAACCCTGACAATTAGTATTTAAGAGAAATTAATTATGGTTGTCAAATAAAAAGGAATGAAAGAAAAACAACAATTTTCTTAAACAAGCAGGAAAGTTGATTCTAATTCTGGGCAAAAAGAATATTACAGGAATTGTCAAAATCGAAAAGTTTTTACACACACACACACTTATATATACATGTATGAGAGAGAGAGAGAAATGTATAATGTTTTCTATGGATTCATTTTATATCAAGAGTTGAAGAATATGTGGGGGATTTATCAAAATTTCAAAGTTTTGTAAAATATAAAATTATATTGGAAGTTGAACAAATCAGATTTAATTGAAATAGAAAAATTTAGTATTACCATCATATAAACTCCCAGTTATTTGCTAAACTTAACATAAGTTGTGAATGTAAACCACTCAATAAAGATAGAACTCAATAGTAATAATGGTCATGTAACTTACACATTTGTTCAATTTTTGAAAATATTTGGACCAATATTACAAGCGTCAGATAAATTTTGAGGCCCTGATTGCAAATAGATATTATAGCTGTAATTTCTATTTATAGATATATATTAACTCTGTGAGAAATGACCTGATAATTTTCTCCTGTTATAAAGATTGATTTTTACTAAGCTTTGTTTAGTTGAGTACAATGACAGACGGTGATAGGAAGAATGTGTTCTGCTAAGCTTCATAGTGGAGAGTTGTTACCTCCCTTGAAAATTAGCATTCAAAATTTTAATATTTTTACTTGAACATAAACATCAGTTAGAAATATGCAACCTTCAGCTACAAGGTAAGCCCCAGATAAATTTATGTGAAGAAAAAAAAAATCAACAAAATATAACACATTCTTTGTTACAAAATCAATTAAAACTCAAAGCTTTAAGTCATTTTGTAAAAACAATTTAAATCAATATTAACTCTTTGAGGATAGACTCATTATTTTTTTTACTTTTTAGAATTTTTTGCATGAAATACTAGTACACATTTGTAATTCTGAGTTTTATTGGCCCTTTGTCAAGACTGGCTGTGGGGATAACAGCTGTCTGAGGAGGTAAAGTAGGAATGTGAAAGTAGTTTGCTCAAGTGCCCATTCTTCTCTAACAACCATTGTGGCATATTAGTGACTAAACATTTCCTCAAAATATTTGGAAATAGGACTGAGCACAGATAAGAGTGGATTCATGTATTTCCCAAGTGAATACAAGAAGCTTCAGCAGAAATTTGGACTTAATTTGCTTATTCCATTTTTTTGAAAACTGAAACTAAAAGTTGCCTTGGTAATTACCTTATTTAAAAATAATTACATGTGACTATTGCCAACAAGCAATAATCTCATTTAAAGAGTTAATCTGTTTCTGTACAGAACCATAGAAAGATTTTGTTAGTAATTTTAAAATGGAAAGAGGTGGTTATCATTTTTAAGGTGTTTATATTGAAAAATTATTCTAAATAGGTTGTATTTGTTTTGAAATCAGCAATTTACAAGAGATTGTTAGCAAGGGACATAAATGCAGTTAGTTTTCTACATTCTTGACCTTCCTAAAGGAACTATAATACATAATAGTGCCAAGATTTATTGAGCCTTATGTAGATAACAACAAAGACCAAACAACTGTTGATGGAATTATTCTATTATTACAAAACACTTTTTTGTAATCAATAATTTGTAATTTTATATCAACTATGTTTTAACTCTAGAATAGACAAATATGTTCAAGTCATTTTGGAGAAGAGTTGAAAAATCAATATTCTCCCTAATTATTAGCTCTTTTCAACTTATTACTTCTACATTTAGGTTTCAAATTCTCTGTGTTTTTGTAACTAAAAGATTTCACTGCTAGCTAGTCTCACTAACTCTTTGATCAGTTTTGCAATTAATCAATTTGGTTTTGATAACATTGGAGATTTTCCTTGCATACATAATTCTTCTTTATTCTCTCACCAGTACATAACATTTTTCCACAATGCAGCTGCTATTATTATTATTTCATCAGCTTTAATTGCTTATTGGGAGTAGTAATTTTCAAAATATTTATCAGTCTTTGTAAATACATGAAATAATGGATCTTATTTTATTAAAAATGAGATTAATTTTTAAATATCTGCTATAAAGCTATTCCTGAAAATTATGATTAATTGATCTCATATACCTTATACGATTTATTGCATATTATGTAGCTATCTTTTGTATATTTAACTTCTGAGATATTTTAATAAATTAAAGGAGATTTGATACTATTACTGAAATTACCATTTCTTTTTCTTTATTTTACTATACTTTATTTGTTTTTTCTTTGTTTAAAAAATGTCATATTTTAAATTTCTGTATATTTTTTGGTATAGTGTTGCAAAGGCCTTATAATAGGTTTCTAGATTTTGATTTATATTTCAATGCTCTTCATTCAACCTATGTTGGGCATAAAGTTTTGGTTAGGTTTTACTAAAAAAAAAATCATCCTTCTCTTCTGTTATAGTTTTCAGTTGATTTCCTGGAAAAAACAAAATGAAAACAACACTTTGCTATCTTCTGTATTAGATTAAAAAAACAGCATGAAATTGCTTGAAAATTGAAAATATACTATCCCAACAAAATTAATGTTTTTTGTACATTTCTGTATATATATATATATGCAAATTTCATTAAACATAATAGACATTTTATGTCTACATATTTTCTTCTGGATCCGTTCGAATTCCCGTATTACTTTTATCGTATTCGGGGGGGGGGATTGATTTATGTATTGTCCATAGTTGTATGTATCCCTAGTACTTTCTGCCCAACTTTGGGCCATCATCAGGGGAGGATCTATTACAAAAGTGATGTAACTTTTGTTTTAGCATATTACTACTGTGTAAGGTTGTCTTTGCCATTGAAGATTATGGCGTTTGCTTTTAAATGGAATTCTATAATTAGTGCCAGTAGCTAAAGACATTTAAGTACATTAGCACTGGTTTGAAAATTAATTCTATTAAGTGTTGGTTGTATGTTTCTAATATGTAGTGCTTCGAGAATCGGAAGTTTTTGTTTATTATTTTGATGTTCTAATATTGTGTTGTCGGTGAGAATTCATGCCCGACAACATAACTACGGAAAATTCTCACCACCATAATCTTCAACGGCAAAGACGCCCTTACACAGTAATAATGTGCTAAAACAAAAGTTACATCACTTTTGTAATAGATCCTCCCCTGATGATAGCCCAAAGTCGGGCAGAAAGTACTAGGGATACATACAACTATGGACAATACATAAATCAATTCCCCCCGAATACGATAAAAGTAATACGGGAATTCGAACGGATCCAGAAGAAAATATGTAGACATAAAATGTCTATTATGTTTAATGAAATTTGCATTAATGAAGAAATGCTGCCTAAATATATATATATATATATATATATATATATATATATATATATATATACACACACACACACACAAAAACAAATTATATTAACCTCTCTGCACAAGCAGAATGACACCTGGGGAAATTTTTTAGCAGAATTTAACATGCTTTGATTCAGAGTTTTCCCTTCTTTAGACTGATTGCCATACCAAGCTCAGTCTGCCCTACTATTTACCCATAACTGGAGGGAGAATAGTAGCATTCATACCTTTTCCAAGAGTATTAGCACTATGTGAAATGCAAACAGCGTTGTTCAGGATTTAAACTCTGGTCGCCATGAAAATTTCCTACAACGGTAACCATTACACCACAAATGCCTCTATTTATATATATATATATATATATATATATATATATATGAATGACCTACACATATCTTGTCCATCAGATGATTTTGAAACTAAGAAAAGACTAATTAAGAAACATGCTTATAAATAATTAATATTTAATTAATCATTTTGTGAATGTTTCAATATTTACTCACATTCTTTTCAGAAAATTATGAATAGAAATGACTATAGATTTTTTTAAAGTTGTGAATGAATACTGAAATATTCACAATTGTGTTTGACTTTTGCTTGTTATCAAATATTCATTACTTACAATCATGTTTTTCAAGTACTTTTCATCCTTTAAACACACACACACACACACACTTCTCTCTCCCTATTTATGTTAACTCAAAATTTTCCTAAATTTCTTGAAACAAATCCAAGTTTTCAATCTAACCCCCAATATTTCTGCTCTTCTTCCTTTGTAGCATGTAAACTTCTTTTATTAAATCCAGGTAAGAATTAGGAGACCTACAAGGTCATTTTTATATTTGTTCTTGATACCTTTTAAAGGCCTATTTTTAGTAAATATTGTTAGTATTAGTAAATACTGTAGAGTGTTACTTTTCACTCAAAGTTAAGAATTTAATGACTTGAAAGAAATTTCCCTTGATTTGGCCATGTGAGGACGTATTTATTGTTTTTAAGTAAATAAAAATGAATTAAATTGAAACATACAATTGAAGGATATATGCATTTAATCTTTCTGTTGATAAGCATTTTCTTAATCAGTTCTTTATAACTTATAAGATTACTCCATTTTCATCTTTGGTCCTCACGAAAATCAGTTTTAAGATGAGATTATTATTATTGGAAATTGAACTGTTGAATCCTACTTTTATGCTTTGAACTATCATTTTGATCAAGATATTCTCCAATCATATTCAAGCAAATGACAAACCTTACTCATAGATTAAACTCATTTGCATCAAAATATTTTTATAATTATTGTTGATTAAACTTTATAAATCTTTTTTAATGGTCATTAAATCAAAAAGAAAAGATAATTAATGATTATTGTCTTTATTAATGGAGCTGAGAATGTTTGTTATACAATGTTAAACGTAAATATCCTCAGTCATAAATTTAGGTGAAAGAATTTGAATTGTGTGTTAGCCTCTAAAAAGGTTCTGGATGATTCTTAATCATTAAAATAATTACATTGATACTTAAACTATTTCTAATCTCATAATCAATCTAATAAATCTGATTTGTTTATTTAGTGTAGCTGCAATAAATAATTCTCATTATGACACAAATCAATATTGGCATGCAATAAAAGTCTCCTATTAAGATATTCCAACATATTTCTTAGTTATAACCTGGCATTAATATCCATTTCTTATCTATACTTATTTTTACTATTGTATAATATTCAAAAACATGTCAAAGTGATTGTTTATCATTGTCTAAACTAAAATATTGCGGTATGCATGGTTTTAACCAGTTATAATTTTTAAAATGTATGTTAACAAGTCCCACTTGCTTAGTACTTGGAATTGAACGTTTAGACCATTTGATTTTGAATTAAATATTTTAACCATTGAGCATTATTTTGAACTCTATATTCCAATATGAAAAATATATTCAGACAAAAATTAATTCATGCAGGAATTGGCTATCTATTTAACCAATCTATTTAACATTTTATCTTTTGGTGTAATTTTATAAATGAGTTCTAGTAGTTATGAGAACATATCAGTTTGATAGAAATATTTTTCAATAAGAACTTATCAATGATAAACTTATGCAAATTAACTTTTTTTTAGTCTTGGCTAATTGCTCAGTTTGTAATGATTATATATAAGATAAAAATATTTGTTGAAGCAATTGCTTACCTCATTCTTATAATGAAGATTTTAATTACTTAGACAACAGTTAATGAGATTAAGTGATATTTTCAATTGAATTCCATCAGGAAATGGTAATCTTTCACTTAAATTTTAAAGATAAATTTGTTTTTATATATTATTTCTATATAAGTATTTTTATAATGATAGTATCACTGAGTTTCAGTCACTCTGGGAAATATATTTCCATAAAATAAGCTATTCATTTAAAAATGAGTTCAAAGAAAGAAAAATGCATGAAGAGGATTGAAAATTGGATTGGTTGAAATGTAGCATATTAAATTGTTCTTGAGAGATTTTAAGTTAAAAAATCACAATGAGTGAAGTTTTTTTTTTTTTTTTTAAGCAAAATGTTTGAAATCATGTCAAAAACCAAGAGATTGTTATGTATCTAATAAATGACACAATTTTTGTATGTTTGTTCCTATAGCACAACAAAATAGAATAATTTTTGTTAAAGCATTTTGATAATATTGTACTAACTTGGAGAATAAAGTAATTTTGGTTCTAACTGGGCTAACAGTTTCCCAGTAATTTTTTGATTAAAAAAATGTATATCCTAGGGAGAGAAGTCCTTGTCAATTAACTGCTAATTACAGAGTTTTTCTTTGAATTTTCCTTAGTAGAAAAAGCAAGGAAAAATCTTTGACCTATGTGCACCTTTTTTATTAACCATGTTGATATACTAGTGACACTACTGTAATGATAATCAAACTTGCAAATAATCATAATCTATACTATGAAAAGAAAGTTACTTGACATTGAACAGAAGTTGGCAAAGGTGGTATTTAAATGAATATTTAGAACCTTCATAGTTATCCATCAAGCATTAGATAATTAGCCATTTTTTTATGTTGAAGATTTAAGATTGCAATTTTACTTTCTTGATTAGTTGCTAACCTAAAACTAAATAACTAAGCTGGTATTTAATGTCTTCTATCTCTAGCAGTAGAGCTTTATTCACTCAATATTGATGCTCTTTCGTGAGAAATATAAAGGCCTTTTTCAATCACATATCTGGATATGAATGAATTAATGGTAATTTTGTAGATTTTAAGTTTCTGTTGATTGTATTAATGATATTTTACTAGTCATTAAATGTTTATCTTTTATTTTCAATAAAATCTATCATAATTTTAATGATGTCAGTTATAAACATGTAGAAATTTCTTTCTTGGAAGAGATTACATGTTCAGTCAATTACAATATTCATTTTGAATAAAACATCTTATTTTGATAATTGGTCTTTTAAGATTAACATTAGAATACATAATTTGGTAAAGTTCTTTATCTTTTAATCTATTGTATTCAAGAATATTCCCCTCACTCTTTGCTAAGTTGTATGAGAATTATGTGTAAAGAAAACATATGGATTATTGCCTCTACCATCTCTTTAACTGTTGGATTTTGATTCTGTGAGCAAAAATTTTTTTTAGATACAATTGCCTAAATGTCTATCAGAAACTGTAGCTTTACAAGTTGAGAAGAAATGGGTAGAATTTAGAAAATAAGATGTTTACAATTGAAAGAATTTCTTAATAATTATTATACATAAAAAACCACCTGTAGAAGAATGAAGAAATGATACAGATCATTAATTAGGCAGAATTATACAAAGAAAAAAATGGCTACTTACACAGTAGCTTTATTTTAGATTTATTTGAGCCTGATCTATATATCTCGCCAATAAATCAACAATTTATTAACTTGAAAAGATATGGTGTTAATTGGTAAAATAAATATTTGAGGAAAGAAAAAGATTTAAAAATCTGTATAAATATTGATGTTAGGAATTAAGTGTGCCTAATTTTATTTTGAAGGCATCTTGGTCAACTTTAGCTATATTTTGTGTACAATCTTTGAATTACTCAGTTTTTCTTAATAGTTTTATGCTAGTTGGATTATCAAGTTAAAAAAAAAAATTCTGAATTGTTCTTCCAAGTTGTGTATTTCATAAGCTTATAGATCCCATATATATATGTATATATTTATTTTAATTCCTAAAACTGTTATCCCAAAAATTTGCACAGCAAATGTAGTAGTTGTTCAAATGAATCATAAAGGGTAAAGTAGACTTTTATTAATTTTTATGTAATAATAATTTCCTATTTCTGGGATCCCAGCTGCTAGCATTATTGTTCTTAATAATAACAAAGACAAGGATGATATGTTTGTTCACTGATACTTTTTTTTTTTTAAATTTTGCATGTTTGCTTGCTTTACTTTTTCCTTTGCACTGTACATAAGATTCCCCACCTCTTCTTGTTAGGTCAAGCATTGTTAACCTTTTGGCTACCACAAGCTTCCCACTAAAGAGCTATAGTGTTGCAAGCCCATATGTAACTTAGTAGCCTCCACTTTGAAGAGGAAATGTGTGCTTTCACTTGAACCTACATTGTAAAAGGAATGACATTTTAAATTATGTAAACAAAAAAAAAAACAAGGTGCCCATGACTTGCTGAATATCAGGGCAGCATATACATGAGAAGTGTTTGTAGAATCATGTTGTATTTCTCTTTGAATACCTGTTTTAGAAACCTTTATCATTGGTTGGTCAGAGACAAGTAGCCTGTTTGGGGTTAGTTTCTAAGAAGATAATAGGTTAGTTACCTGATTTTTTTATGGTCTTTAAAAAATAAACATGATTCTACAGCCTTCTTTAATGTTACCTCAATTTGCTTTCTCTGCCTTTACCTTTAATAATGTTAAGTATTATTATTGTCATGGTGGTTTTGCCTCAGCCCCCCTGGCAAATCCTTGCCTCTCTGCATGTCTATTCTTTGTCTAGCATTTATCTTTTCTTTCTTTCTTGACAGCACAGCCCCTCCTCCTCCTCTCATTAATGGGAATGGTGATTTGTTGAAATATTTTTGTTTATTTGATATGATTTACTTCCATTTATTTATTTTTTCAGATTTTCATGAATCAATTTTTTAAAAATCACAAAGAAAATTTTAATTTCTGAATTTTGTAAATTGATGACTCAATACAAATGCTCCCCCCTTTATTTTTCATACTTATTTGCACAATTATCAAATCCTCATGTATTTCTCAAGTTAAAAAACATTTCAATTTCAGGATGTAAGATTTCACACCAAAATAAAAGTAATATGTTATGAGTTGGTGTTATGGAGATTTTAGTGAATATGTATTTTATTTAAAGATTCTTTTTGACTGACTTGAAATTTATGCATTGCCCAATTGGAATTGATAATTAAAAATGAATATCTGGCAATTTTTACTATTTTTGTACCAGCAAGATTTAAACCATAAAGTAATAAAATAAAAATAAAAAAATAATAAAGATTTCAGTGAATTTAACCTTTCAAGTCCTTATGATATTATTAAAACTATGTTGTCTGTTTTATGACAGTTAAAATTTTGCTGTTACAAGTTTTTAAAATTGAGAACATTCTCCAGTTTTGCTTTCTTTTTTTTTTTCCAGGAAATATTGTGTATAAGTATTTAGTCTGGAATCTGTGTGAGAACCTTACAAAAAGAAATATATATTCACAGTGTGCAAAAGTTCCTTGCACTATTTTTTTTGTTTTTAAACTTTTCTGCAAAGTTTTGCACACACCTAATATACTTTTAGATAATTGTTTTTATTACTGATTTTTAATGCATTAATGATATTTGATGACAGATTTTCTATTCTATATCAAAGTCCTATCAGTTATACAGCAACTATGAAGAAACTTCTTAATGGATTAATCTTCATGTATATGAAGTTTTACTTCAGAATTTCATAAAGAATTAAACCATTTACAAGTTTCTTTTTAGTTGCTGTTGAAGTATAAATGATATGACTTTTTTTTTCTTTTTGTGGATTTAAATCTCAGCAATGACATTTGCTGTTCATCAAATATGCACTAAAAAACTAAAAATTCAACAAAATATTTGAAAAGTTTCTTTTAAGAGCAAAGTAACTGACAGTTTGTCATAAATTAATATTGATTTTGCACCAGCTGGTTTATGATTTATACATTACTTTAAATTTGAATGATAAATACAAAAATGTTAAGTAGACTGATCTAATGAACAATAGAGAACTTAACAGATAAATTCAACTGACTTTCTTGAGTCAATTACTTGAGTTTTCCCAAAGAGCATTTAATTTTCCACACACTTGTCAATAAGAACTGAAAAGTGGAGTGGTGTGTATTATTTTTGGCCAGCACTAGATGATTACTTGGAAATATGTACAAATATTATCTTCAGTTTTATATGAGATGACAAAAGGATAATTTTGTTTGTTGTACATTTGATGATACAAAAGAAATCAAATTTGTTCTTGAATATAGACATTCCAAAAATCAAATCTTTATCTTATTCAATGACCCACTGCTTTGCTAAGATAATTAACAATCTCTTATGTCATTACTTAAGAGTTTATTTTTCTCGGGCTTCTTCACAATGATGACCATGTATCAAATTAATCTTAATGAATAATTAATCTAAATTCTTTTGTATTACATACAAGGTTAGTTTTCAGAAGTTTTTTTTTTTTTTTTTTTTTTTTTAACCTGATTTTATATTATTTTGCATATTTTTTACACTCCAAAAGGTAAATATAAAGAGATATATAAACAAATTTTGACATGAGATATTTGGTAACTATTTTTTGCAACCATATGATTTCACCTAATATAAACACTGAATTATGGTTGTTAAACTTTGTAAAAAAATTCTTTTGGTTGAAGTTTACTATACATGGTTTTTATTTGGTTTCTATACCTTGAAAAAAAATAATCCAAAAACAAAAACTATTAATTCTGTTAAGTTTTATTATTTTTTAAGTTTAGAAATATCAGGTAAAAGATTTTCATAATTTTTGGATTCAAATACAGATTTTATTTATTTATTTTTTTTTCTATATTATGAGGCCATTTTGTTGTTCTTCATGATCCTAAACTATTCATTTGTCATCTTTTGTTGATTTTTTTCACATCTGTACACATTTTAATTCTCCATAAAATATTAGTGATGAAAAGGATTCTCTAAAAATAAAACATTTTATAGTTTGGTGTTAAATGGTATTGTTTTTAGAAGAGAGGCAAAAACCTTATTTGGATGCTACTGTTATACATTAGTAGAATGCTGAAAACCCACAAGAAAAGAAAACATAGCTCACGTGTGGATTAAATTTTTCAACCAGTTTCTTTTAAAATTAGTAGCATCTGTGAACCATAAACTAAATTGTTTTTATCCCATTTATCCTCCAAACTTGTTGAGATAAATGTTTAAGGGATCCTACTTTACCAATGTTGGTCTATTGTGATAGCAAAGCTAACACAGCTGGTAATCTGCATTTCTAACATAGAAAATATATAAATTATTTTTTAAATTAGGTAATGGCCATGGCAAATAATTGAAAACAACACTTTAAAGTTATCTCTAAATTTGATTAGCTTTAATGTTGATGGGTTTTTGTTTAATTGCCAAGGTGAAAGAACAAACAGTGGTTCCCTCAAATATATGTCAACTTGGATGTCTAGATTTGGGTGGTTTTATGGAAAGAGATATTGACTTTCCTTTTATAAAACAAAAAAACAAGCCAATTTTTGTTAGTTTTAGCATAACTCAGCTCATATTAACATTTAGATTAGAATTTCAGATTTGAAAGTCAAAAGTACAAACCTACTTTCTGGAAAATATTATCTAATCAATTACATAATCAGTACCATTATTACCATACTTGTCTATCTTGAAAACAACTTTTCAATTCCTTCTTTCCAAAAGGAAACTTGATTTAATGCAAAGATAGGCCATATTTGACAGCATCAAAGTTTTGTTAAGTTTTATTACTTAGAAAGTGTTTTAGAGATCTTAACAAATTAGTCTGATAATATAATGTTAGGTAAGGCAGATGGGGTTAAATCTCCCAATCTAAATGTTTCATCTTTTGACAAGTCTTTCTTGCTGAATGTCATCTGCAGAATATATCCTTTTTCAATTGACCAATGCTGGGTGTTTGTCAGTTAAAGCTTGAGTCAGATATTCTAATTGTTGACTGTAGATATCAATTGTTATGTTTGATGTTCCAATATATTAAAGTGCATTGTGCTTGTGGTATTCTTTCTAACACACAGCAAGACTTTTTGGAGGTATAAATACTGGTGTCTGATCTGAAGAGGGTCATTAGCTTGCGCACTTTATGTTAATATACAGAACCTATTTTTTGTTCCTTGTAATAATTCAATGAAGAAATATATTTTTGTCTGCTCTGTTGCAGATTACTGATTATTGTTTTTTGTGATTTATTTTTTGCAGGTCTTTTCAATTATAAGTTTATATGAGATCCCAACTCTTTGTATGTTGACTTTCTGATTTGTTAAAGATGCTCTTATACTGTAAACTACATTGAAAATGGATTAATTTAATTTTTGGTTATGTTAGATATTCAATAAATAGCACACAAAATTTAGGATATATACATACATACATACACACACACACACACACACACATTGTGATACTCTTAATGATACATTTTATTCTTCTCTTAAACCTAATAACATAATTTTGTTCCTTTTTTTCTTCCCTTCAACCTTTGTCTTCTTTCACATATCAGCATCATAGAGAAGCAGAGTGATGAAATAACCAGGGACAAAGTTCAGTAAGGTCAACTTGAACATTCAGTATAGGGTGTTTACTGATTTATTTTTTGCAGGCATGATGAGTCATCCCCAAGCAGCTACAGTATCTGCACAGATGCAATACCAGCCACGACACTTGCTGCAGACACGACCACCTCCTAATCAACAAAAGCCTCTTCCTTTGCAGGTAAGTAAAACCAATTTATTGAATACCATTTCTTAAGATACTTAAATGAGATGAAAATTATCTAAAAAGGATAGACACTTTCTGTTGTAAAAAAAAACTGAACTTATTGCTGTCATTGCAAAAGTAGCTTGCTAACTATTAACAAAGCACTGTTTCTTGTGACGCTCTAGTTGGCTTTTGGTTTGTTTTGTGTTTGGAGTTGAGTTCTTTTTATATTTTTTTCTTTTCTTTGATTTTCTTCATTATTTTTTTCCTGTTTCTTTGTTTTTTTGTTTCTGCCACTATTTTTGATCGTCCAGTGTTTAACCTTCAGGTTTGAAATCAACCACTTCTTGCTGGCATATCTGTGCCGTGGCTTTCAGGTTACTGGATTTTTTTTTTCTGTGGAATTTTTTATTTGGGGTCATTTCCTGGCACAGAATGTGGTGCAGATATTCCATGAAGATCTCTGTGTTGAAATCTTGATGTGTGTGTGCTGTCAGGGTCGAATCCTGGTCATGGCACCAAATATGATACTTCAGTTTGCACCGTCTGGACCCTTATTTTGGGCACAGTATCAAATATAGTACTATAGCTTGGCCTGGCTCTAATTTTAACACTACCACTTGGTCTGGTACCAAATGTGTTTCCAGACAGTTTGTTTATCAATCTTCTCTGTGCCCACACAGTGTTTGAAAGATCCACAGATAAGGAATGACACAATCCATCTGGAACTTCTTCTGATGGTCAGGTTGATTCATTGGAACAAAGTTGCCTGGGTGTTGGCAACTCAAAAACAGAAAGAACTCTCCATCAACAATTAGCAATCATTTATTGTTCAATGTTCAGACTGCATACAGTAGCAGGAGAGAGAAAATCTGTTAGGGTCTATGAACAGACACAAAGAGACATGCACCCGCCCGACCAAACTCTCTGAATGCAAACTTTTGACAACTTTTTAAAAATTCGCTGATTTTTTTATATATTTAAATTCCAGATATCGGTAGAGTGATGTCATTTCTTACGTGTCCCAAATTCACTGTTTTCATTTCCCCAATCAAACTTGTCACAGACAAGATATGAATCCATTTTGTTTACATTTTGGCCTTCCTGTGTTGATTGTTATGTACTCACTTAAACTTTCCAATCAAATATTTTCGGTAACTTAACAGCTAACTGAAAAACTTGTGGCCTAACCCAACTGGGTAATAAAATAATTAACCATCACAGTAAATGTGTTACAAAATGTATTAATGGAAAGTTTTTTAAAAAAGTGATTACTTAACAATATTTATCTATTGCATATTGAATGTATTTTATTGATGTTTTAATATAAAGTTATGAAACATAATTACATAATTTGTTTTAATAATGTACAACAAATAAGATTGATTCCAGAAAGATTGATAGGCTATTATTGTTATTATGTTACTCCTTAAGAGGTTTTCACACCAGCATTAGCTGTTATGATGAAAATGATTTGTAGGATGAACCCAGGTTACATAGAAATCACAATCTGATCTATTTAATTATTAAAAGAGAAAATAATATTTCAAGTGTTTCTAAAATTTTATTTTTTAGATAGTATTAAATGAATACTATTAATTCATACCTGTTTATTTTTCTTGTAAAATTTTATTAACTTGAGAATTAAATATAAATATTTCCAAAGGCAAGGTTGACTTCGGGGTCTGAGGTAGTTGCATATTACCACTGTTGTCAGGAATTAATGTTAGAATTTTGTATTCCCGATTTTAAAAAAATCTTTAAGGCAAGCAGGAACAAAACAACTTTCTATTCTTCACCATGTAGCTGCTAAGTTTAGGAAATATTCAGATTTTCTAAGGGTATACATAAACAATAAAATGATTAGTAATAAGCAATCAAAGCCTGCAACCATACCATTTTTGAATAGTGCTATTTATTTATATTTATTATATTTTTGATGCCAGCATCTGCATCCAAAATGTTTCATGTCTGCCTTCTTATGTGTTTATCATTAAAACTAAAGTTGAAACATTTTATTCAATGGCAACTCAGCTCTGTCATCTCTCTATTAAGCATACTATGGCCACTTAGGGAAGCTTGTGTTCATTGGTAATTTTATTTTGTCTTTTGGTAGAGACATGAGGCCTTCATGCAACAACCACCCCCACAACAACAACAGCAGCAACAACAACCACCACCCCAGCAACAACCTCAGCAGCAGCAACAACCTCCCTCACAACAACCTCAGCAACCCCCTCAACAACAGCAACAGCCACCTCCTCAACAACAGCAAGCACCTCCACAGCAACAGCAGCAACAACAGATGCCAGTCCAGCAGTTACCTGTGTCAGCCCCTAATGTAAGTGATCCTCAGTGAGTATTTTACAGATTTGTGTTGGATTTTATGACCTTCATGATTTGATAATGTTGACCTTTGGCAAAAATAAACAAATAGATAATGAAATGTATCTCTATTTATACTGATATTCATACCTTAATTTTGTCATGAATAGAAGTTCGTAAAGATATTTTGAGATTAAATTTTTCCTTTTGGTGTCAGGTTATTTCGTTTTTGGTAATTAACAAACCATTATGCAAATACTGGTAAAGAATGTAAGTATGCAAATGATTTGAGTGACAATTATGTTATATAATAGTTGTCAGATTTTGTGGTTGAATACTTTATCTTAAATTATCCTCATACCAATATGTTTAAAGGAGTTATTTCCCTTGAGTAGTAATCTCATTCTAATTTTTTTTTTAACTATTCAAGCTTATCAAATGATTAAATTTAATTTTATTAATTGATGATTATGTTGGAGTAATTATTTGTTGCTTATTTCATTTTATTGATTTTGTTTCAGCAATTACAGTACCAAGCAGCCCAAGGAAGACCAATGGTTCAAAGTCCATATATGAGTCCACAACAATATGGACAGGTGAGTAGCTTTATATATTGGTGAGTAGGTGAGGATAGAGATTTTTAAAAACATAATTGAATGAAGAACAAATATTATTTTTTGCAGTTAACAATAAATACATGTTTATAAAATTTTTCTTTCTCTCTCTCTCTCTCTCATTAAATACATAAAAAAAATTTCTCTAACGTGACAGTAATTTCATCTGGCGAACCATTTATGGCCTAATGAGTAGAGTATTTGCCAATGGTTTGGGGTTCAATCCCAGCTTGACTCAAAAAAATTGTACTTGATTCCGCCTTACTTAACACCCAGCATTATAAGGTAAGGATCAAGGGAAAGTGGAGCAATCCAGGGAACAGAGTAGCACCCTCACCTACACCTCAGTGTAGTAGCTATTGAAAAGGGAGCTTTTGGGTCACCCTCGACTAAGGTCACCAACTTTTACTACATGTGGAATAAATTGTTTTAATTTGTTGTTTTATTTAAAATTATTAAATCTCAAAAGTTTGAAATTAATCAGAGCTTATTTTTTTTATTTGTGGTTTTATGTAAATGAAAAAAGACTAAATATATTTTCATGTGGAAGTTAATCTACAGGGTCACTACAGATATCAACCAAATCAAATAACAAAATTATAAGGCCCAATGATTTCAGGGAAGGTCCACAATACTACAGAGATTATGGTATTTTTCAAAGACAATACTGGTAGACACTAGGGTAATTGGTTTCCAATTGCAACATGGGACTCAGTTTTGTAACCAGTTTTGTTATTGTGATTCAAAAACAAGAGTCTTTCTATCTCAGTTCGCCGCACCAAATTCATTTCATCGCACCAGGTCTCTGGTCTCACTCAGCTGTCAGAAGCTCGACTGTTAACACCTCCCCAGGCAAATGACTTTTTTCTCTGCTGACCAAATTTGTGTGTCTCTTAAGTAGTGCCTGCTACAATCCCAAGCCTGCCTCTGATTCGCTGAAAGTCTTATTCAAATTAAACCAACCTACAATTTGTTATGAGAAGGTCTCAGGTTCAATTCTTGATAAGTCACAAGTTTTCTTCCCTTTTCCTACCTGATCCCATTACCTGACAGGCCAAACAGACACATGGTCGTTTGCATGAGTGATAATTTCTATTACAGTTATATATGAGTCCACAACCTTTTGAGGTATTTCTTGTGCTTGTGAAAGAAAAACTTCTGAATCACAAACTTATTCTTAAGAATTTAAATTCTGAAATATTTAAATATATTTTCTCTTCATTTATTTATTGTCAGACTAAAAATAAAATATTTTTTTAATATTATTTAACTAAATTTGATAAAACTCCTTGTAGTTCAACCTTTTGGAAAATTTTTGCTTTGATCTAATTTTTAAACTTAAATAAAAAAAAATTCTACAGAAAGGTGAGCTGTTAATATTTTTTATTCTTTTCTGTCTAATTTTGTTAAGAATTTATCTGTTGAATTTGTTTTGTTTATTTAATTACAGAGCCCTGGCCAACCTCAACAACCAGGCAGTGTGAATCAGTTGGGACCTGTTAGTTCTCCTGCAACACAAAGGTTAGCAAAATAGTTTTTCATTTTGTGTTATTCAGATTTATAACTAAACAAAACCTGGCATAAGATTTAGTTTTTGAAACATTTGTGTATATGAAATGTGCCAAGTGAAAATGATTTAAATTCAATCATGATCTGTTAAAAAAAACAAAAACAAATAATCCTATTTGTTTATCAAATGAGTCACTACCACCACATTCTGCTCTATACACAGAAGACATGTTGAATTACTTGAAATGTTTTACATACTGCCACCTCTTGAAATTATCAACTCAAAGTTGGTGTATTTTGTAGAATTGATTCTTTTCTATTAAATTCTTGTTTGAAAACAAATGAAAATTGTGAATCTTTAATATAAAGAAAAATGTATTTAAGTTATATAAATTATCGTATCATTATTTTATTATAAGGTTTTAGTCTGTAGTATCACCTCCCTTACTAAGGTCAGTAAATGGGGCAGTCAATACTAACTCAACAGAAATCTTGGTCCTTACTTCCACCTCGGCCAAGGAATGCTATCCCAGAATTCATCGCCTCTCACTCTTCTCTCTTCCCTTCTCTCTCCTTTTCTCTCTCGCTTTCCCTCTCCCTCTGGTCAATCAGCGGAGATAGTAGCAGTTGCTATATGTACTTGGGTAATGTTATTTGAGATAATGAGAAGTACAAATATTAACTTTAAAAGAGGAATTTTATTCTTCGTATACAACGCCACGTGTTGGCTAGAAAATGTCCGGCGGTCAACACGTGTGTTTAGTGTTTGGAATCTCTTCAGCAACCGCCTCCTCTTCTGTCTTGGGTCGTCTTCGGCAACTGCTACTATCTCCGCTGATTGGCCAGAGGGAGAGGGAAAGCGAGAGAGAGAAGGGAAGAGAGAAGAGTGAGAGGCGATGGATTCTGGGATAGCATTCCTTGGCCGAGGTGGAAGTAAGGACCAAGATTTCTGTTGAGTTAGTATTGACTGCCCCATTTACTGACCTTAGTAAGGGAGGTGATACTACAAGTCTGTATGTTTGTTTTTTTTATGTTTGTTCAGTGTATTTGGTATCAAGTTACTCCTGAAGGTCACCAAGTACTTTTCATCTCTTCAACTAGAACATCAGAACATCAAGGAAAAATATACCACATAGCTTCCTCATCAAAGTTAGAACTTTTTGTGAGGAAACTATAACAAAAATATATCATGTTTTATGTTGTTGTATAAGAAAATCTAGCCAACTTCTAAGAATTAAGAAGTCATAATCTGAAGTAATGAAGTCTAGCATGGCAGAACATATAAGGAAAGAAAAATCAAAATCATTTTAGTGCCTATTCTCAGTGAAATGAAATCATCGCGAAGAACCATAAAAAGATGGATTTTTTTCCTTCAGATTTTGTGATTTTCCACTGCTAATGTCTAATGCTCAGATCAAGAATCTTTTAATGAGGCAAAAGCTCTTTCAGATAAATTATACTGTTGAGAAAGGCTAAAGAAATTATCCAAAATGTATTGATAAAAACAATAAAAATAAGAATACTATCAAAAAGCTTTTACTCATTGATCAAAAACCAATAAAATTCATAGATTGATTGATGAATATTTGATTATATAAAGAAAATATTGTCTTCAAAAGAAAATGTCTATTTCTAATCATTTTCACCAAGAAACATTAAACATTATCAAAAACTAAACATTTTGTGTGAACGAAAGATTTTGACTTTTGTATTAGTGCAATTTATTTATATTGAAAATGGGAGAACATTACTGAGTGAATAAGAGAACAGTACTCCAGGATTCAGCTAAAAGAGCATTTTGAAATAATGAATCATATTTATAGAATTAAAAGATGTACTTAATCTCAGCTTACTTATTTATAATTTTACATTAGACATTTGGGAAGTATATTTTTCTGATTTACCTTTTGGAAAAAATAGGTATTACAAGGTCTGATAAACTGCTTCTTTTAAAGAATTCTTTTTTTCCACTTTATATTTCTGTATATTCCCCTGTGCTAAATTACTTAAAATGATTGCTATAAAAATTCTTGTTGCATATACATTCTTTTTTTTTTTATAAAATGTTATATGCCAGAAAGTTCTGCTCATATATCATTTTTCTGTTTTTTCTATAATGTTTCAAAATCATAAAAATGCCAATTCTTGTTATTTTTGCACAGTTCCCATATGGCTCATTCACCAGCCAATCTAGCAGCTCCTTCTCCAAATACTCACATTGTGCCATCGCCTGTTTCAAGAAGCAACCCAACAATTGGAGCACCGTCTCCAGGTAGTGCTCTTAACACACCAGGTGAGCCACTTTTTATTTTTTACTTATTCAAATATATGGACCATGTTTTTTTTTTAATTTCAAAATGTCTCATATTAACATTCTTTCTTCACAAAAATCTCATCTTTTCTAACAAATAAAATTCCTGTCTATTTTGATCCAGATAAAATGAAATTGAGGAGTTTTGTTCAGCACATGCTTGCAAGAAATTGTTTAACATCAGAAACAGTTTATTAATATATATTAAATTAATTAAATTTATTGATATATAGTAAATTCAGTTTAGTACAGCATTTGAGAAATGGAGATAGAAAGAATGTCTTGTGCTAATCTTTTAAGTGTGGTGGTGGTGAGAGAGCTTACCTGAATTGAAAATCAGCATTTGAAATTCTTCTCTGTCTGACTTTCTTAGATGAGGAATTATTATTATACATTAAGCTCTAATAAGTACCTCAGTTGGCCTTGCTTAGAATTGAAATAATGTATTGCAGTTTTCTGATGAAGAAAGGACAAACATTAAGGTTAATGCTTAAAAATTTGACCCTCATACAGTACAAAGTCCTTTTGGATAAAAGTATTAATTTAGTGGTGGTAATGAATTTAATTCCTTCATCAATCAATCATATATTCTTGTTCAGTAAAAAAAAAAAAAAACGTGAAAAGACGACCACAACTGATCCAAAATATATTTTGGTATAAGCAACAGAATAAGAACTAAGTACAACAGGCTGAAGAAAGCAGAAAGATACATTAGATTAAACATTGTGACTATAATGAAATGAGGAGTACTTAATTAAGAATTGATTACCATAAATAATAATAATTTACAATACTTGCTTTTTACCTTTACTCTAAGTATTATTCTAACTGGTCAGCATGAAGTATTGTTGATTTTTGTTGACTGACCACAAATATATGATCTTTTTGTCAAAGTATAAAAAGATTGACTGTTGTTAATTTCTTTCACCTAAAACTAAAATTGTAGGTGATTGACTGCCTAACCCTACCATGCATATTGGTTGATGTCAGGCAGTTAGCAATTCATTTGCAGTTTTAAGGAAGAGGTGCTTTTATGTTCAATAAATGAATTAAATCTTGGCTGGAGTATATTGATTGATCTTTTTCTTTTTTTGAAGGCAACCCTGTGTCTGTTGGAGCAGCACAAAGCCCTGAGGACCAAGCCTATCTTGAAAAGTTAAAACAGTTGTCGAAGTATATTGATCCTTTGAGAAGAATGGTTCGTAGGATTGATACTGAAGAGGGTAAAATTGCATTGAGTGATTTTGAAAGCTTCACTTGGTTTTCTTTCTCCTTTTTTGTTTCCTTGTTTTATGAACAAAATTTTCATTTGCTAAAAGCAAATTAATTTATTGTCTCTGAAAAGTTTTCTTTTTGGTAACATGGATTTTTAATGTTGCATGTCTGTTTTTTCAAATGACTGTAAATTGTGATCTAATAATGCAAGCACATGCATAATTTGCAATATTTGGTGCCTTTGATCATATCATCACTGAGTTAGAGACATGTAAATTTTGAAAATGTAAAACAGAACAAAAATATCATTTTTCTCACCAAAATGCTTTGAATTAAAATGTTTTTTATCAAGAGAAAGAGGTTGTATTGCTTGACACCCTCTGATAATTTTAAATACTTGCTTTTTGGTAATGCTTAACTTGCCTTCTGTGGTCTAGACAAGAAATCAAACTGGTCACTAAAATTAGGATATACCAAGCTCTTGTCCAATCCATACTCTTTTATGGCTTTGAAATTTGGCTAATGAGGACAGGGGACTTATGCAGACTCAAGGATTTTGATCCTCACTGTTTACACTGTATCTGTTTGTAAGTTTTATTGAAAACCTTACTTCTATTGATGGAAGTGATAAAGTTTGTTTTAATAGGTGTGATGCTAATGAAGAATTGAAGTAAAGCACTTCTGTAGATTCTTTTTCTATATGCAAATCTGAATCAATTGGATCACTTCCTATGTGCTCATAAGCTTTCCTAGTGTCATGATAGGTTGAAATTTTGCTTTGTCAGATTTGGACTGTGCTAGGTGAAAGCTTTGCAGACATCCAGTTAGCAATTGATGAAATGCAGCTTTATGCTTCAGAGCTTGGATGAAGGTGAACACATAGCTGTTGACAGTAGGATCCCTACCAGCTGAAAAGCAACCAATTGTACTTGATTGGAAAATCCTTGACAAAGATGATTTTCAAATATTGGACCAGGGAGAAGCAGAAGGATACATTAACTTAAACATTATGACTATAATGAGATGAGGGGGAGACATTATTGAGAATTGATCATCATAAATGATAATTTTAAATACTTGCTTTTTGGTAATGCTTGACTTGCCTTCTGTGGTCTAGACAAGAAATCAAACTGGTCACTAAAATTAGGATATACCAAGCTCTTGTCCAATCCATACTCTTTTATGGCTTTGAAATTTGGCTAATGAGGACAGGGGACTTATGCAGACTCAAGGATTTTGATCCTCACTGTTTACACTGTATCCTTTGTGTTTGCCGGCAATAATTTATCTTGAACTCTTCAGTCCATACCTCATGCAAAATCTCCTCCCTCAGGTGGATTTTTCTTATGAAACATCTTTGCTGGCTTAGTCATGCTCTGCATCAATAGCTGGGTGACTTCATCTGAGAATCCATCAATCCAATTCTGCCACAAGGCTGGAGGAAGCATCATAGTAGTCAATTGGAAATATGGTGCAGAACAATGAAGCAAGATGTGGAATTGATTGTTTGTATGTAGTTTGCCATTGGAGCTATGAGTGGCTGGCACTTGTCAATAGCCTCTGTCGTGTTTGGTCAGGCTTTATTCAGTACACAATGAATTTGTTAGACAGAGTTGGCTCAACTGACTGAATGCCATCACATATGCACACACAAATTGCATACATGTAAATCTGAAAAAGACTGAAAGTAAGATCACTAGGCTAAACAACTCTTCTTTCCAAAATTATAGAATTCATCATTTTCATCTATTTTGTCAATGAGAATATCAGTCTTAAGGAAAAAATAAGAATAAAGGGTACAAATTGAGATCATCCAAGAAGCTTAGTCTTTATTTTCAATTCATGCTGATTTTTTGATTTTTTTACTTCTTCTCCAGATAACAAAAAAGAGCAATCACATAAAATGAAAAATCTCCTTGAAATTTTATCTGACCCCAGCAAACGGTGAGTTAAACATTAATAGAAGTATCTAGTATTGGCCAGGATAAAGGATTATTCTGAAACACACTTTGTTAGATAAAAATTTGTTCTGCCAGAGCTTTGGAAGATTTTCTTCAAAGTATGCACATCTTTGAAGGCATATCAAACTAGCACAAGGAAATGAACTAAAATGTTTGCAAGTGTAATTCAAGTATATAAAAGAAAAGTGACTAACTTATGGAATATTGTGTATTTAGGCTGTAGTTTTTTTATTAAAACAAGTTTAAGGTGACAAATTGAAAAATATTATTTAATCTTATCAAGTAATGATATCATGATTGAGAAATTTTATTTATCTTTTAGGTCACTAAAATATGTTGCGCATTCAATTTTTTGAATTTATTTCTTTGATGAATTAGAGATTTTTTAAAATATCAATTCATTTTGATTTCTGTGCCTGCAGATTGCAATTCTATTTGCTTTTGGTATAGATGAGACTTTTCTATGTAATTTTTACTAACAACTTTGGGCATATCCCTCCTTTTTTGCAGTGGGAAGATGGGCATTCTTGTGAATGCCAATTTTATTGGGTTTATCTATCAATGAGACATTTTTGATTAGTTTTACTCCAAAAAGTTCTTGGGTTGGGGATGTTGAATTATATTTGCTTTCTTAATGCACTAGATCTTTCTAATCAACATTAGCTCAAATATTCCAGAACTCTCTCCCATCTTCCAAATACTTTTGAAACACTCAAGATTCAAACTGTTCACATACAATGTGTAATACTATACTTCACGGTTACAAAATGTAATCTGCTAGGCACAACATCATTACCAAATGTAACAATATACTGCATGGCACCACTGTAACAATATCACGGTCACCAATACCAATGCCAAATGTAATGCAGTAATGCATGACAACATTTGTGGTACCAAATGTAATACTATAGTTGTCATGGTACTTTTGTCTTATCCTGGTAACGATGCCAAATGTGTTACTATGTTTGTCATAGTACTTTATTATGACCTTCATTCCATGACCACCACATGTATATCCACGTAGTTTGCTTATCAATCCCCTCTGTGCCCATGTTGTGTTTGAAAGATCCACAGATGGGGGATAATAAAATGATAACTCTGTGTGTGTGAATTTTGAACTATTCTGATGATTCATTTCTCTCATTTAACTACTGCTAGGTAAATTTTTGCACATCTAATACTCAAAGAAATTTTGTAAAATTCACACCAAAATATACAATGGCTTTAGAGCCAAAGACTCTTAAATATTAAAACTAGAGATGGACAGTTTAATTGAAAAAACTGACTTTTTTCGGTTTCATTTTCTCACTGAAACCACATCAAAATTTTCTACGAAAACAAAATCATTTGGTTTTGTGCTAAGTAGATATGAAGATCTTTACAAAATGGACTATTGCAATTGTCCCAAACATAAAAAAGTTAGACTTGTGCTAAGGAAAGTAGGTGCTGTTGAACATATGAAGTTCGTAAATTACATACTACCGAAAAAAAACTGGTGACCTAACGTTTAAAGAAACAGTTACTTTACTTTCTGAGGTGTTCAGCCCAAAGACATCATTGTTCCATAAAAGATGGAAATGCATGGACTTAATAAAAAAGTAAGATGAAGACTTTACAACATTCACTAGCATTGTGAACAATCAGTGTGAGGGGTTCAAACTGGCAGAATTAAGCTCCGACAATTTCAAATGTCTGATATTTGTGCAAGGTTTGGTGTCAGCAAAAGATGCTGGAATCAGGAGGAGGGTTTTAAATTTGAAAATGAACGCAATCTAACTTTGCAAAATCTAACAGAAGATTGTCAGAGGTTTATAAATGTTTGCCAGGATGCTAAAGATATTGAAGTAAACAGTGTGTTGCACATTAAAAAAGTGCACCAAGAAAATAAAGTGAAGAGAAAAATTATTACTCTAAACCCTTGTTACACATGTGAAGAACTACATTTTTATAATGATCATCCATACAAAAACAAAGAATGTTTTTGTTGCAAAAATGACATAAGAAAACTCATTGTAAGACAAAAATTTTAAAAAATATAGTGAATAATTACATTAAAGTTACAAATATGGATGAATCTGCTGATTGGAATATAAGGAAATGTGTGCAGGTAAAAGTCCAAAAATATTAAATTACAATTGGACAGCAGGTCTGACTTAAGCATAATAAATGTATATATATGGAAAAAATAGGGAAACCAACATTATTGGTTACCAAGAAAATTGTTTGTTGTGTTACAGGTAAGAAGATAAAATTTGAAGGGAAATTTATGACAAATGTGACATTGAACGAGAAAACATTAAAATTAAGACTGTTTGTAATGAAAAATACAAATAACCTTTTTGGAACAAACTGGATGGAGTAGTTTAAGTTATGGAACAGTCCAATCAGTTCGTTTTGCCAAGAAATGAAAGGTTTTACGAATGAAGCAGAAAGTCTAAAGAAAGAATTGAAAATAAAATTCTCAGAAATATTTTCTGGTGGCTTTGGTAAGTGCAATAAAATGAAAGCTAAATTTGAGCTAAAGGAAAATGTACAACCAGTTTTCAAAAAGAAAAGGAATGTACCTTTTGCATCATTAAAACAGAACAATAACAAGCTTGACAGACTCCAAAAAAAATAGGTATTTTATCTAAAGTTGACTATTGCAATTGGGCTTCACCAATGGTATATATAAAGAAAAAGTCTCGAGATACCTGTCTGTGTAGATTTCTCCATAGGATTAAACAATGCTCTCAAAAATTATCATTACCCACTTCCAGGGCTGGAAGAGGTTTTTGCACAACTTAGTGGGGAGTCAGGAATTTTCGAAAATCGACCTAAGTGGCGTATATCTGCAGATTGATGTAGATGACAAATGTTCCAAACTACCTACGATAAACACACATCGAGGAATCTTAAAATTCAATTGGTTATCTTTTGGGATAAAGGTCACTCCTGCTATTTTTCAGCAAATCATGGATACGATGCTTAGTGGACTTGACTATGCAGTTGCTTATCAAAATGATATCTAAAGCGAAAACCCAAAAGAGCACAAGAAAAATGTTTTCAAGGTTTTCAGAAGGATTCAGGACTATGGATTCAAGTTGAAAGTAGAAAAATGCGAATATTTTTTGGACAAAATGAAATATCTGGGAGAAATAATTGATAAAAATGGCAGGAGACCAGATCCAGCATGAACCAGTGCTATAAAAGACATGCCTGCTCTCGAAAATGTCAGCTCCCTACAAAGTTTCCTGTGTTTGGCAAATTATTACAATGTATTTGTGCCAAACATGCATGGTTTGTGAGCTTTGTTAAACAAACAATTTTAAAAAGATGCTAAATGGGTTTGGACCATGGAGTGCCAAAAAGCATTTGAGAAAATTAAAGAAATGCTAATTTCAGAATTGTTTTTGACACATTATAATCGAAAAAAGGAATAATCATAGGAAGTAATGCAAGTTCATATGGAATAGAAGCCTGCATCATGTATAAATCCAAAGACGGCTCAATTAAACCTATTGCACATACATCCAGGACGCTTCTTCCAGCCCAAAAGAATTATTCCGTGATAGAAAAGGAGTTTTGGGATTGTTTTTTCCCCTTAAGAAATTTCATAGATCCCTCTACGGATGAAAGTTTACCTTACAAATGAATCACAGACCATTGCTAGCTATTTTTGGACCAAAAAAAGGCCTACTGCTAATACAGCTAATAGGTTGCAGTGATGGGGAACCATTTTATTGAAATACGATTTCAGGATGGAATTCTTGTCATCAAGTAAATTGTGTCATGCAGATGGATTGTCCAGACTTATCCCAAAAAATAGTGAACCTACGGGCGAAAGTAGAGATTAAAAAAATACTATGCAATACTGTGCAGGAACTACCCATGATGTTGGAAGAAATAAAAAATAAAGCGTTGGATGACAATTTTATTGTGGAAATGAAGAAAAAGGTAAAAGAATCTGAGGTATATTCAATTTGCAATGATTTTCTCATATACAGTAAAAAAAAATGGTGGTACTTCTGTCACTACTGAAATGAATTCTTAAAGAATTCCACACAGGGCATCCTGGTATATCCAGAATGAAAAGCTTAATGAGAAGTTGTGTACTGGCGTGGCAAGGATAGAGACATCAAAAGTTTGGTAAAGTCATGCAAAGGCTGTGTTTTGGCAGCTAAAGCACTACAAATAAAGTTCAACCCATGGCCAGAAACTGACCCCCACCCCGATTACATATTGACTTTGCTGGTCCACTTAATGGTTCATATTATTTGATCATTGTAGACAGTTTTTCCAAGTGGCCAGAGATCTTTAGATACAAGCAACCAACTACAGGAGTAGTCATTAGGTTTCTACATGAACTGTTTGTGAGGTTCATATTGAAGTTTCTTGTGTTAGATTCACTTGTCGACATTGTTGAATTTGGTAGATATGAATTAGCACTCGTTTGTGTAACAAGTGAGCTCCAAAACTGAGGAAAGAGATTTTATGGTCATTGGGGCATTCTATTATGTACATGTGGTTAAGTCCATTTCCTGAACAGTGATTGGTCGCCTGGTCCAGGAACAGATATATTAGTGTGTGTGTATATATATATATATATATATATATATATATACACACACATACCAGCTTGTTTCAGTAATGGCACTGGGTCTGTATTGAGTTACAACCCATTTTATTTTAGTTTGCTGCCTGCTGGATGCTAGCTTGAACCGCTGAGGCAATAAGTGTTGTTGTTATTATTATTATTATTGTTGTTTATGCTGCACATTAGAGCAGTGACTTCTACATCCCCCTCCCTTGTGTGTAGACCGGGTTGTATGAGGGCTGTGCCCTTCTTTGAGGCCTGACCTGTTATGTGGTAATAACCTGAACGGAGCTCAAGGAATTTTTGATGACTATAGGCATGGTATGTATATGTAGCTTGTTTGGGAGGTTCAATTGCTGTACGTGTGTCATTACTGAAAGATGTTGGAGGATCAGGATGCAAGAGTGGATGTTATTGGTACAGGTGTTGCATTTGGCCTTGATTTCGTACTTTCTCTGGAAATGGCGGTTACTAAGTGTGATTATTCCTGATCCATCGATCCTGATTCAGTATTGGCGATCTGGTAGGATAGTAATGATTTTTCCCGTAGTGTTCCACTGGCGAATGAGTGGGTTTGGAGAGCTACTATGTCACCAGCTCATAACAGGGAAAGGTTGTGAGTATATTTGTTATATCTTTCTACTATTTTGGCATTGTGTTGGTGGAGGATTTCTTATTGGCATTGTGCAGCTGCTACCCTTTCACGGTGTGGCTTGTAGAGGATTGGCTGTGAAGGAATAGAATCATGTAGTTGGTGGTGGTATTGGCCAGTGCCTTGGATTGAGGTGTTTTGGTACTGCAGGATGGCCTGGGCAATATTGTCATTGTGCAAGGAACCTTGGGGGCCTGTATTTCCATGCACTATCCTCTTTTTTACTACAAGCTCTACCTGGCCATTGGATTGAGGGTATGTGACTGAGGATAGTTTGTGCTTCACACACCATGTTGGAGGAATTCTTGGAATATGCTGGAGGTGAAAGGTGGGCTGTCATCGGTACTGAGTTTGTCTGGGGTGCCTTATGCTTGGTTTTAGGTGGTACAAAATAGGCAGCATACACAATATGACCAACATGGAATATGTCCATCACTATTTGTTGGAATGGCCATTCCGGGGATAGGGTCCCGATGATGGGTTCCTGTGGTTGCACAAATGGAGCAATTTGTTCTAAAGTTACATACGGACATATTCATACCAAGCCAATAAACTGTATCGTTAGTGTGAGCTTTCATACTGTCCATGCCTTGGTAGGATGAATGCAGGCAGTTTAGTACTTATCTCCTGAGAGGCTTAGGTATAATGATTCTTCTGTCACTGGAAGTTAGGTATCCTTGGGGAATTCTGAAATACATAAACGGGGGATTGAGTGGTAGCCATCCATGGCATCCAGGACTTTTTTTTTTTTGTTTGGTGGTACTAGTAGTGACAGTTGGAATGGCTAGCTGGTGTGGTGTGTTTCCCATTTGCATTGGAAATTTAGATGATGCTAGTCTGTCTTCAATTGGTTTCCCATTTTTCTTTGCGGTAATGATCATGGTGTTGCACCAATCGGTGGGGTACCAGTAGGTACGAGAGTGATGATGACTCTTTTGACATTCTCCCAAAGGGCTTTTCTTACTTCTTCCTTGTAGTGGTATAGTACTGGAATTGGGTTATGTTTGGCTTTGGGGGTTGAACCTTCTTTGAGGTGAATGTGGGCTGGAGGTGGTGGCAAATTGATCCAACAGCCATTTTTTTTTTTTTTTAGTTTTTGTATGTTCTCACCGGTTGGCGGATACAGAGGGGACTTAGGATAATTGGACTTATGTTTATTTGCAGGAGGGTCTATTTTGTGTTGTTGGGGATTTGGATGTATGGCATCACATGTTACTGATGGTGGTAATGTCATGGGTTTTGGAAAGCATGGAGGTAATAGGCTGCCTTGCTGAAGTATATTACCTGTACTTTCCTGCAGATTTATAGCATCTGCTTCATGTTTCTTTTTGCTAGAGAATGTTTGCGCATAAAACTTGGCAGAGGCAGCAGATATGCCTGCCCCGATAAACATGCTTTCCCAACCAGCCAGGTCAGATCCTGTCTACAGCGCCATGTCAAAGTTTCTCATGTCAGATTTCACTTGTGTTGAAATCATTGTTTGGTAGATATGAGTCAGCACTCAGTGGCGTAACAAATTGAAGTGATCTCTCCAGAACTCTGAGGAAGGAGGGATTTTATGGTCATTGGGGCATTCTATTATGCGTATGCGTCCATTCCTTGGATAGTGATTGGTTGCTTACCCTTATGCACCAGCTAACAGAACTTCCATAATGACAGACAAAATCCTTTTAAAACTAAAAAGATATTTTTAACAATTTTTTTTTCCTTACTTCATAATTTTTTAAGGAATTTGCTTCCAGGAGTCAGCGAAGAAATGAACATCTTCCTGGTTGTAGTTTAAGGTGTCTTCTAATTGAGTATATAATTTCAAGAATATTGATAAAGATTGGTCACTTTGATTTTGCAAAACAAAGTAATGTGTAAAATTTAGTATTGAAAAAAAGATTTTTAAAAGAAAATCATATTTCGCATTTTTGGCTGTTTGAAGCAAAGTACCATTTTAATTCATAAAAAATAATTCAATAATTACAAATTACAAAGATTTTTATTTTCTTTCCAGCCATATAAATATTTTGGAGGTAGGACCAGAAATACATGAGAAATTACTAGTTGAATGGACTAAGTTGCAAATTTGTCAATCTCAAACAAAATCAGATATTGACTGGAAATGCTTATCATTACATATGAAAATGAATGGCTTCCTTAGAAAGTGCAAAGATACTAAATTAAAAACCAAAAACCAAATTGAAAACTTCTGTATCCAGAGAAAAAAACGAAATCAATACCAAAACATAACTTGCCAAACCACCCAACTCTAATTAAAACCTTCTTTTTCCTCTAATAATCAATGAAAATATCTTAACTCGATTTTATTATGTATAATCTGTGTTAACAAAGCCTTTGATTTTTGACTGGTTGTTTTTAGAGCACAGTTAATTATTTCAATCTGGATTGCTTCTCATGCTTCATCTTAACTCCTTTGATATCCTTTCAAGAGGATGATAGCATCTAACTCTTCTGTTATCTTTTCAGGGGGATGATAGCATCTAACTCCATACTGTAAATAATGAACAGCTGATTAACTTATGTTAAAAGACAGTCGTAATTGCTCCTGATTTGGAAAGTACTATTTATTAATGCTGTTGTTGGCTCACTTTGAGTAGATCCATCCAAAGCTGTCTTTCGGCGATTATCTCTCTGGCAAGGAGATAAAAATTATAGGTCAAGATATTTGCAAACCCTTAATTATTCTGATTATTAAATACATTGTCCAATTAGTACAGGGTCACTCATATTTGATCCCAAGCATAACAAATCTTATCTATCAATACTGCCTTATGAAATGCCTTTTCTTTCTTAAAAAAAAATGCTTAAAAAGCATTTTAGTGTATGGTAACAAGTTAGGTATCTTAATAGTTGTGTTTGAGAAGATTTGTATATTTTGAATTTGTAGGAACATGATTCCTCATTATCACTAGTTTTGAAGGCCATTTACTCTTTGGTATAAAAACAAATATTTCATTGGTCGTTTTGGATGTTTTCTAGAGAATGGTATAAATAAAAATAGTTGGCAAGTGTTGCACTCATTAAATTCTCTTTTTCTCTTCATAAACTGTTTTAATTTATTAAATTTATTTACCATTTTAACCAGCCTTCCTATGGCAACATTATTGAAATGTGAACAAGTTCTTCTGAAAATGGAACTCTCCAAGTCGGTGAGTATTCTTCATGTTTTGTATAGAGAAGTTGAGTGGACAAGTGTTTTGTCTTTAATCAATAGAAAAACAAAATTGGTTTTTGTTTCATTTGATAGTTTTTTGTTAGATTTATAGATTACAACAGTAGGTTATAAATATTTATTGGAAATACTTTAGTTTGTTTAACCTATTAGATTTTAATAATTTACTTTAGTTCTTGAATTTTTTTTTTTTATTCACCTGTAACTTCTTGCAAGAATTCCATAAAGGATGGGTTTTGGCTTGAATTGTCAAAAAATCTAGTCTATTATTCGATAATATTTAAATTTGGTATAAAAGACACTTTTAAATCATACAAATTCACACTTGTACCAGTTGTAATTGTATTTTGGATGAAAACACTTGATTAATAATAATAAAACTCACTGATCAATTATTATAAAGTTTCTAACATAATTTAAAAAGTGTTAATTTTAAATTTGTTTTGCAGACCCCTGTTGGTGTTGATGGCAGCAGTTCCAGCTCAAAATCTGGTGAGCAGCACATGTGCCAACCTCTTCTTGATGCTGTTGCTTCACATACAAAATCTCCTTTGTTGAATCATACTCTCCATCGTACTTTTGGGCCAGCAATTACAGCCTTGCGAGGGCAGCCAATTCGGTGAGTAGTAGTAAAATGGAGCAAACACTGTCATAATAATTTTCTCCTCATTTTGTATGAGTGTGCAAAGGTATTATATTTTTTATATAAAGGTTTTTAGAGAATGTCTCAGGTGCAGAAGTTACAATCTGTTCTATTATTTTGACAATATACTGAATACCTGCTTATCAGTTTTTATTTCTTGTACTTAGATATCAAGCGTACAGTTTAGCTGTTAGCATTAAATTTACTTGATATGAAAATTGTTATTCATGTCAAATTCTAATATAAAAAATAATGTGGTGTCATTAAAAAAATTCTGACCTGTTTTTTGCATTTTTATTTTCAGTGAATTTATTTAGATTCTTCTATATCAAAGCTGCTAAGGACAATTCCTGTTTTATTCACAAGTGGTAAAAAAAATAAATTCATTATTGCTAGTTAAAGTTGAAGAGTGATTTATAATTGTGGCTTTGCTAACAAAAACATTGAAATTATTTGTTCTTGCAAGATCCTCATTCTTCAATATATGGAAAAAAACAAAAATCTTGTCTTGTGGCAAGAAGTCACTATTTAAACATAGGTAAAAAGGCAGAATTTTGAATGCTGATTTTTAAGTAAGCAAGCTCTCCTCATTTGAAAAATTGGTTCAGCTCATCTACCTCCTCTCAATTTGGCCTCATACTATGTTAAACTAATATTGAAATTTAAAATAATCTTAAAGGTTATATTTGTTCAAAAAAGATATGTGGCTCATGTAGATGTTGGTGTGTTAGTGTAATAGGATAGGTAGGGATCCCACCTCTATCACAGGGAATGTGTTGAACCCCAGAGAGGATTAAGGTTCATATGTCATAAAACTCAAACAACCAACCAAGCAGAGAGGATTGACAATGCATGCCATTATGTATGGTATGAGGATACTCGTTTTCTGTTATGGGATCAGAGGGAAGAGACGAAAGAAAGACTAATTGAGTTTCAAATATGAGAGACTGATTGAATAAAAGGAATTAATCAAGAGAGTTGATAGGTTCCAATAAATTGATCCAGTGGAATGTCTAGGACTAAACCAAGATGCAGCTTTCGGAGAAAGGAATTTAGTGTGAGATTAGTGACCGGGTGGTCCATTTCATATAAACTGACCTATTAACAATTAGGGCACAATTTGATTGGTTAAAGCTACTGTGAGATGAAATCCAAAGTAGATAAGTAAAAATTGGCTGAGATAATGACCCGGCTATGGCCTTGAGATGAGGCCAACTCAGAAATTTCAGAATTCAAACATTATTGATTTAGTTACCATTCACTTTAAATCAGTATTTTCTTGGTTAAAGTATAGAACTGAGGAATTTAGATCAGCTGACCTAGGGAAAATATTTTCATGACCTTGTCTATCACATTTGAGGGTGTCCTCGTGGTGTAATGGTTAAAGCGATGAACTGCGGAATCGTAGTACGCGAGTTCGTACTCCAGTCGCGCTATTACGTTCACTTTCGGGCAAATACGCTTGGGAAAGGTATGAACCCTCTTATTCTCCCTCCAGCTATGGGTAAATAGTAGGACGGACTAGGTTCTTCAGCCTTGGTGAGGCAACTAGTCTAGGAGAAGGAAAACTCTGAATTCAAACCTGTTAAACTCCGCTTAAAAACTGACCTTGTGTCATATCCTGCCCGAGCGGAGGGGTTGGTAAATAGTACCTTGTCTATCACATTTGACTGCACAAAAGAACCATTGCTTATAAAAACTGAAGGTACAGCCAAATAAGAGATGACTGGAAAGCAGTTGGTTTACCATTCTATCTTGTAGGCTTTGGAAGAGCAACAACTGATTCTGACAGAAGGCATTTAGGAAACATACACAACTGCAAAGGAATAGTAGCTGACACTGCCAAGCTCCCATCAGCAGTTTAGAGTAGTGATATGCAGAACCTGGAAGCAAGTTTTCTTGGGTAGGAAGTTGCAGAGTTTTAGGTTTACAATGAATTCAAGACAACTAGAACTACTAAAAGAGATAGAACCAAAAGTAAAGCAGGACAAGAGTCTCCAAGCCCTAAGATAGCAGATGTTGAAAATTAACTGATAATAGTGCAATCTAGAGACCAAAACATCTCAGTCTTTCAATTAGACTGGGTTCATAAGAAATTTATTCCCTTGTCAAACTGACGATCTGTAGGAATGCTATCAAGTTATGCTCCTCTTCATTGTGCATATTATGAAAAACAAACTTATAAAAAGTCACAATCTTCAACAATAAATGAAAGTGACATTCAGTTGCTGTTGTTAAATATGTATTTGGTAGCTTCTTTATATTTCCAATCTATTGGAACGTGTCAGTGTGATTGTGACACATAGCTGGTAGCAATTCATGGAGACTTCCACTGAGTCTAGAGATTCCTTTAGATCATTAATCACTTCATAGTTGGAGGGATCACTGGGAATCAAGATTTCTCTGCTGTGCATTGCTTGCTTGCACCCATCATATCACAAATATGTGCCAGTGGGTGATCAGATCATTGAGTGCAGTCCTTGATGCCCTCATCTACTGTTACACTTGAAATTAATATTTTGTATTCCCTTTTTTTGCTGCATATAAAAATTGCCAGGATATCAAATTATGGATTTTTTTATTCTCTTTATTACAGGGTGCCAAGTCCCCCTCCACCCAAAAAGAAAAAGGTAGAAAACAACAAAGATGAATTGCCAAATATTTTACAGGGAGAAATTGCACGGCTTCCTTACCGATTCCGAATCAGCCTTGATCCAGCCCATCATCTCAATTCAAAAACAGTGCATCTCATTTGCAAACTTGGTAAGTTTGATAGAATTAAAAATAATTTCTGTTATAAATTAGCAAAGTAATCTCACTTTTTAAATGGGACAAATGTTTTTTTTTTCTTTTAAAATTTTGGCAACATCCATTCAAAAAATGATTTGTAAACAAGTCCTTTATGATAAGAATAAGCAGCCAAAAGTGATTCGTTTTTGAAGATGCTTTTAAAGATGCAAATTGAAGAGGAAAGTTTGTAAATTCATAGAAAAAAATGAAATAAAAATAAATTTTTTAAGAGTTTGTTGCTAAATGAGCAATTTATGTAATATTCCAGTTTTTCTTCAATAATTTTCTGCACTAAAAAACTAAACGTTTTTGGCAGTAGAGAAAATAGTGGTCAGATATTAAGCTAAAATTGATTGACTGATATAATTATATTTGATTAGATCAGAAATTTATCTTTCTACCTATTCGTTTTGTGGGGTTTTGTTACTGATTGAAACATAGCAATAATGAATGAAACCACCTTTTAATAAAGGAAATAGAATTGGTCAAAACATTTTATTTGGGAATGGCAGAATCATTTTTTTTTTATCATCAGTCAATACTTTATTTTTGGATTTTTAATAATTTCTAGATGATTACATTGAATAATGAAAGCTGACTTAAATGTCTGAACTGTGTAAACTGATGATCATGTAAGTGCAAAAAGTATATTTGAACTTTATCTAAAAATATCTCTTCCATAAAAAAGAAGAGATTTTTAAAAAAATTGTTTCATTTAGTGAATAAATTGAACTTTTTTCACTTTGATACCAGTCCTTATATTTTCATCTAAAAAATTCTTTCAAATCCAATTCTGATACATTTGGTTGATATAGAAATAACATTCACTGGTACCAACAAATATTTGATTGCATCATTTCTATTTATACTTATTAAATTTTTATCATTCCAGATGATAAAAATCTACCAAGTGTGCCTCCAGTCCTCATCAAAGTTCCAGAAAATTATCCACAGTCTAGTCCACAATGTGATACAAATGCTGATGATTATAGTATGTATTTGATGTTCTTGAACCAATGATATTTTTTGTAGAAAATATAACTTTATAATTCCTAAAATGTCCACTGTTTGGCAGGAGTTTAAAAGCTAAGAAGTGCTAACTAGCAACAAAATGTAAGAGGTGATATCATTTAAGATATATTAGAGTTTTTAATATTGATATTATGTTTATTTTTGGTTGAGATATCAGTTATCTGAAAAAATTAAGTTTTTTCACTGATAGATTTCTTGTATTTGAAGCTTTAAATGTTGTGGCTAATATAGATAATAAATCCTAAAAATTTTAGCTTTAAGCTTAGCATAGTTTTCAGTCTTAACAAAAATAAATGAAAATTAAGTAACTATCAACTGTTCTGTTTATAAATAAAAAAAAAATTAGAATATATACCATAGCACAATGGTTAGCAAGCTCATTTCATAGATCAATTTACTATTGTCACAAGGTTGATTTTAATGGGTGCTGCCTTAACAAGCAGCACCCATTAAAATATGTATTTTTTTTCACAATCAACACTGACACTTAAATAGCCATAACACTTGCTTCTTATACACATCTTATTCACTTCAGATTTAATGTTTTATGGAAGCTCTCTTCTGATCATAGATACCATGTCTAGTTGATGTATGTCGTTGAAATGGTTAGATGCTAGGTCTAGCATAAAGTTAGGTGGGTTTCGATCCCAGCTTGAAGCGTCCTGCGTATCTAGCCACACTAAAGTGTTGTAATATAACAAAACAGTCTGTCTGTGGATGACTATATATATCAATATGTGTGTGTGTATGTATACTAACATTTTCTCTTCCCACCTGGTTTTTTTTTTAATTACTGAACAGCAGGTAGAGATGATTATTATAAGATTTTGTGTTGCTATGGTAATTCACATATATACAATTATATAGTGACTATCATAGGTTTAGACTAACTTCCAGTTACAGGAATTATTCTACTGCTTTACCAATTCCATTCTTAACACAATCATTGGTATTTTTCCATTTTGAAAAAAGTTTAATAATGCTCTACATTTTGTTAGGGAATCAAGTTTAAATGACTAATACATTGATAATATTTTTGTTGTTGACAAAAAGTGATAATTAGTATGTTACATTGACATATAGATATAATTCCCTATAATAGTTGGCAACTTCCTAAACAATCCTTCAGTTGCTATTGTAGATTACACTACCTTCTTGATTTTATTAATCTACAAAATTATAGGGCAGTGATTTATCTGATTCTGAACTTCAAAATATCAGCTTCAACACTGCCTTCCCTCATTTTTATGTATTCTAATGTAACAGTGAATATGAAAATTTCCAAATCTTTGGCTATATTTCATTTTGAAGGGGGAAATAACTGGGAGAGCTTGATATCCTTTAGGACACAAGTTCATCATACACACATAGATAAAACTGTCTTTATTTTTGAGACTATATAGTTCATATCTAAACTTTCAAATAAATACTCTAAAGTCTTATCCTCTTCTAGTGGTTTTATATAAGCATCATATCCAGTCGTTTCCATTGTAGAAATGCAGATTTTATTTCTTTCATTTTAACTCTAGAGACAACTGTAAAATATCTTCTCAATGCTCCTTTATTGTTAGATTATCCTTTGTAATAATGCAGTATTCTTCAAATCAAAAGACTACCAAAACTTTTTTGAGGGTGTTCCTACTTTCAAATTGGTCACCCATCAAGTGGAAATTATGTTTTGACTATAGTCTTTTATAGGTTTCAAACTCAGACAGTTTCTGTAATTCTACCTGCTTATCTTGATGTTCTATTGTTTTTTGTTCTAGTTCTTGTTCATTTTCTTCCTGGTTTGAAGCTTTTCATTCAATTTGCTCTAGATCTAAACTCTTACCACTTACTTTTATGGTCATGAACATTGTATAAAGTTTTATTTCTTTTGATAGATTAACCAGTCACATGAATCAATCTCCTTAGGAGTGTTGATAAAAGCCTTATATATTACTATAGGCAGTATCTCTTTTACCTATATATGTTCCTCATAGTCTCCTCCAGACTGATAGCTTCATGTATCAAAGCCTATGTTTACTTTGTAAATATACCTCCGTGTCTGGCAAAGAACACTTTCTTAGCTCCTAACCAATGTTATTTACCTTCTTTCCTGTAGAATGTCACAACACACTCAACTTGACTACAAAGTTCATTGTAACCTTTCATCAGCTTTAGAATGAAATATAGGCTTTATGAGTCTCGTGTAATGCATTCAAATGTTTGAAGAATATTTTGCTGCTTGTCTTTCCTTACAAGGCTGATAATTCTGCTTGCATTATGTTTGGTAGATTTGAAATTTTACCAAACATAAACTGATGATCACTGAATCCATTCCACATTTATAGTAAATATCATACCATATTTGCTCTTGTGATTATTTCAAGCTCTTTGTTGTTTTTGACCTCTAACTTTGCTTGCTCTGTCGGCTGGGGCTGTAGAATACACCGACTGCATCTCTGCAGAGGCGTAAGACCCCTCTACCTCAACGAGTGTCCTGGATATACCTTCATTACCATCGCTCCCAGGTCCACTCTGGCCCGGAGTGGTAGCACCTGACAGGGTCCTATCTATGGGTCAAATAGAATGATTTGACACCTCAACTCTGTACAAACAAATGACTAATGCAAAATTGAATTGTTTGAAATAGAACTGTTTGATCATTCATCTGTGAGCAAACAAGCGACTGATGTCAAATTGAATTGTTGGTGATAGCAGTACTCAAAACCACTATGTACAAACAAATAACTAATCCACCCTGCCGACTGGGGCTGTAGAATACACCAACTGCATCTCAGAGAGGGGTAAGACCCCCACCCCACCCAAAGAGGACACCTATTGGCTGTGAGTGGCGACCCATGATGCTTTAGGATGGGATCCTGGTGGCTGATCTGTCTGTGACCCAGTTGCCTAAGTGGCCACATGATTAGCAACACTCCACTTTGGCCCTTACTGGCTAGATGGGTGGTTGGAGAGGCCCGATCTGATCAATCAGCTGGTTATGTCAAGCCCTCTTTCAAAGGCCTGCAAAAGGTCTTTGAAGCAGAAAGCAGTGGCTGCAGGATCAATCACGCTGAAGAAAGACCTATGTTTCCCCTTTTATCTCTAGGTGAGTAATAAATTTGGAAATGAAAACCTAGAGATCCCAAATTATTGGTCCCTTTCCTCTGTGTGAATATACTGAATGTGTAGCTTTGATTTGCCCCTTCATGGGGCTCCGTGGTGGGTAGAAAGCACAGTTAGTGAACTCAGCAAAAATCTCTATGGATACAAAAAACAAAACAAAACCCAAGCGAAAAAAACCCAAAACTATAGCATCTGCATGCAGAGTCTGACCAGACCCTTTTCCCCAAATTTATCAACAGAGGATGCCCCACAAAGTTGTTTCCCTTTATTATCAAAAAAACCCTTAGCAGTCTAATAAAACCAAAATCTGTAAAAAAAAATTAATAAATAAAACCCTGCTGGTAGAAGTGCCTAAGAAACTCTCAGACCTACAACTAGAATAAAAATACTTTCACAACCTAAAAATAAAAGCTTACCCCCATAATTCCCTGAATTCATCAAAGGGTGTAGTGAGAAACCTAGATCTCTCCTTCTGCACTTAAGACAAAATAAAAAGTAACCTCCGCTGCAAACAAGGTGTCACTGATGCCAAACGAATATCTATCGAGAAATAATCAAATAATCTCAACAAACACTTATATTCTAAATTATAACACTTCAAAATCACCTACTGAAATAAAAATAGGATACTTAATAACAAAAGTTGAAACTTATATTCCAAACCCACCAAGATGTCACAATTGCCTAAAATTTGGGCATCACAAAGAAAAGTGTACCAGACTTACAACATATAAGAACTGCAGAGAAACTGGAAACCATATAGACTGTCAACAGCCCACAAAATGTGCAAACTGCAGACAAAATTACTCAGCAGATTCCAAAGAATGCTAATTATTGAAAAAAGGATACTAGAAGTGAAAGACACAAAAAATATATCCTACCCAGAGGCAAGGAAGTTCATTGAAAATTCTCTAGCTACCTATGTAAACATAGCCAAACCCACAAACAACTCTACCCCAAATCAAGGAATGATGACTCACTTTGACATGATAAATCTAATAAAAGAATTAAAGACACTACTTGAATTACTAAGGGAAAGCTTGACCAACTTGACAACTAAGTTCCCTGCTGGACCAGATCCAAAGAAGAACCTTCACCCACACAGCAATGAAACTGAAGACCCAAAAGACAAACCAAACAAAAACTCAACCCAAACAACAACAAGCTCCAGGCATACCTCCCATCACTACAAAACCCAACAATCTCTGACCAAAAAAATTGGATAACACTGAAATTCCACTGCTAACCCCCAAAAAGAGATCTCCTTGGAAGAAGATATCTAACAAACAAACCAAAAATCTCACTAATAGAAACTGAAAATAAATTTGAACTGATGGAAACAGAGAGCCAAGAAAGCTCTTCAAAACAGAAACCCAAAATACCCCAAAAGCCTCAAAATCAGATTGAAAAGCCTTGAAACTTTTGAAATCTCTGAATCCAGCCAAATGAAAAAACAAAACACTAAAACTAAAACTACACCTAAATAAAATAAACATCAAATACACAAAGATTAAAAACGCATGACCCATAAAATAATTCAATGGAACTGCTGTGGCTACAAAGCAAGCTACTTCTATTAATAGCCAAACTCAACCCTACCACCATATGTCTCCAAGAAACCTTCAAAAAACAGTGACAAACTAAACATAAAAACCTTTGAAGAATATGACTAAATACATGATACCAGACAAAGAGCTTCAGGTAGATTATCAATCCTAATTAGGAAAGATATTCCAAAATAAAATCAACATCAACACTCACTTGCAAGCAATTGCAGTCTCAGCAACCGTACATAAAACCGTCACCATCTGCTCACTATATATTCCACCTCACGACCCCATAGATGAAAACGAATTAAACAATTTAATAGAACAACTCCCTAAACCATTTATCTTGATGGGAGATCTTAACAGCCACAATATAATATGGGAAAGTAAAACGACAAACAAAAGAGGCCAGATCTTTAAAAAGTTCATCAATAGCAATGATTTATGCCTCCACAATCAGAACTCTCAGACCCCCATCAACCCATCCTCAGGTTCATTTTCTTCCATAGACCTAACCCTCATGACCCATCAATCTTTACAGATTATAACTGGAGAGTATACAAAGACCCCTGTGGCAGTGACCACTACCTAATAATAATGGAAAACTCCACAATAAAAAAATTCAGAACCACAAATACCCCACCCCACCAGATGGAATTTCGAAAGAGCAAACTGGAAATCCTACAAAAAAAACTATGCCTTACCACACTAATCCCAGAATCAAATACAAATCAAGAAGAACCCATAATACATTTTAGCAACACCCTCATTACGACAGCAAATAAAACTATCCCCCAAACCACAATAAGCCAGGGTTCACAGAAAAGTGCAAAAACATAAGAGAATGTCAAGCAACTCTCAGGAAATTCAAGACAAACCCCTCATCAGAAAATCTAAACAAATACAATCAACAAAGGGCAAAAACCCAATATGTCATCAAAGAAGCTAAAAGATCCTCCTGGAGAACCTTCACTTCGAAGATAAATTCTAACACAAATCCAAAAAAAATTTGAGACTTTATGAAGAAAATAACAAATAAAAACATCAACAACCCAATAAATCACCTCTCGCAAGGAAACACAAAAGCCACAAATGAAAAGCATATAGCCAACCTGATTGCAGAAAATTTTGCTCAAATGCCATCTACAAAATTTACTAAAATCAATTTAACTCAATCAGAATCAAAGAGGAAAAGAACAAAATAAAATTCCCCTCTGACAATACTGAAAGTTACAAGTAACCCTTCACCCTAACTGAACTCCAAAATCCTATATCCAAATCTAGCAACACAGCCCCTGGTCCAGCTGAAATTCACTACACCCTCCTCAAAGAACTCCTAACAATATCTCTAGAATATCTTCTAGATATATGCAACAATATCTGGATCTCTAGCAACATCCCTACTATATGGAAGCAAGCCATAACCATCCCTATCCTCAAAAAACAAAAAGATTCCACAAACTCCACCAGTTATAGACCTATAGCTTTAACAAGTTGCACCTGCAAAACCCTCGAAAGGATGATCAATCTAAGACTAACATAGTTCCTTGAATCTAACAACCTCCTTTCAAACCTACAAACAGGCTTCAGAGCCAAAAGAAGTACCATAGACCAAATAGTCCGTATAGATACTTTAATCAGGAAAGCATTCATCAAAAAAGAACACCTGGTTGCAGTCCTGTTTGACCTAGAAAAGGCCTACTATACAACCTGGCCATATGGCATATTCAAAACCTTAAAGATCTTGGCCTACTAGGCAGTCCTCATCTTCATAAAACACTTCCTAGAAGACTGGACTTCCAAACATGAATAAATAATACACTCTCCGATCCAAACAACAAGAAATAGGTGTACCTCAGAGTAGTATCCTATCAAAGATCCTATTCATGATTAAAATAAATAAAATAACAACCTACCTCCTCCCAGAAATCACTGGATCTTTATATGCCAAGACTTCCTCATTTATTACAGTTCTAAAAACATGGTGACCATAGAAAGAAAAAGGAAACAATACATCAAGAAGATATTAAAATGGACCTTGAAAAATGGTTTTAAAATCTCTAGCAACAAAACCAAATGCATGCATTTCTGCCAAATTCACAAAATGTGTAATCAACCTACCCTAAATGGCTCTGAAATACCCATAACCCAGCAATATAAATTCTTAGGCATTACTCTTGACCCAAAACTATTCTTCATCCCACACATTAAACAACTGAGGATAAAATGCAACAAAACTATCCAACTCCTGAGAACGATAGCCCACACAGACTGGGGTGCTGATAAAAAAACCTTAACCAAATTATACAGATGTCTAATATGATCAAAACTTGATTACAGCTGCTTCATATATGAAGCATCCAGAAAATCCTATCTTGGAGAACTCAAAATTATCCATCACCTGGGACTCTGTATTACTCTAGGAGTCTTCATTACATCTCCAATTGAAAGTTTATACATAGAAGCCAATGAACCCCCCACTTTCTTTGAGAAGATATAAACTTGCACTCCAATACTAAACTCATTTCATGCCCCCCATAACCCTGTCTATAACTGCATCATGGAAGTAAGATACAAAAACCTTTTCAAAAATAAAGAAAAGGCCATTAGACCTTTCAATCTAAGAATTCAAACCCTCCTGAATGAAATGAAAATCAATCCCAAAATAATACATGATACAATCCTCCCCAAAACAGCACCATGGACCATAAACCAACCAATAATAAAGCTAGACCTAACCAAACTTTCCAAAGCCAAAACACACCCCTTCACCTTCCAAGAGAATTTCCTCAACATCCAAAACAACTTCCCAGACCACCACCACATCTATACAGATGGATCCAAACAGGGAATGAAAGTTGGTTGTACTACTGTCTTCCAAAACCAAGAGCTGTTAAAACATCTCTCAAGTGAATCATCAACTTATAGTGCAGAAGCCATAGCTATTGACCTAGCCACGAACATTATAGCAAATCACAAATCCTCTAAATTAATCATCTATTCAGACTCCAAATCAGTTCTCCAAGCTCTTCAGAGCAAATATTCATCAACTCCTCCTCTCATCACAAGACTAATAGATAAAATGAACACTCTTTCTAAAAATAATAGCATCATTCTTACTTGGATACCCAGCCACATTACAGAGAAATGAAAGAGCAGACAAAGCTGTAAAAAAAAGCACACCAGACATATATCCAATACAAAAGTTCCATATACTGACCTAAAACCACCTATAAACAAATTTATACTCAAGAAATGTCAAAAATCTTGGGATTATCAAACACAGAACAAGCTCCAGCATATTCAAGATACCATAGGTGAATGGCCAGCAGGTTATAGAAGAAATAGAAAAGAAAAAGTGATAATCTCCAGATTTCGTATTGGTCACACCCACATTACCCATTCATACCTTCTAAATAGGGGAAGACCTCTCCTTCCAGTATGTTCAACATGCAAAGTACCTCTCACAATCAAACACATTCTCATAAACTGTGAGAGGTTTTGACAAATTTGCCCAATACATTACCAAACTAACAATTTAAAGGACCTCTTCAAAAACTCCAAAACAAAAAGGAAATCTTTAGCTTTCTAAAAGAAACCAACCTCTTCATCAAAATCGAGTCAAATATGATAAAACAAACCAAAACTCATACCCTAAATCCTAAAACGTGCACAAAAAACAAAACCAATTTAACTCTTCTGGCAATGAATGACCCTCAGAGGTTGATATATCATTAAACAAAATTCAAACTCAAACTTTGCTAACATTTTGTCAGTAACAGCATATACTTTTCCCTTATTCTATTCTCTTCATATCCTGGTAAAGTAAGTGCACTGGCCAATATCTTTTTTAGATTTGTCCAATTCTGATATTTCCTTCCATGTAATTCTTGTTTATCAAGATTATGACATGAAATGTTAGATGTATTTTAGCAGACACTTTTTTTTTTTTCACTTTTTGCTTTTTCTACCTTCCACTGTTATATATTTATTCATTTTACAAATGAAAAAAAAATTCCTGAAATCTATTTCATTTAAAACTGTCTAAATTTATCAATTAAAAATTCAAACACCAAAAAGTAGTCTCTATTAACTCTATCAATTTTTAAGATGCTTAAATCCTTGTTTTTCATAATGAATTACTCAGAAACAACACTTCACCCACGTACACATTATTCTCTTCAAGTTTAACGTTGTATGAAAGCTAACAGAGTTACCTCCCTTTTAAGCGTAATCTATCAAAACTTTCCACTAGCATTGATCCTTACTAAAATAACTATAATACCCCAATTTTTTTTTTTAAATAAAAAAAATCTATTAATATATTTGAGAATAAAGATTAACCAATATTTTATCATAGATTGTAATATTTAAAAAGACGTTTTTTATAAGCCCAGTCGTCCGGGACTGTAGAATATGCCAACTGCATCTCTGCAGGGCTTTAAGATCACCCCCACCCAGTAAGTGTCCTGGATATAAGACTAAAACATATAATGGTGAGGCTTCTGCCTTGGAGTTTAAGGGATGTAAATTAATCTCAGGTCTACTCTAATCTGGAGTGAGACTGCCCAGTCGACTGGGGCTGTAGAATACACTGACTGCTTCTGTACAGAGGGGTAAGACCCCCACCTCAACAAGTGTCCTAGATATGACACTAAACAATCTGATGGTGAGTTTCCAGTAAAGCTGGAGCTCTGGTGAATGTGGAGTACCCCTTTAATGCCATTGCTCCTGGGTCAACTCTGGCCCAGAGTGGTAGCACCTGATTGATAAGGGCCCTAACTAACGATCAAATAGAACTAAACCATGGTTTTGAGAGTTTACTGTTTTTTGCATTTAACCTGAGTATCGATGCTAAACTAAATTGCTCCAAATAGAACTGTTTTGACATTTAAATTGTGTACTTATGGTAAACTGAATTGCTCGAAATAGAACTGTTTTAGCATCTAAACTGTGTACTTATGGTAAACTGAATTATCTAAAATAAAACTGTTTTACATTTAACTCTGTGTATTGCCCAGTTAGCTGGGGCTGTAGAATACACCAATTGTCCCTCTGCAATACACCAATTGTACCTCTTTTCCCCCCAACGAGTGTCCTAGATATGACACTAAACAATCTGATGGTGAGGTTCCAGTGATTTGGGGAATGTGGAGCACCCCTTCATTGCTATTGCTCCCAAGTTCACTCTGGCCCGGAGTGATAGCACCTGATAGGGCTCTATCTATGGGTCAAATTGAACTAAACTGTGTACTTATGCTAAACTGAATTGTTTGAAATGGAACTGTTTTTGATATTGAAACTGTACTTCCCCTAAACTGAATTGTTTAAAATAAAAGTAAAAAGTTAAATTGGCGACCATAGTCGAAGGCAACCTGAAGGCTCCCTTTTCAGTAGCTACTACACTAAGGTGTAGGGAAAGGCGCTACTCCTTTCCTTGGATTACTCCACTTTACCCTTGATATGTACCTTATAATACTGAGTGTTAAGCCAGGAGATATCAAGTACCATTTTTTTTGAGTCTTTGGCATGACTTGACCTGGGATTGAACCTCGGTCTCCTGAGCCATTGGCGAACTATCTACCAAATAGGCCATAGGACTGTAACTGTGTGTAAACAAAATCTATACTTATACTAAACTGAATTGGTTGAATTAGAATTGTTTGTCTAAAGTGAATAGCTTGAAATAGAAATTTTGAAATAGAACTGATTATTTGTATAAAAATGGATTTGGCTTTAAATAACCTAGAAATGTTGATATGCTATAAAACCCAAACAACCAATCAACCAACTAACCTGGAGTGAGATTACCTGTTAAGGTTCTTATAATTATGAAATAAAATTATTAGTGTTAAATAGCAATACTTGAAACTATTCAACTATGTGCAAACAAATGAGTTCTGACTTGTTTAAAGATTGCTACCTACAAACTCTTTACAAATCAAATATATATAAAGACAAGATTTGGCATAATTAACCTACAAGAGTTGATATGCCATAAATTATAACCAACCAACATTTTTTGTATGGTACAATCTTGTTTAAGAAAACGTTGCTAAGTTTATTGTTGTAGATAGGTTTTTATACAGAGAGCTTTGTTTTTTTTATACAAGAGGTTTTGACATTATGGAAATCCCTCCAATGGATAATTTCAGGCATTGTTAATTTCTTTTTTGTCTTCTTTCAGCTGCCACTCCATTCCTCCAAGGCGTACAAAATGCTTTAACAACAAGTCTGGCCAAAATGCCTGATAAATTTTCCATCACAACACTTTTAGATACTTGGGTAAGAGTTTGTTTTTATTGTAGCTTTAAAAAGAATAGCTTTTTATATTTAAAATCTGTGATATTATGGGTAGTATTTATCAAACAAATGCATCAGAATTTTCATTCACTACATATAGTGACACAACAAATTTTTGAATCCCAGTCGGCTGGAGCTGTAGAATATGCCAACTGCATCTCTGCAGAGGGGTAACCCCCTCTCCTCCAATGAATGTCCTTGATATGACACTAATCCATCTGACAGTAAGGCTCCAGTTCTCTAGCTTTGGGGAATGTAGAGTACCTATTACAACCAGGCCCACTCTAACCCTGTTAGGATCCTATCTATTGGTCAAATAGAACTGTTTAATCATTTATAAAACTTGAAACCATTTATGTTGACTTTAACTACTAGTGTTAAATAGGAATACTTGAAACTATTTAGCTGTGTGCAAATAAAACTATTCATGTTAGATAGCAATACTTGAAACCATTTAACTGTGTATAGCAAATCATCTCTGGCTTGTTCAAAAAATGTTACCAACAAACTATTTGTTTACAAATCAAATATATATTTATAAAACAAGATTTGGTATTAGATAACGTACAAGTTTTGATATGCTATAAAACACTATAAACCACAAATTTTTAAAGTAGTGAGGGGGAAGAAAGAAACAGTCTTTTTTGAATTGTGTTTATAGAGATAAATTTTTAGCTTTTCTTATTGCTATCCAGTAATTTTACAGATACTTCACCACTCGTTGGCTTAACTTTAGTTATTTTCTGTACGGACATATTTTCCACAGGGAAAAAAAATTTAGTGATTGAGCACTGAATTTTTAACTAAAATTTGTTTTAGCCAATTTTTATATTTGTGTTGATTAATCAGAAAGAAAATTGTCTTTGTTCAACAGTCAGAAAATAATGTAATTGTTAGCAACAAACAGAATTAGGATATTCTATACATATTCATTATTCATTGTTGGTAATAATTAATTTGAGTAGTTCAATGGTTAAATTACAAACTAGAGATAAAGACCTATTTTATTTATGTAAATTGTGAGTGGAAGTGTTTTAATCTGTTTTATGTAATAACATATATAAAATAAAAAAAAGATGACTATGTATCATCTTGGACTATTTAGTCTTTTCTCTACTTACAGGACTGAATTTTTTAAGAAATTTCTTTTCAGTATTTTGCATCATCAACTTGATCTTCATCTTGTTGACCTCTACTCTGTTCTGTTATTAACATATTGTAATTTCAAAAGTTTCTCTTTCCAGAAAATAATTTTTCTTTTCATAGATCTGTTTTTATTGTAATAGTAACTCATTAAAATATAGGAACTTCATTGATATTTATATGCTTTTATAAACATAAAAAGAAGTACAATTGGAATTTCCTGAAGCTTTTAAAAAGTTTTTTTGTTGTATAAGATGTATAAAACTTTCCCCTAGTTTTGTTTGCCCAGTCAGCTGGGGCTGTAGAATACACAGACTGCTTCTGTGCAGAGGGGTAAGACCCCCCCCCCATCAACGAGTGTCCTGTATATGACACTAAACAATCTGATAGTGAGGTTCCAATGATGCTGGAGCTTTGGGGAATGCAGAACACCCCTTCATTGACATAGCTCCCAGGTCCACTCTGGCTCAGAATGGTAGCACCTGATAGAGTCTTATCTATGGGTTAAATAGAACTAACAGCATACTTATGCTAAAATGAATTGTTTGAATTAGAACTGTTTGACTAAACTAAATAGCTTAAATAGAAATGTTTTTGACAATTAAACTATACTTACATTTAAACAGCCTTATTAATTTATCTGTCTGAATTTCTGAAATGAGTTTTTTTTTTTCCATCATTTACACCCTTTGGTTTTCTTTAAATGTCATTTGTACAAGATGTGTAATTAGTGTAAACTTTATATATGCTTTATTATGTTTTTAAATTCTAATGCCTTTTTTAAAAAATTTTTTTTTATTAGGAGATGAGCGTTCGAAGAATGTGTGCCCCAGTTTGTGGGATTTGAGTCCTGGTATGCTTTGCCTTTCCCTCCAGTGGGCGGATATTCCTCAACTTTTGCTCATCACTCATTTACTTCCACACCAAGTTGTCACTATGTGACACAGACTGTAGAACTTTGGATCATTTCTTTTTATTTATGACTCTTATTAAGAAATGCCTACATTTTGAAAGCTCCTACAATCTTATTTGAACCTTTTTTTAACGATGGAAGAATATAAAGATGAAAAACCTGATCAAAATCTGTACAAAGCAAAAGTCACTTCTCACTGAGAATCATCTCTCCTTCACTGATTCCATAAACCTTTTTTTCATGTAAGAATAGTAAATGAAAGGAAAAGAAATTATCCATCTTTTTAAAGTGTCCTTATTGCAAAAAAGAAAAAAAAATTAATTGCTGATGAAATTCTTTCCTTGGTGTTGCAGAAAGCAATTTAAAATTTAAAAAAAAAAAATTTGACAAATTATGTTTAATTAAGACCTAAAAATTGTCAAAAATTTGAATTCCTGACAAGATTTTGATAGTTTTAACAACTATTAAGATGCTGTAAAATTAAATCTATTTTCTTGTTTTTTCTAAAAGTTCTTGAAAATTTTTTATACTTTTCTGCTTTAGTAAAGGCCAAGTGGAGAGGGAATGTAAATGTTTCTAATGTTGAAATTGTGTGATAAGGTCACAATTAAATTGTTTGGGTAAGAAATTGTTGCAGACTAACAGATTTTTGTACAAGTTAAAATGCCTCATGACTTAAAAATGTTCTTGATGGAAAAATAGAATTTGTTATAAAAATGAATTTATTTCTATGTTTGTGTTTGTTTTCATTCTCTCTCTCTCTCTCTCTCTCTCTATATATATATATATATATATATATATATATATATATATACACACACACACACACATGCCTACAAGATTAGTAAATGGATAAAATAATAAGATTTTTGTCTTTTTTTTTTGTTTTGTTTTTTTTGTTTTATATTAAGACTCATTTAAATCATACCTTTGGCAGCCTCTGCTCAAAACCTAGTATTTCCTATTTATAAAATTCATCATGCTATAATTATTTTCAAATGCTAATTATCACTAAGACAAGTCTATTCCTTGGTCTAGCAAACCATGAAATTTTTGCTAAATAAGAAATAATAATTGATTGTTATTAATAGGTATAATTGATTATGTAATGGATATTGCTAGCAATTCACTTGCTAAAAAAATTCTTAATTGTGGGTTAATAGTAATTTAGGCCATCAGATGTCAAAGACTCAAATTGTATGGCTGCCAGACCTTTATTTGGTATAGCCTTGCATTAAGCTTAATTATCATTACCTAGTTTATCTGTGCTGTCTAAAGATTATTCAATATTCAAGTAATATTGTACATGTAAAATATCAAAAACTTTACTCCCCATTTTCTTAATGTTCAATATTTTCTGAACAATAAACTAAAGGGAAATGTTGTTCCCAACAGATTACTGTAGGATAATGAAAATGTTGTTCCCAACAGATTACTGTAGGATAATGAAAATGTTATTCCCAACAGATTACTGTAGGATAATGAAAATGTTGTTCCCAACAGATTACTGTAGGATAATGAAAATGATTAGAAGAATCAAACAACAACAGTATCCTGTTCTTACATTAGTCCCATAATTTTTCTCTCTTTTTAGAAGAAAGCTGAAATGCAAGTTATAAAAGACATCTAATTGATTTTATAAGTATTTCATGTACATTTCTTAGGCGTATCTATGCTCTGAAGCTTGAACTTGTCTCCCTGCTTTGTTCCTTTAAAACTCTGACCACATAACTGATTCCTTTTGTCTGTGTCTCCCAGTCTACGACTGTTCCCTTGACTAAACCTGCAAATTTGTACATACATCCAATGCAACGATTCTTTGTCACACTATTAGCTTGTAGTAGTGTTCTACTGCAGCCTCAATATTCATATTTTGAAATATAAACAGCTCTGTTTACACAATGTTACCTGTCAGCAGATGACCTTCTCTCATTTCAATAAATTGTTTTCTAAACTCTGATAAAAAATGGAGCATAAAAGATGATTTACGATGAGATTCCTAATATCTCAATATGACATGATATTTGACTCTCGCTTGCTTTTTTTTCATGGTGGGTCTTTCAGAAATTCACCAGTTTCATTGGACATAGCTGCAGACACTCTTCTATTTACTTCTACCTCCTAAGTCTAATTACTACCACGTCTGTTCTTCTAAAAGGATGACTTTGATATTAAATAACCCACGAAGGTTGATATGCCATTAAAGAAAGAAACCAAATGACTATTACTATTAGGTAATCAATAGATGTGGGGTAAGTAGGAATGAAAGTATTAGGTATAGAATTAAGTAGAAGACCTCCACAAATTGCAACAATGACCAACATAATTGTTGCTGAGTTGCAAGTTTAACATTTTAAGTTCTTTTGTTCCTAGATATACATATTTTGATGCAATAATGCATTTGCATAAAGGTGCAAGTAAATCTATGAGTATGCATTAGGATAGGCATTGTGTATGTATGTATGTATATATATATATATATATATATATATGTGTGTGTGTGCAAGTAGATAAATGTATGTGTGTAATGATACTTAAGTGATAGTTAAACAAATTGGGAGGTCAGTAAATTTTTAAAGATAGGTAATAAAAAAAAGTATTTCTCTATATTAAAAAGAATGGGAAGAAAAGGGTTATTTTTAAAACTGAAGTCTTTGGCGTTTATATGGTCAAAGGTCAGCAATCTTATCTAAAAAAAATGTTTTCATACTTAGGTGGCTGAAGTGGAAGTTTTTTTTGCTCTGAAGTTTATGTCCGCTCTTGGAGCAAGTTGGCTATTGGGTTCAGAGAAAGAGAGCTGCCGAGTCGAGCTGGGGTCTTTCCTTACCTTCCCATGTTCCTTATAGTTAGCATCTGACTTAAGTTGTCTTAACCTAAGTAATACACATACCGCTCCAGCATTGGTTTGAGAGAAACTGTTGCAGACATTAATAAAGACGGTTATACGACTATTTGCGACTTCTATGTTTCTTTTCCTTTGCTGACCTGTCCTGTAAATTCTACGTTTTCAATTAAAATCAGCAGTTGACTTTTAAAAACCAAACACAACGTGGGGTGGGGAGGTCGGTTAGCTGGTGAGACTGGGTAGATTACAGACTGATACTGTCACACAGGATTGGGGTTAAAAATGAAGAAACCAATAAAAATGTATAAATTTGTTAGTTTATCATTATTTTCTAAAGTTATGCATAATATCAAAATGGGCAGGTATTCTTAAGACAGATATCCTGCTGTGTGTAAAGCATCTTTGAGAGAATTAGATTATTCATTACCACCGTTATCACAATCCTAAACCAACAACGCGTGATGTTATATCTAATGAGCTCGGCTAGCAGACTATTACTATTTTATTTTCATTAGGTACTTCAGAGTTTTGATCTTGTGTCAAACTAAGCTAAACTTAATAAATACCAAAATTCCCTTCGTTTATGTCAGTGTACAAAAGTTATTTAATGACCTGAAGGCTCCTTTTTCAGTAGCTACTACACCGAGGAGTAGGGGAGGGTGCTACTCCTTTCTCTGGATTGCTCCACTTTACCCTTGATCCTTACCTTATAATGTTGAGTGTTAAGCAAGGCGGCATCAAGTATCATTTTTTTGAGTCTTTGGTATGACTCGACCGGGGATTGATCCTCGGTCTCCCGGACCTTTGGCGAACGCTGTACTCATTAGGCCAATGGGCGTTTGCTTAATACAATGCAGATGGGCTCTGACTTCTTGAGTTAATCTTTTTAGGTATAAGTCCATTCAGCGACTAAACGATGCCATAGACAGCAAAAAGTAAAATTATTTTTGTTTTGTTCGGAGTGTTTTTTTAGTATATTATAGTTGTCATATCTGCTCCTCTCTTCAACCGTATTCTCAATAAAAAATTTGCAAATGTTTTAAATGTTTTGTATATTTGTTTTTCTTTTGGGTTCTTTTTTAATTCCCCTCTCCTCCTTTCATATGTCTTTGTATCTATTGTTGTACTATTGTAAATTCATCTTCATAAAATTGTAAATATAGTTATTTTTAAGTAGGTTGTTGTCATAGAGAAAATGTGGTATTATGGTAAGTCCGGCGCGTCTGAGAATGGATGAATTTTATTGTACTGGGTAAATGGGTCGGCGATTGTGGCTAGTTCGGGCCCCTTAAGAAAGCATGGCCGCTCCCTCCCCCTTTCACTAAAACTCTTTTTAGAGGCCTTGTGCCTCATAAAATGTTTTTCTTGTAAAAATGTTTTTGTTATAAATAAACGCGACAAAAAATGAGTCTCGCCTGAGTTTTGATTGAGTGTACTAAATAGTATCGCTCTCTCCTCTTGTAGAAATAGACTCGTCCTGATGACGTAACAAGTGATGAAATAGGAAATGAAGTAGTGTAGCTATGACAGCGGACGGGATTTAACAGGTCTGCATCCAACGTACGCGCAACTGGAGTCTGGGTATGCCTGATCTGGAGAGCCACTGGCTTGGGCCGATCCTTGACGGGGAACACGGTGTAGAGACGAAAGACAAGTCGGACTTTTCCTCGCCTCCAGTCAGACCCAAAGACTGAAGGTCGACGTTAGCCGATGGGCGAAACACAGTTTGTCTGCGAGTGCCGAGTGGCCCTTCGTAACCTTCCTGCGTCTAGTGACCTTTCACTGCATCGGAAAGAGCTGTATCGGGAGCTAGTGGTGGATTCAGCTTCAGCGCGGCTGGACGGCGGAGGAGATCCGCTCCCACTGGAATTGGGCGCCAGGATCGAGCTTCTTGAACAATGAGTTCTCGCTCACCTGGCGACTTGCATGGAACGCATTGCCCCTTCTCGAGTTGAACTTCAGAGCGGGCCTGGCAGACATGTCTGATTGCGCTCGCTGCAGCAGTGGCTTGGAAGAAACGGCTGAAATCGCCTTCTACTACTGCGAATGAGTTCGCCCGTTCTGGGATCACGTCGGGGAGTGGGTGGCTCGCAACGAACCCAAGCTCGACGTTGGTTACGTCGTAGACAACATTTTACCTCCGTTTCAGGGTTTCTCGCGATCCTAGCTGTAGCTCGAATGGTGATTTGGTCGACGCGAAAGAAGGGATTGTATGACGATGCAAACTTTTCTCATCGTGATCTGGTTTTGTATTTTAGGCATCAGCTTAGGGTCAAAATCAGATGTGATAGAAAACGCTTGGATCGCATAGCATTCAACAAAAGGTGGGTGAATGCAGCGAGCCTGGTTGTACGAAAGGGGGCAACGTTGGAGTCATCCTTTCCTCTTCTTCCTGCCTGTGGCGTCTACGGTACGAGTCCTTCGGGACCCCATCCCAGGTAAATAGACAAAGTTTTCCTTGAAACCTAGTTAGCAGTATGTTGTGAGTCATCGTTCCCTTCATCTAGTTGTTAGTCTCTAAGATCTTCTCCATCCTTATTATTTTTGTACCTCAACCCTTACTCCAGGCCGCTTTTACTGAAGATTTTAGAATTTCACGTGTACAAAATCCATATTACTTGCCATTAACTGCCCATACTGCGTCCAACCCTGTCTTTTTTTTTTTTTTTTTTTTTTGTCCCATTAGATTAGGAACCCTCTCCCACTTAGGGTAGGTCTGGCTTGTTTTCGGTGTTTTCGGACACCGGAAAACAGTCAGTCTCCACTTCATAAACGGGGGGATGGGAGGCTGACCAAACGGAATTTTTTTCCTTTGTTTCATCTTTTGTATATTTCGGAATTTTTCTCCCATCCCCATCATATAACATTTTTGTAAATAAACCATATATTGTAAATAAAATCCTTCATTCCATTCGGGGTTTTTAAGTAGGTCTTTTCACAGAACAAATGTATTTTGGTGTTTGCAGCGTGATTGGTGATGGACGACTTTCTATATATTGTGCAGTTGAATGGGTCGGCGAATACAGCTTGCTAGGTTCCCTTAGAATATATAGAAATACATGACCGCTTCCTTCCCCTCCCCCATAAGATTTTAAGGCTTCATGCCTTCCTTAATGTAAATTTAAGGGAATAAACCGTTTAACTGCAGAATGGTTGTTGGGGATAGAAAGATTGGGGGTTCTATCTATTGGGTGGCAAATTATTTCGGTTTTTCTTGGATAATAGGGAGGGTATATCAAGAAATGTGTGAATTCTGGACGTGAAAGTTGCAGCTGTTCCCAAGTGTTGCAAGAACGGGAACGCCGGCAATTGTCAAGGATAGCAACGAAAGAAAACACCGATGACCCTGCTTGATTTTGGGACCAAATCATTACTAGTATCCCCCGCTATCATAAGACACTCCAGCAGTACTTTATTTGTTCTCTGTCACAGAGTGGGAATGTCAGATACTACCTCTCCCCAATATTGGAGGCTTTTAATATTATTTCCTCTTTTCTATTTACAAAAACTCGTGTTTAGTTAGGTATGTAGGAGTCGAGTTTTAAAAATTAAACTTCAGCACACGACTTCCACATTAGTCTTGCAGTATTTTAAAAAATCACTGCCAATACGACAAACGATGGTTACAACAAATCTGTGTAAAGGTAAAAACCCTTGGATATTATCAGTAAAACATTGGAGCGTATTTATGCTAGTTACCTACAAAAATCCACAATGACAGTAGATTAGAAGTTAAAAATTCTACACTAGATCATTTTTTAAAAATTACGGAAGCAGTTGAAAATGATTCCGTACTAACTGTAGTAATTGCAAAATCGAAATGACCAGGACAAAACCACACGCCGTGATCTCTGTGTAGCTTTAAGAAGATAGAGATTGGTTTATAGAACGTTTAATTTTCATCGATGATATGAATTGTAATAATTGTTTCTTGTCTTTATTTTCTCGACACTATTCCGGGAAATTTGATCGAATATGCAATGCCGTAGACAAACAAAAAACAATAGAGAAATGGATGAAGGCTACATCCTCTTTCTCTTCCTCAAGAAAAATGAGCTTAGAATCTCTAAGAACTATAGAGGCATAACACTAACTGCTATGACTGCGAAGGATTATAATGGCCTGCTTCTAAATCGTATTTGACCTGAAGTCAAGAAAATTCTTAGGAAAAATCAACTGATTTGGAAGAAATTGATCCACAACTTCTCAGATTCTGACAATTGGTTGAATTATCAAAGTAGTACGCACAAAAAATCTCGATGCAACGTTTTATTATAGATTTCTTTAAGGGATTGGACTCCAGACAAAAGAAAGATGGATCAAATACTTCCAACATATGGTCGTCCCAAAGAAATAAGGATGTTCTACAAAGACACGAAAGTAATGGGTTTCTCACCCGATGATGACTGATTTCTTTAACATAGTGGGTGGAGATTCGCAAGGAGACACGTTAGCATCCTTTCAACCGATAATCTTCCTAGATTAGGCATTACGAATGTCAACAGATCTAAAAAAGCATTAGCCTCTACATGAGCTCAAATGAGACAATAAGAAGAATTGGCCTGTACATCAACTCAGATGAAACAAGAAACATTGGCCTTTCAATCGGCAGAGGAATCAATGAAAAGCATTGTCATCTCCATGAACTAGGATGAAACAAGAAACAATGGTCTCAAGTAGGACTAAACAATAAGAAGTTTTGGCTTTTACATGAAGTCAGATGAAACAAAAAGATGCACTTGTCTCTCAATGAACTCAGAAGGAAGAAAAGAAGTTTTGGCCTCTCCATGAACTAGGATGAAACAACAAAAACATTGGCTTTTACATAACTTCAGATGAAACAATAAGAACATTTAGTTTCTTCATGGACTCAAATGAAACAATAAGAAGTATTGGCCTTTACATGAACAAATATAAGTTGGATAGCCGGAAAAAGCCAAAGATACCCCAACACCACTCAGACCTTATTGGCCATTCAGAGATGAGCTATCTGTGTAGGACTCCTTGATACTAAAAAGAGGGAGAATATTGATTCATAAAACTACGAGGAATGAAATCCTAAGCAAGATCCACGAATCACATCAAAGCATTAAAAAAAATTATCCTAAGAGCCAAAATATGTGTATACTGGTTAGGAATAAATGAGGGTATCGAAAAAATCGTTAAAGGGTACCTTACATGCCCAAAATATCAAACCGAACAAAAGAAAGAAACTATGATACCACTCAAAATTCCTTCCAGATCATTGAAAGTTATTGGCACAGATCTTTTCCACATAGCAAGGAAAACGTATCTGCTCCCGAGAGGTTTTCCAGGCTACATCCTGTATCGGCACAGACCTGTTGTATATAGGTTCTAGCTGGTCGTCCAACCTTTGCACGTCCACGCGAAGGCGTCCACAGTAGTACATCGCTTGTGAGTTCGTCCTGCATGTCTAGTTTGTCTAATTTGGAGTTTTCGTGATGGGTGGTAGGTGGCCGTTCAGCAGCTGTTTTGTAGGATGTTGCCTCCAGGACTTGTTCAGTACAGCTCGCAACATTCTTGTGTAATTGCCATCAAGCTTTTTCTCTATACGTTTAGTTAGCGTCCATGTGGTGCATCCATATAACAGTATCGACACGGCCGCTACTTGGAGAACAAGGCGTTTTATTTTATTGGTCAGGTCTGACTTCCATAACACCGATAGCTTATCGATAGCAGTTCATGTCTTTGCTAGTCGCGTGTTGATGTCCTTTTCGGTTGATGAGACGCTGCTTCCGAGGTAAGTGAACTTGTCCACTAGTTTCAGAGGACCACACTTTAGTGTGGAGATGTCGCCTCTTTGATTAAAGCACATGTATTCTATTTTGTCTGCGTTGACATGGAGGCCTTTGCCATCTGCTGCTCGTTCCAGGCTATGTAGCAGGGATTCGGTTTGGGTGGGTGAATTTGCTTGAAGCGCTATGTCATCGGCGTAGTCCATGACCATAATAGTTTGTGCGGGGTATTTTCTGCTTTTTTCCTTTACCAGGTTGAAACCGTTTTCTTTCATTTTCTAAGCGCGTAGTCTAGGCAGATAATAAACACCTGCTACAATACGAAGTAGTCTGTTTCTCCATCCGGTGAGCAGACTTTTACTTTCATCATTATAGCTGCAACGGTTTCTTTGGGGAAGTCATAGGTGAGAAGTATTTCCTCCATCTTCTTTCTGTGTATGGAGTAAAATGCCTTGGAGTAGTCGACGAATAATAGTGTTGCTTCGAGGTTTTTTGCACGTACACCTTCAAGAATTCGACGGATAGTCAAAATTTGTGTTGTCATGGATCGATTTCTCCGAAAGCCATTTTGGTTCTTCCTAAGTATTTTCTCAGTTTTGGGTTCTATGTGGTTATGTGGTAGATCTTGGCCGCTATAGTGTAAGGGTTATATCGCGGCAATTTTTGGCTATTCAAAAGTCATCCTTCTTGGGGAAAGGGAAGATGCATCCCTTTGTCTATCTGTGTTCTAGTTATATACGGCGTTACAGTATCGGAGCAGTATGTCGTCGAATTCCCTTGGCTTCCATACTTCTGGAGGTACGAGGATCATTAAATAAGTTTCCAGACTTTTTTCGTATGAGCACTTTTATTGATAATACACAAATGAAACTCTAGTCCCCTTCAAAGTAATCTCCTCCGGCTGAAATGCACTTGTACTGTTCAAACAACTTTTGGAAGGCCCCATGGAAGTCCTCTTGTGTGAGCGTGTCAATGACCTTCGTCACAGCCTCTTTCATCTCCTCAGTTGTCTCATAACGACAACCTCTGAGCTTAGGGAATAACCAAAAGTCACAGGGAGCAAGGTCTGGACCATAGGGAGGGTGAGGAACTGTCTTGATGCCCATCTTGCTCAAATAGTCTGTGACAAGGATGGAGTTGTGGACTGGTGCATTGTCTTGGTGGAAATGCCACTGACTCGATTTCAAGAGTGCTGGTCTCTTCCGACGGAATCTCTTCCTGAACTCCCTTAAAACCTCAACATAGTAACCCTAACTCTAAACCTAACCGTTTGGCCAGTCAACTCTGGTGTATTGACTTCCTTACTCTTCCAACACCTCTAATCATCCCTCACAGACTCCCTGCTATCCTTGAATCTCTTATGCCACTCAAAAACCGATGCTTGATTCGTGCAAGATGCTCCAAAAGCAGTCTGAAGCATTCCATACGTTTCTGTGGCATTTTTAACGTAAGAACCTTAAATAGAATAGGACAACTACCAGAGCTACTCACATCAGCCGTAGATAGACATAATATGCATACAAGAACACAGATACACGCACACCGAAGATATCAAATATCACGAAACTGGCAATGGATGGTCGCTCGCCACTGTATCGGCATGGAAAAACTCTGCCAACGCCACAGTAGGAGGGGTATGATTGCTTATAGGACCTAGAGCATTAAAAACGCTAAATAGCATTGAGAAAATACAACCTAGGATGATGGCAGCTACTTTTAACGGCAACCCCAGAGCAACAATCATCTCCTGCTACAGCCCTACCAATGTTAGTGAAGAAACTGAACTAGTCACCTTCTACGATGAGTTATCCTCATTAGTGTGTGGCATCCCGAACACACATGTTAGTCATTGGCGGAGACATGAATGCCCAAATCGGGAAAAACGGAAACAACAAATACAGCCTCCACAACACGTCAAATAGGAATGGGCAACATCTAACAGATTTCATGATAGAAAATAGATTAGCATGCCTCAATACAAATTACCAAAAAAGGGAGGGCAAATTATGGACATACACGTACGCGAACAATAGTAAAGCACAGATAGACTACGTCCTTATAAACAAGAAATGGAAAAATAGTGCAATGAATTGCGAGGCATACTCCTCTTTCGAGGGTGTGTCCTCTAATCACCGAATAGTCACGGCAAAAATACGGCTAAGCCTACGAAAAAACGCCAAACGAACAGCGACCACCAAACACTATGACTAGACCCTTTTGAACAACAGAGATATAAGAGATAAATACGTATTAGAATTAAGAAACAGGTTCGAAACACTACTAGAGAAGACGGAAAAAAGTACACCAAATGACGAATATGAAAATTTCGTCAATGCGCACCTCGAGGCAGCAGTGAAATGTATTCCAACAAAACCTAGAACTAAATATAGAGTCCCATGGGAAACTTTAGCGGTGAGAGAAAAACGTGCACTAGTGAAAACAGCCTCCAAAAACTATCGAAAAAAACCAACAAATACAAATGCCTTAAAACTAAAAACGGCACAATATCAATTAGCAGGCATATATATAAAGGAATAGATAGAATACATTCAAAATCAGATAGATAAGATTAGAGACTCGGTGGAAGATAGACAATCTAGGATAGCATGGCAAACAATAAACGAAGTGAGTAGAAGAAAGAACACAGCCAAAGCAAAACTGAAAGCTGCAAACCAACAAGAAAGAATAAAACTGTGGAAACAGCACTTCGAAAACCTACTAGGAAACCCACCGAAAATAACACATGAACCAATCACCAGAATAATTAGTAAACAATTAGACATTAAACTAGGACCGTTCACACAAGAAGAACTCGAATCGGTTCTCAGAAAAATTAAAAATAGGAAAGCTGCAGGGCTGGACGAGATTCCCCTAGAAGTATGGAAGACCAGACAATTCGACAACATACTGCTCCGACACTGCAACGCAGTATATAATCAAAATCCGATAGATAGATGGATGAAGGGATGCATACTCCCCTTCCCTAAAAAGGGTGACCTCGGATTAGCCAACCGAGGGATAACACATCCATAGCAGCCAAAATCTACAATGCCCTACTACGAAACCGCATAGAACCCAAAATCGACAACATACTTAGAAAAAACCAAAATGGCTTCCGAAGAAATAGATCCACGACCTCTCAAATATTAACCATCCGTAGAATCCTTGAAGGTGTACGGGCAAAAACCTACAAGCGACATTAATATTTGTCGACTTCTATTCACAGAGGAAAGATGGAACAAATCCTACTAGCGTACGGCCTACCTAAAGAAACCGTAGCAGCAATAACGATTCTCTATAGAAACACCAAAGTAAAAGTGCGATCACCAGATGGAGACACAGAATACTTCGACATTGTAGCAGGAGTACTACAAGGGGACACGCTGGCTCCGCACCTCTTTATCATTTGTCTAGACTACGTACTTAGAACATCGATTGACAAAATCAGAGAGAATGGCTTCGAGCTGACAAAGAAAAGAAGCAGAAGGTACCCCGCAACAACAATTACCGACGCCGACTACGCCGATGACAGCGATACTGGCGAATACACCCGACCAAGCCGAAACACTACTGCATTGTTTGGAACGAGCAGCCGCAGGCATAGGCCTCCATGTCAATGCATACAAAACGGAATATATGTGCTATAATCAAACAGGGGACATCTCCACTCAAGACGGAACCCCTTTTAAACTAGTAGACAAATTCACTTACCTAGGAAACAGCGTCGCATCAACCGAAAAGGACATCGACACGAGGTTAACGAAAGCATGGACAGCTATCAATAGGCTATCGATTATATGGAAATCAGACCTATCCGATAAAAGGAAACGCAGTTTCTTCCAGGCAGCGGTCGCATCGATACTGCTATATGGATGCACTACATGGACTCTGACAAAGCGGCTGGAGAAGAAGCTAGACGGCAATTACACAAGAATGCTGCGAGCAATCTTCAACAAGTCCTGGCGGCAACACACCACAAGACACCAACTGTACGGCCACCTGCCTCCTATCACGAAAACTATTCAAGTTAGACGAACCAGACGTGCAGGACACTGCTGGAGAAGCAGGGACGAACTCATAAGTGATGTACTCTTATGGACCCCTCCACATGGCCGTGCAAAAGCAGGACGACCAGCACGAACATACATTCAGCAACTATGTGAGGATACGGGATGTTGTCCTGAAGACCTGCCTAGGGCGATGAACGATAGGGAAAAGTGGTGAGAGAGGGTCAGGGATATCCATGCTACCAGCACGACATGATGATGATGATGATTTATTGCATATCGTTCTTCTAAAGTGTTCTCACGTCCAGATTGCATTTTTGAAATTCACCAGCTGTGACAATCAGGCTTTAGTAGGGTGTATTCCAATTCCTGCTGTAGGTGTTCATTTGAACCTGAAATCATAAAAATTTGGTCAGTCATCTGATAAGATGTATAGCAATGACATACTGAATTCTCAAGAGTCTATGACAATTGTAAATGACTGTACCAAAAAAGTCTGGAAACTTATTGAAGGCACCACGTATTTCATCAAGCCCAGCTGCTTTCCTATTTTCAATTTTTCTTAGTACTGAGTCGAGTTCTTCATGCGTAAACTGTCCTAGTTTGATGTCTTCCTTCAGCTCACTTCATTTACCGTCTGCCGAGCTATCCTAGATTGTATATCTTCAACCGAGTCTCTAATCTTATTGATCTTATTTTGTATGTATTCTGTTTGTTCTTTTAGGTATTCGTTAGTTCATTTTGTGCCTTCCAAAGTTTCTGAGCATTGTTATTGGTTTGGTTCCTCCTATTGCGTAGGGAAGCGATTTTTACGTTTGCATGCTTTTTTCTAACCGCTAATGTCTCCTATGGGACTCTAGGTTTAGTTCTTTGTTTTGTTGGTATGCATTCTGCTGGTAAGTGGGCATTGACGAAGTTCTCATATTCGTCATTCGGAGTAGGTGTTTTTGGTATCTCCTGTAGTGCATTGAATTTGTTTGTAAGTGTTATCTTATATTTATCTCTAATATCACTGTTGTTAAGCAGGGACCAGTCTTAGTGTAGTTGTTCGGGCCGCAATCCTTTACAGGCTCAGTCGTATCTTTGCCGTGACAATTCGGTAACAATATGCCTCACAATTCAATGCGCTATTATTCCATTTCTTATTTATGAGGATGTAGTCTATCTGTGCTTTAGCGTTATTTGCGTAGGTGTCGGTCCATAGTTTCCCCTTTCTTTTCTGAAATTTAGTATTGAGGCATGTTAATCTATTTTCTCGCGTGAAATCTGTTAGATATTCCCCATTTCTTTTTGACGAGTTATGTAGGCTGAATTTGTTGTTTACGTTTTTACCTATTTGGGCATTCATGTTTCCACCGATGATGAAAACGTTGTTTCGGGATGCTTCGAACAAGGGAGGATAGCTCGTTATAGAAGGCGATGAGGTCCGTTTTTTCACTAACATTGTTAGGGCTGTACCAGGAGAGAATTGTTGCGTTGTGGTTACCATTAAAGGGAACTACCATCATTCTCAGTTGCATTTTCTCGATGCTATTTAGTGATTTTAGGGCCCGTGGTCCGATAAGCATACCTATACCACCTATCGTGGCGTTGCTGAGACAAACGTTCATCCATTGCCGCTACTGTAGTATTTTATATCTTCGCTATGAAGGTATCTGTGTTCTTGTATGCATATTATGTCTACGTTATGATCTATCGCAGAAGCTGTCAGCTCCAGTAGTTGACCTTGCCGCGACCTGCCGATAAACTTAAACAGATCAGGTTACACGCTCGCCTTAGGACAATTATATCCGGGTACAGCCGGAAATGACTAAGCCCTTTTTCTTTCTAACGACCTTGACATCTCGTTACAGCTAAAAAAAAAAGGGATAAATCAAAATTAACAATATTTACAAAACACTTCGGCCAAAAATAACTTGATAAAAATGGAACTAATAGTCATCGCCATCTTATAGCAGGTTAAAAAAAAATACTTAATTGCTACACTCATTTTTTATAAAAGAATTTCATATTCACGCGGCTGGGGCTGTGTGTCACAGCACCTTCGTAATATCAACAAGCCCTTTTTCAACGATCGTCGGCACGTTCTTTGCGGAGCTCTTACGAGGAAAAGAATCCTACGTTATTCGTGGTCGCATTCGCCTCACCGCCACTTCTAGTGGTTGATTCAACACCCTTTTTTTTATACGGTCCTTTTTAAGGGCTATGAGAGGATCCTTCTGCGGGTCGGAGCATCTCTAACTGGTTAATAATGACCAGTTGAAATAGACGGCCAGGAGGCAAACACGAAGAGGACTCACTAAGACCAGCCGGTCTTAACCATCGCCCGGTTCCGCTCGTCCGTTCGGCTGCGCAACGCTAAAGGCACGGGTTAGCCTTTAGCTCCCACTTCGATACCTGCGCAGCGCTAAGATAACACCAATCTTAGCCACGGCCCCCTGGCCTGCTCACTCCCGCAGCTTTGGCGCGAAAAAGCCTTAGCTGTCGTTTCGATCCGCTCCCACAGCTTTGGCGCGAAACAGCCATAGCTACCGCCTCGATACGTCCGCACAGCTTCGGCGCGAAACAGCCTTAGCTACCGCCTCGATACGTCTGCACCGCTTTTGCGCGAAAAGCCATAGCTACTGCCAACGATACGCCCGCACGGCTATCTGGCGCGACAAAGCTATAGCCACCGTAAACGATACGCTCGCACAGCTAGGGGCACGACAAAGCCCTAGCTTCATCGATCCGCTCACACGACTGCGTATATGCTAAGGCCTGGCAAACCTTAGCCACCATCTATCCGTTCGTTCACTCGGTCCGCAGTATTAAGACGCGATAAAGTATTAGCAAACTACGCTCGCTCTATCCGTACGCCTCCAAGCTGCCAGCACCGACTTCGACCACGGCGCTGTTACAGACGCTCCTGCATGCTACGACTCGACTGATCACAGCTCCCAGCAATGATTAACCAACCACACCTACGACTCGAACATACCAGCTACTGACATCGTCCATCTAGCTGGAGACCAGACAGTACGACCACGTCTGTAAATTCTGACAATAAATTACCATTCTTGTTGATTTGTTACCTTGCCTCTTTGTCCTTTTCATTTTTTTGGTTGTCACTACTCGCACGCATTAAAGGAAAATTCATTTGCGGGGTCGACTCGCTTATCGGCTCCGCAACAACCTATTCTATTTAAAGTTCTAACGTTGAATGTTGCTCTTTGTGTTGAGCTTTTACATTTTAGTAATTTTTGTTTTAGTTTGAGTTCTGTAGCTGATTTTTCGAACACTGGGGCCATAGCTCCAACTTCAGCAAGACGCGCCCCCTTTTTACTCGCGCGGAAGGCAATGCGGTTTGGACAAGTGGTTTGAGTATGAGTCATGGTAATCTTTCGATGGCTGTATTTTATTCTCATCCATAGAAGCCACCTTAATAGATGAGCTGTAGTAGTTCCCCGATCGAACTATTTGATCTTGGCCGTTGTCTCATGGGATTCGTCTGGTCAGCACCTGGTTAAGCATGCCGTTTACCCGTCGTTGGGTTCGTCCGCCTTTACGTCCGCCACGCTGCTTCCCTTGGTGTCCGTGATATATCTTAGAAAAAAAAGGAACTTGGTATTCCGGAACGTATTATAAGGGATAATGGCCCCCAGTACAACAGCTCTGCTTTAAAGCAGTTTGCTAAAGGTTGGGGATTTGACCACATCACCTCCTAAGCAAAATACGTTCAACCAAAGGAATTTGTGGAAAGAACCATCCAAATGGTAAAAAAAAGACTAAAGACAGCAATACAGATGTAGACATGGCAGTGTTATGTTTAACCACAATTAACCACAACCTACGAAGTCCAGCACAAATTGCTGTACCAAAAAAATCATTAGAGGGAACCTTCCATTAAAGATCAGGAACACACGACCTGAAAAGACAAAATCCTGGAGGGGGTTACACAAACGCCAACAAGAAGAAAGATATTACAACTTGGGTGCGAAAATTTTACCACTGTTCCACAAAGGTCAAAATGTAATGGTGATAAATCCCCAGTCGTCTAGACGGGAAGGGCCATTGTTACGGGCACAAATGAAGAGTCCAGATCCTACAATGTCACCACAGAAAATGGCAACACCATAAGGAGAAACTGGTGCCACCTACATTCGATTCCATCCGCGACAAGGAAAGAGAGAGAGATCAACGGGCAAAAACACAACAAAAAGTAAGATCATATGAAAACCATGCCGAGAATCGAACCTCATCAGGAAGACATGTGGGAAAGTCACCATGCTACAAGGAATACATATTGCATATTAAGAGATGAAACAACACTGATATAACCAATAAATGGACATTATTATAAAAATAAAAGAAATAGATAAATAAATAAATGAATAAAAATAAAATGAATAAATAAAAAGGAAAAACAAATTCATGAACAAAGAAAAGGAAAATGCACAAATGTTTACATACATACATACATACATACATACATACATATACACAAGATCTATAGAAACAACATCACACACCCTACTTAAAAAAATTCCAATCGCACAGAGGGGGATATAACAGTTTTGGCTAGTAGCTACTGCTTCTATATTCGCTCCTGCAACACTAGAGCAGGAACGAAGGATTTTTGTTTACTTCTGCCAGTCTCACTCTGTAAAGTTGCTTACGGTTCGCTCGAATAAAGATGTCTAAGAAAATAAATATCTGTATGAGTATCACTTATTACAATACTTGAAGTAGTTTTTCAATTCCCCCCTCCACCAATAATAATTCTCGTGTTCTAAATAATGTAAACCCGTTCCAAGGAACAGACCCCATATGCACCGTTTGAGATATTTCTAATATTCAGCGGAGTTTCGAAATAAAATATTCTGTCAGTAGCGGAAGAATTAATTCTTAAACGTTTTACTTTCAAAAATTACTTTGAATTGTTAAATAATGAACCACAGAAATTCAAATTATGCAAAAATTAGAAATAAAAATGTCAAAAAGTTGATTTATTGATTTCAAAGAGGGGGTTTAATTTGCAATGTACATTCTTTTAAAAAACGAACCCTGGCTGTGAGTTGCATGAAATTTTAAAAATTGATGAATTTGGGACAATTTTTTTGCTGTCAAATAATTATTTTCTTTCCTTAGTCGACGTACTTTTTTGATTTGTCGATTTACTTTTCTTTTTACACCCGAAACATTTTCCCTGTAGCTTGAAATTAAAGAAAAATGTGAAAAAAATTGGGCTGCTAATATGTTGTTAAGTTGAAAACAGAAGAAATTAATATCAGGAATTGCTCAGTCGGCTGTGACTGTAGAATACACCGAGTGCACCGCTGCAGAGGGGTAAGCCCCTACCCAAACGAGTGTCCTGGATATGACACTAGACTATCTGATGGTGAGGTTCCAGTGATGGAAATGTGGAGCACCCTTTCATTACCATTGCTCCCTGGTCCACTTTGGCCTGGAATGATAGGGCCCAACCTATGGGTTAAATAGAACTAAATGCATACTGAATTGTTTGAATTACAACAGTTTGACTATACTGAATAGCTTGAAATAGAAATGTTTTTGACAATTAAACTGTGTACTTACATTTAAACTGCGTACTTATGCTAAACTGTATTATTTGAAATGGAATTGTACTTACGCTAAACTGAATTGTTTAATATAGACTTGTTTTGATATTTAACTTGTAGAAATTTTGTTAAGGAACTGGTGATCCTGTTTCATCGAACATCAGCAGCCCCTTGGGGTCACGTGGTGTCCATTATAAAAAAGAGCTCCACTGGAGATTCTTCCTCTATTTTCCACTCCCACCACTGTTAGCAGGAGGTCCATTCGTAGCAGCCCTTGACAGCATACGTAGTTGGTACTTTCCACCAGCCAGGACCCAAGAGCAACGAACGCACGTGCTGAGTTAAAAGGAACAGGACACACAGACAGTTAAGTTCCAGCAAGCATTTTATCTGAAAACCTTACCTTCACCAAACCTACCAAACCTTCACAAAACCTTACAACTTTGCAACCTTCACATAACAAACCTAACCATACTTTATCTTACACCTTTACCTTATAATTTTACCTTATAACAACCTTATAACTAAACCTTACAAACTTTACAAAACCCTACCAGCTATCTGAACCTTGAACTCTTCTGTGAACTGTTTTTTGAACTCTTCCAATTCGTTATTTGCTCCATTTGGTGTAAATCCCTGTTTATTGTTGTTGTATATGAATTTTGTTACATTTAAAAGTCGCTCGTCTTCCTTTCTTCAAAAGCTGTCACCATCTCTCTACTGCTGTTTAAGTACGGTTTATTCTTTTACAAAACGTAGGAATAAACCGGGCTTTTCGGGGCTTATATAAAAAAAACCCATAAACTGTTTAAACAAAATCTATACTTATAATAAACTGAAATGTTTAAATTAGAACTGTTTGACTAAACTGAATAGCTTGAAATAGAAATGTTTTTGACAATTAAAGTGTGAGCTTATACTGAACTGAATTACTTGAAATAAAAATGTTTTTAACATTGAAACTCGACTTACACTAAACTGAATTGTTTAAAATAGAACTGTTTTGACATTTAACTGTGTGTGGAGAAAATCTATACTCATACTAAACTGAATTGTTTGAATTAGAATTGTTTGACAAAGTTGAATAGCTTGAAATAGAAATGTTTTTGACAATTAAACCATGTACTCATGCTAAACTAAATTGTTTGAAATAGAAGTGACTATTTGTACAAAAATGGATTTAGCGTTAAATAACCTACAAAGGTTGATATGCCATGAAACCCAACCAACTGACCAACTAATATCGGGAAAAACATGAACACGTTGGTATTTTAAAAGTATTATATTACAGTTGCAAACAATTGTTCATTTTGCGGCTTATACAAAATGTACATATGATAGTTCACTTAACTAAAGTCCTTGCGTCGTATATACGAAAGTTTAACGCACTTCATACGGCTCTGGTTCACTGCTGGAATTTTAGCAGAGACAATTCTAACGCCTGCTCGTCACCGAGATTGTTAATAGAAAGAGAGTTAGACATATCTTAGATATCTGGCGCCGACGACTTGGAAGCTAGCGATTGATTGATTTGAAAATATGTGCCGACCAATCAATCATAGGGTGTCATACACGTCCTTTGGAGAATGGGGTCGACCATGGGAGACAACCCATTTACCATAGTTATATATCTTTTTATAAAATGGATTATTAACAACTTTTGTCCTAGGTATGTTATTAAACTGCATCTGGTGATGAAGCTCCAGCCCAGGAATTTTGGGAATATGGAGTACCTCTTCATAACCATTACTTTCAGGTCTACTCTGAGCCAGAGTGGTAGCACCTCTCAGGGTCCCATCTAGGGGTCAAATAGAACTGTTCAATCTTTTACTAGGGTTTATTATCATTAATTTGATACTATATAGCTGTGTGAAAATTATCTATATTACATAGGAATATTTGATGAACTGAATTGTTAGTGTTAGAGAGCAATACTTAAAACCATTTAATTCTGTGCAAACAAATGAGTTCTTACAACTTGTTTAAGAATAAACTTATCTACAAACTATTCGGTAATAATAATACATACATACATATACATGAAAAAGGTGTGTTTAGGCAGCATCTTTTCATTGGTTTGGTTAGATAAAATGGATTCCTTGTTATTTTGAAGTTTTTTAAATTTTTTCTTTCAAGTGTAGTGGCATTTCTTTTAAGGCATCTCCGAGGAAAAAAAATACAAAAACGATAAGTTACATTGGATACACCACAACAAAATTATCAAGGAAGCTCACTGTACACCTATCAGATTCTAACAATATGTGTCAATATTTAAAAAAACCTATTTTTGTTAATTATACAAAAATACTTCATACTGACAATAATATGAAAGAATTAAAAATCCTTGAAGCTTTGTGCATAAAATTTAGACAAACCACTATTAATAAAATTAACTTTGAAACTAACGATAATATTTTAAGATGTTTAAGATAGAACAATCTATATTACACAGGATAGATAGAACAAATTTAATTCTACTTCACACAATTGAAATATTTAAAAATAAATTGCCACTACCACTTAGCATCACCTTTGTGATATAAACAAGCCTCCCTTTGGAGATAAAAGCAAAAATAAAATAATTTAGCTTAAATATTAAACAGTTTTAATTTAGAAATAAACATCCACATTACCTTGATAATGGTTCTGATAAGAACTGAAAGTACTCGGCTTACCACAAATGGCTTCTTTGGAGAAATCATTAACAAATTTCAAGACTGCAACATACCCCCGCCAAAAAAAACAAACAAAAAACATTAGGCCTCTTGAAAGAAAAAATAAGAAACTTCAAGATAACAAGGATTCCATTTTATCTAACAAAACCTGTTATATATATATATATATATAACAGAAGTTGGTATTAAATGACCCACCAGGCTTGAGATGCTATATAACATGAACCAATAAAACAATTATTAAAAACTTTCTTCTTAAAAAGCAATTAAATGAATTGAAATATTTTAAACTTCAATTTTAATTTTGACTTTTATCCTAACTTAATGTAAAATTGGATTCAAATAACCTTGGATAAAGCCTGTAGATACGAGATTCGTTAAAAAAAAGTTCTAAGCCTCACCTAGATTTTAGATTTGTCATATACCTCTTACATTTGAATGGATCTCACTTGAACTGAAATTAAGGCAGAAATTCGAATTAGTTTTTCTAGTTTTATAAGAAGTAATAGTATGTTGCCACAGCAAAATTGTTCAGTGATGGCTCTTTTTTCTGAATGAAGCTTAGAACTTTTTCAACGACCCTCGTACAAACAGACTTTTGAAATGTCTTCAACATACTCAAATTTGTATGAATTTTAAGTCCATAGTAAATTTTTTTGTGCCTTTCGTCAGAAGAAAGATTGGAGAAAATTCTCATCTAATGTTTATTTGAGGAAACAATATCGAATAAAAATATTTTCTTTCAAAGTAAAACTTTGTTTCAAAAGAAGTATAAAAAATCAACTAGTTATAATCTTTAAAAAATTATCCAATAAAAGAATATTAAAAACTTTTTTATGAAAACATTTTCTTTTTAAATTTTAGAGAAAAATGTAGTTTTAATTGTGATTATACTTCCCTTTAATTAATTTGGTAATTTATTTCATTTATAAAATTGGGCATGAACCACAGGCTTTTAAAATGTCTTTGACATGTGAGAAAACACACTCCATATATATATGAAAAAGAAAAAGACAATTTTAAAAATCAATTTGACACGTTTTACTATAAGTCTAGTATAAATGAATTTATCATCAAAAATATTCATTATTAGGGAGAGAAGTATTATCATTTATATATATTGTGGTGCCGATAAGAACGTCGACCCCGCAAATTATTTTGTGTTGAGTAAGTAAATTGACTGCCGGAAGATGATGAAGAGAACAAAGGCGAGATAAGAGTATATTAACAAATAATTTATTTTGTCGTAGGTTACAGTTTGATGGTCGTATAGGTGATAGAATAGTCGTATGAGTGATGGAAATAGAAGAGACAGCTTGATGTCGTTGGTTAGAATCCAAACAGGAGGTGATATCTGCGAGTCAGTCGTAGGCGTTGAAAGTAGTTGGCCGCGAGGATCGAACGAATGTACTAAGACTGCCATGTCTTACCTCTACGGAACCGAGGAACGAATGAGGGACCAGTGGCTAAGACTGCCATGTCTTAGCTTTGCGTAGCCGAGGAACGAACAAGGGATCAGTGGCTAAGACTACCGTGCCTTAGCGCCCAAATAGTCTCATTATCCTCTTCGTGGTGCCTCCAGGCCGTCTGCTTCGTCTAGTTCATAAGAACTAGTCAGAGATGCTCTGACACTAAGGTTGGAGACCTCTAATGACCCTTAAAAGGTCCGTTCCGCAATTCTATGTAGATGTAAGACGGGTGTGACTACAAGATGTAGGATCACGCTTTTGGAGCTTTGCTTAAGTGTCCATATTCAAAAGAAACGTAAAACCTTGTCTATACATAGAGGGAATGATGGCATGCTACAGGGCTGCATGAGTAGAAAGTTCGTCCATATAAAACATCAGTGGTTATAAAATCCTTCATTAGCCAGGAATAGGCTTCTGAAGATTATCCACTTTATTTTGATAAAGATGACTTTCGCAAGATTGGCACCGTTAGTATTATAAACAGATGGATTGTTTCTTTCCTCGCTGTTATTGCTTGTCAGGGTTACGAATGATTTCATCATTTGCGGTCGTAACCGGACGTAGCGCTTTTTAGCGATTAGAGTAGTCTGGTTTGTTTACATTTGAACAGACCACGACATGTAGACCATATGAACGCTTGAAAATTTTTTTTCATTTTTTCCGTTGTTTACATCTCTTAGTATTTGTTGTTACCTAACAAAAGATTACTGAATGAGAAATAATGAAAATGGAAGTTGGAAATGAAATGGAAATCTTAATAACATTAACAAAATAAAATACTCGTCAGCAGCGTGAAGAAGTTTACGTGCTGTTATGGTGACTACTTAGCCTTTTTTAAGATGGGTTCTGTAATATCCTAACTAACAAAAGGGAAATAACCTCTGATGCCAAAGGGGTTACGGCCCCTACTACATCCGGGGGATTTGGTCAATAAAGGAATGTACCAGGCATAGCAGCAGATGTTCGTTCTCCCTCTGTCTTTAATCTTCATTCATCTTATTGATTCATCTTGGTAATAGTTCATACCTAGGAAGTATCCATTACCTCAAATGTAAAGACTTTACAATGCTAAAATTCTGAACGTCTGGAAAGTGTAAAATATCCCATTTATTCACACTGAAATACATACGGATGCCAGTCCGGTAGGCATTTCTGCCGTGCTGTCACAAAATGGACGGATAGTACAATTTGCAAGTCGTGCTCTATCCGCAGTTGAACAGAGATACTCCCAAACAGAACGTGAAGCACTCGCTATCACATGGGCGTGTGAACACTTTCACATATATATCTTTGGAGCTCCATTCACTGTCTTTACAGACCACAAACCCCCAACGTCCATTTTTAACAACACCCGCTCCCAACTATCAGCACGCATTGAACGCTGGGTTTTGAGAACGCAACCATACGACATGACCGTCATATACAGCCCAGGCCATGACAACCCAGCTGACTATCTCAGCCGCCATCCAACGCACCTACCACCAAGCGACAGAGAACAAAAAATAGCAGAGGAATATATAAACTACATCCTCTCAACCTCAACCCCCAAAGCAATGACAATTGATGAAGTTGCAACGGAAACGGCAAAAGACAAGACACTCACCACCGTCATCCAAGCCATCCTTACCAACAAATGTCATGGTGTCGAGGATGGCATAAACAAAGCAACATTCCACACTCTGCACGCCAATTGTGCCGAACTATCACTAGCACACAAGGATAGCATCATCCTCAAAGGGCACCGAATAGTACTGCCTGAAGCACTACAAAACAGAGCTGTCAGAATAGCACATGCTGGACACCAAGGCATTGTGAAAACCATGGCTCTCCTCCAAGAAAAGGTCTGGTTCAAAAACATGCAGCCTCTAGTGGAAGAAAACATCAAGAACTGCCACACCTGTCAGATCAGTACCCATAAACCGACAAGAGAGCCACTGCAAATGTCCCCACTACCAGCAGCCCCATGGGCAGAAGTCAGTGCTGACTTTGGACGCCTCCAAAATTGAAAGTACCTCCTCGTTGTCGCAGACGAATACTCACGCTATGTTGCGACATCCTGGACTCCATCTCAACAACATCAGTCATACCCCGCCTAGACAAGATATTCGCCGAATTTGGCGTGCCAGTCTCCCTCAAAACGGACAATGGCCCACCATTCAACAGCCACGAATTCAAAACCTATGCCTCCATCACTGGATTCAGACACAGGAGAATAACACCCCTATGGCCCTAGGCCAACGGGGAAACAGAACGCTTCATGCGCACTGTAAAAAAAGTTGGCGACCATAGTCGAGGGTAACCCGAAAGCTCCCTTTTCGATAGCTACTACACCAATGTGTAGGGGAGGGCACTAATCCTTTCCCTAGATTGCTCTACTTTACCCTTGATCCGTACCTTATAATGCTGAGTGTTAAGCAAGGAGGCATAAAAAAGTCTATTAAAGCTGCCTTAAATAAAGGTCGAAGCTGGAAGCAGAAATTATTCAAATTCCTGCTGGACTACCGGACGACACCACATTGCACCACCGGCGCTCCCCCAGCCACAATCCTATTTGGCCGGACCATAAAAAACCGCCTGCTACACCTGATCACACCCATTACTGAAGACTCCAGCATTAGGGAGCGTGACACCGAAGCCAAGAGAAAAATAAAGCAATACGCTGATAGAAAAGCGTACGTGAAACCCAATGATCTCAGGGTGGGTGATACAGTCATTGTAAAAAGCGACAACACCTCAAAGGCTCTCACACCTTACCAGCCTAACCCAATGACTATTATAAAGAAAAAGGGATCCATGATCACCACCACACACAAAGGTAGCCAAACTACAAGAAATTCCAGCTTCTTCAAAAAAAAATCCCTAAGCCAACAACAAACCCTGCACGTAACCTACTGGATTACCCCTCATCTGAAGATGAAAGCTACACACATACAACAACACCACCAGAATACAAAGACAACCAAACACAACATACAACCCTAAACCTCAGGCGTTCAAGCAGAACAAAACTGCCACCCAAAAGATTTGACCACTAACAAAAAAAAAAAAAAGAATAATAATAAACATACCCGTACACAATAGTCTGAATCATCATCATTTTCTTTTCTCTCATTCAGGCTAACAGACATCTCTTCCGACATAGAGTCCGAGCCATCTGTTCAAGCATCCCAATCACTTCACAGACTGAATGAACTCCCTCACCAGATAATTATTACCACCACTGTCATTGTTGTTATCATTATTTAAAAAAGAAAAAGAAAAAAAGAGCATTGTAATATCCTAACTAACAAAAGGGAAATAACCTCTGATGCCAAAGGGGTTACGGCCCCTACTACATCCGGGGGATTTGGTCAATAAAAGAATGTACCTGGATAGCAGCAGATGTTTGTTCTCCCTCTGTCTTTAATCATCATTCATCTTATCGATTCATCTTGGTAATAGTCCATACCTAGCAAGTATCCATTACCTCAAATGTAAAGACTTTACAGGTTCGAGCGCAGGACCGTAGTCTAGACACACTCGGCGGTTCCAAAAATGCCTCCGGCTACGTTGGCATCCCTCTAAAAAGAGGCACCTCAAGCGCCAGGCAATAAACCTAGCCCCTCCGAGGAGGTTTAGAACTTAGAGTGACGGCCTCCTTGAAGCTTGAGGAGGACTAGCCTTGTGACGCGAATACTGGGCTTCCCTGGCACACACGTCAGATAGCCTTGACCGAGTAAAACGACGCTGCTAGAAGCAGTTAGGATATCAACTCCTCTGACAATAGTGTCCAACGTATTTATGAGCAATGGGACATACCCATTAATGTTCACATGTATATAACAGTATTCCACATTCTATGAGTTTTAATTTGGCGAGGAAAGAATAAAAGGGACGTAAATTGACTTCAAGGAATTCGTAGACTTTTCATAATAAATTCATTCGCATTTTGATGATACCATGTGGAGTACAGCTTGTTTGAATTCAGAATCGCCCTTCTCCAAGATTGGTTGCAGTCTAAAGTCCACAGTCATTCCAACTATTGACCCATAGCTGGGGTAGGAGGGAGAATGATATTAGCGTGAAGTGAAACGTAAAAAACCTCGTTCACGATTTGAACTTAATTCACTGAGTCCATTTATCTCCTACGACATTGAACCATTATTTTAACACATCTTCTAATACAACTGTGGGATAGTACTGAGTAGGCTTTGATATCGACCACTTGAAAGATGGTCTTTGTGTATTTGTTGTATCTGAGTACCAAAACTCACCGTCTCAATTATTAGAGAATGAGGAACACAATTTGGACACTTGTTGCAGAGAAATGTGTTCTGGTATAACATTTCCTCGTGCTAAACAATATAAAACAATTCCCGCCGTATTAAAAGCAACATATTTGATACCTGAGCAAACTTAATAGAAAGGACACTGGAATCATATGAAATACTGGGTGTACGTCATCGAGAAAAAGTCCTGTCTAGTAGTTGAAGATTCATACTTTCTGTTACTGAGACTTATTTTGTTGGTGGAACTTTCTTTTCTTAGTTATTTTGGGTCTACTCAAAATAAACTTTCTCCTCTCAATTAGCGTTGATAGAAGCTTTGAAAGCCATGTTGTCAGTAAAATATTTTATATTTAAGAGAAAGTGGTGTAACAAGATTCGAAATACTCTGGGTGTTAACCAATGAGACCGTCATTAACTATTTTGTCAGTATTCTTATAAATGAGCGTATGGTTGCAAGAGACACAACGGACGAGGGGAATAGAGATTTAATTCCGTTTATTTTAAATAAATAAGATTTGGTATGTCGGGAGAGACACAGGCCTCTTTCTTCCACCAGATAACGAGTCAGGAGGAGAGTGGGCGTAATTCGTTCTCGAGAAGTTAGGTTGGTATTGTGGTACGGTGTGTGATATGGGTCGGTAAGCTCTAAGCCGTCTGTTGTAGTTTTGAGATGCGAATTTGATTATTAGGGCGTCTAGTTCTTTGTTCCTGCTCGAATGCAACGGATGACGATCTTCTCTCTTGAAGTCCCGGAGCCGACTGACTTTTTGAACTTTCGTTGACTATTTTATAGTCGCGTCTGGGTTGTATTGGGCCCCAAAAACTTTGGAAGGGAAAGTTGCTGATTGGGTAAAAAATAAAAAATAAATAAAAAAGAATCTTTTAAATTGTAAATATAAAGTTACATTTCAACCGGATGGATGCACGGAGCCTACCAGCGCAGCGACGTGTTTTATTCATTTTGGTCTCGTCCATCGTCTAGACAACATCCGGCTTTTGAAATGTACGTTTGTGGTGTTTTATTTGTTTGTTTATTAATTGATTTTGCTTGTGAGTAAATTTGGAATATATTAGTAAAACAGAAGGGATTTCTGTATATAACAATATTAAAAACAAAGATTGTGTATTAGTTCAACTTTATATCACTGAATTCTACCCTTATATTTCCGAAGGACTTTTGAATTAGGCCATTGACTAGTGACTAGGACGAATATTATTGTTAAACACTTCAAAAAGTCAGTTTTATACCACATCAATGAAATGTAGAAAAAGTAGCATAACAGCTTGATGGAGCATAAATTTGCAAGTTGGTGGTAATGGTAGGGAGGGGCTCTTGCTGTGGAGATTGACAAATGTGTTTAATATTTATGATATCTACCTTTATCGTGATGATGTTGATTCGTGTTTCTTATGGGAGGCAAATTGACAGAGCTTGAAAAGATTTAATAAAATTCTAGATAGAGAAGTGCTTATATACGCTCCTACCAACTTCTAGTAATAGTACAGTCCTTCATTTTATTCTTTCTTTCTTTGTATTTCCTATTTTTCCTTTTCAGTTCTTTCTTCCTTGTTTTTCTTTCTTCCTTATCATTTTCAGTCTTTCTTTTGTACGTTACACCACTTCCTCTCACTATTTCAATAAAAACCGGTCTTCGGTGTTCACTTCCTCTTTCTCCCTATACTTATGTTTGTCATATGTTTGAACACCATAACATAACATGGTGGCAACTGGGACGACCCATAGTTCTGAAGACAAATATTTACAGTGATAACTTTAGAAGAAAATGAATTACGGTGTAAGCAACAGTTGGTGTTAAGAGTAACAACTAGATCCCAGTTCCACTTCGACCACATACTTACTGAAAAAGAAAAATTACAGAGAAATTCCAAAAAGTTTGTATAAGAAAGACACGATTACTGTTTCTGCGTATGGACTCCACACAGCCATTTTTTCTTTTTCAAACAAAAAAAAAAAAAGAAAAAGAAAAAATACAATTCACCAACCAATAAAAACACTTCTCGCTCAATTCTTACAAACTCAGACTTGATCCACTCTAGGCCTATATAAGACAAAATTTTCGTACCCTCATGTGAACAGGAATTCTATCACCACAAATCACTATGACCGATCTGTTTGTCACAATTAATCTTTTGAACTCTTTCACTCACAATGTTACACGAAGAGATTTTGTTCATTCATGACTACTACTGTAACAATATATATATATATATATATATATATATATATATATATATATATATATACTTTGGTGCAAAAAGATAAGGCCACCATGAAAAAATGCAGAAATTTGGATTGATCAACTTTTTATTTCAAAAAATCATATTTTTATTCTTAAATTTTGCAAATAAATTTATCTATTAATATTTTTTTGGAAAAATAACTTATTTGATTATTTTACCATTAAATAATAAAATAAGCATGTTGCAAAAAGATAAGGCCACTGAAATAAAAATTGCAAATACCATCATTTAATACTTTGCTTTTCCTCTTTCGCTGCAATCACTTGAATGCAACGATTTTTCATCGACCCTATTAGACTTTTGACAGTTTGATCATCTATTTCAGACCATGATTTCATAATTGCACCTGCGAAGGACACCTTTGAATCATATTGTTTACCCTGACTGTAAACTTGTCGAGCAACTATACCCCAGAGGTTCTCGATGGGGTTAAGATCTGGACTTAATGCTGGCCAATCCATTAGCACAACATTTTTATCACTAAAAAACGCTTTTGAATGCCTTGACACGTGAATTGGGGCATTGTCTTGTTGGAAAATAGTCCGATTTCCTGCGCTACGAAAGAAATCTTCCAAAAATGTTCGCTGAGCATGTCAGTATATTGTTTTGAGTTTATGTTACCGCTTACAAGAACTAATTTGAATATTCCATTTGAACAGACTGCTCCCCATGTCATTACAGAGCCACCTCCGCTTTAGCGTTTTTAAAAATCTTTTTTTCTTTCCTTGGGTCGTGCCAATAGCAATGGAACCCATCGGGACCATCTAAATTCCATTTTTTCTCCATTTTTTCCCGAACGAGACGTACTTTTGGCCCAACTAAATCTTGCCTTTATGTAATGTTCCTTCCATGAAGGAGTTTTTTTGTCCCTTTGAATATTCAACATTAGGCCAATTTTTTAATGTTCTCCATATGGTCCAACGTGAAGCATTAATGTCACCAGGAAGTTGAATTTGAGAAACGGATTTTCCGGATTTTCTAACATCTCTGATAATGGCCCGTTTATTCCTTGGACTGATTTTTTCTGGCCTACCTGGAATCTTTGTGTGTGTTTTGTTCTTATTTTTTATTATTCACTGCACACCTTGATATGTTGATTTTCTTGGTGATTTCTCGTTGAGAATACCCATCTTTTTCAAAAGCATCGATCATTCCTTTCTCGTGATCTGTATGATAATTGCCACGTCCTATGATTTATTTTTAATTTTTATTGCTAATTTTTATCTAAAAATTCATCTTAACATAAAAATCTGTGAGTTAATTTGTTTTATTTAATAAATTTATAGGTGGCCTTATCTTTTTGCAACATGCAAATTTTAATATTTTCTGAAAAAATAATCACAGAAAAAAGTTTTTCAAAAAATCTTTTAATAGATAATTTTATTACTAAATACATTTATAAAAATTTGAAATTTTGAAAGGAAAAAGTGGATCAATCCAAATTTCTGCGTTTTTTCGTGATGGCCTTATCTTTTTGCACCAAAGTGTATATATATATATATATATATATATATATATATATATTCTTGTAAAAAATGAAAAATCAACATTTCCTCTTTTTAACTAACAAATCTTGAGTATTATCTGTTAACTTTACAACTTACAGTGCTCACGGCTAGTAATAATCCATTTTCTTTTAGCAGGTAGCCATGACTTCTCTCAATGGGACATTTCATTCGTGTAATTCATCCATATGAGACCGAAGGAAATACGAGGGTTATGACAAAATGAATAAATAAATAAAATAAGGTGCTGAGCCAAGGGCACAAGAAGAAAATTCACAAGCATGAACAGATAAGCAGTAATATCTCTGACGAGAGATGAGAAAAAAAGAAAAGGAATGTGTCCTGCGTCGGGTCAAACATGTAAAACATGGAAACCATTTTGCCGTGTAGTGTCTTCAGTGGAAATTCCCCACAGTACAAAATAAACCGCGTATTGTCTGATTTATTTAGTGACACTGAACATGTGTTATGCATGTATTCTGAAAGAGATAAGTTACGTTAAACAATAAATGACATTGAGTGAGAAATAAGAGCAGGATGTCGGGCTGTAACGGGTAATCCAGAAACTACGGATGTGGAATGGGCCGGAGTTGCAGTCATTAGTAAATGACGTAACCAAAAAATGAAAAAAAAAATACTCTGTTGAGTTTATTGAAGTGAATGAAAATCTGGTCTCATCACGAAAGAAATAGGCAAATGAGTAGATGAACATAATAACATGAACTATGACAACATTACTTAGAATCAGAATGGAAACAATTACTGACTGAATATTTTGACATTTTTAATAGTGAACTAGGATCATTACCAGGACGAGTGTGTGTACAGGTTGACAAAACAATCACACTATGTACGGCTGTATCGGGAGGTGACTGGAGAAACACGGAGTTATCTCTCTAGTTAACGCACCAACGAATTGGAACAGTCGAATGGGTGGAAGCCATAGTAAAGAAGTTTGGTGACGTCCTGATGCCGCGACCTGCCGATAAACATAAACATATCAAGTTACACGCCCGCTTTAGGACAATTATATCCGAGTACGACCGGAACTGACTAAGCCCATTTTCTTTCTAACGACCTTGACATCTCGTTATAGCTAAAAGAAAAGGATGAATTAAAATTAATAACATTTACAAAGCACTTCGGCCAAAAATAACCTGATAAGACTGGAACTAATAGTCGTCGCCAGCCTATAGCAGGTTAGAAAAATACTTAATGGCTACACTCATTTTTTATCAAAGAATTTTATATTCACGCGGCTGGAGCTATGTGTCATAGCACTTTCGTCATATCAACAGGCCCTTTTCAACGCTCGTGGGCGAGCTCCTGGCGACCGCCCCGGGGCCTGTTCTGAACTTCGGTCCGGAGCATGGCCCTGGAAAAGGAACAATGGCAGACTTGGGGCCTTTAATTAGGCACCTAGTTTCGACTAGGCTACCTTCGGGTGGGCGAGCTGCATTTTAATCTCCTTTGTCCCCCATGCACGGCACTAGACCAAGCGTCTAGTTTAAGCCGTTAACTGGCATACGTGCCCGGACCCACATTTCGGTTCGTGAAACTGCTTGCCTCATCAGGCTCACATTGCACTAAGTGAGCCGATGAGCAGCACAGACAAGCAGGGTTCGAGTCTCGGCTCGTTCCCGACCTTCCCTTCCCCTTTATCCCCACTTTAATTGGCCTTCGGGCTTTTGACCTTGTGTCAAGTCGTGTCTGGTGGGAGGCAGCGACAAATACTTGGCATGCTCTTGGCAAGCGCCCCGGGGCCTGTTCTGGACTTCGGTCCGGAGCGTGGCCCTGGAAAAGGAACAATGGCAGATTTGGGGCCTTTAATTAGGCACCTAGTTTCGACTAGGCTACCTTCGGGTGGGCAAGCTGCATTTTTGTCTCCTTTGTCCCCCATGTACAGCACTAGACCAAGCGTCTAGTTTAAGCCGTTAACTGGCATACGTGCCCGGACCCACATTTCGGTTCGTGAAACTGCTTGCCTCATCAGGCTCACATTGCACTAAGTGAGCCGATGAGCAGCACTGACAAGCAGGGTTCGAGTCTCGGCTCGTTCCCGACCTCCCCTCCCCTTTATCCCCACTTTAATCGGCCCTCGGGCTTTTGACCTTGTGTCAAGTCGTGTCTGGTGGGAGGCAGCGACAAATACTCGGCACGCTCCTGGCGAGCGCCCCGGGGCCTGTTCTGGACTTCGGTCCGGAGCGTGGCCCTGGAAAAGGAACAATGGCAGACTTGGGGCCTTTAATTAGGCACGTAGTTTCGACTAGGCTACCTTCGGGTGGGCAAGCTGCATTTTTGTCTCCTTTGTCCCCCATGTACGGCACTAGACCAAGCGTCTAGTTTAAGCCGCAAACTGGCATACGTGCCCGGACCCACATTTCGGTTCGTGAAACTGCTTGCCTCATCAGGCTCACATTGCACTAAGTGAGCCGATGAGCAGCACTGACCAGCAGGGTTCGAGTCTCGGCTCGTTCCCGACCTCCCCTCCCCTTTATCCCCACTTTAATCGGCCCTCGGGCTTTTGACCTTGTGTCAAGTCGTGTCTGGTGGGAGGCAGCGACAAATACTCGGCACGCTCCTGGCGAGCGCCCCGGGGCCTGTTCTGGACTTCGGTCCGGAGCGTGGCCCTGGAAAAGGAACAATGGCAGACTTGGGGCCTTTAATTAGGCACGTAGTTTCGACTAGGCTACCTTCGGGTGGGCAAGCTGCATTTTTGTCTCCTTTGTCCCCCATGTACGGCACTAGACCAAGCGTCTAGTTTAAGCCGCAAACTGGCATACGTGCCCGGACCCACATTTCGGTTCGTGAAACTGCTTGCCTCATCAGGCTCACATTGCACTAAGTGAGCCGATGAGCAGCACTGACAAGCAGGGTTCGAGTCTTGGCTCGTTCCCGACCTCCCCTCCCCTTTATCCCCACTTTAATCGGCCTTCGGGCTTTTGACCTTGTGTCAAGTCGTGTCTGGTGGGAGGCAGTGACAAATATCTGGCACGCTCTTGGGGAAGCTCTTTAAGGAGGAATCCTGCATTTTGTGCGGTCGCATTCACCTTACCTTCCGGCGTTGATCCCACTTCTCGTGGTAGATCTGCTTTTCTTCCATCTACATAGGTATGCACAAAGGTCCTTTTTAGGACCATAAGAACTCTCTGTCTGCGGGTCAGAGCATCTCTGGCGGTCAGTAATGACCAGTCGAAGTAGACGGCCAGGCAGCAAACACGAAGACGGATTTTAAGGCCAACCGGTCTTAACTCTCACTCGGTTCCGATTGTCCGATAAGCTGCGCAGCGCTAATGGCACGGTCCAGCCTTTAGCTACTGCTTCGCTATCTGCGCAGCGCTAAGATAACGCCCATCTTAGCCTCGGCCTTCTGGCCTGTCTGCTCGTCCGCACGGCTTTGACCCGACAAAGCCTTCGCTCTTGTCCGCTCGTCCGCACGGCTTTGACCCGACAAAGCCTTCGCTCTTGTCCGCTCGTCCGCACGGCTTTGACCCGACAAAGCCCTCGTTCCCGTCCGATCGTCCGCACGGCTTTGACCCGACAAAGCCTTCGCTCTCGTCCGCACGGCTTTGACCTGACAAAGCCTTCGTTCCCGTCCGCTCGTCCGCACGGCTTTGACCCGACAAAGCCTTCGTTCCCTTCCGCTCTCGTCCGCACGGCTTTGACCTGACAAAGCCTTCGTTCCCGTCCGCTCGTCCGCACGGCTTTGACCCGACAAAGCCTTCGTTCCCTTCCGCTCGTCCGCACAGCTTTGACCCGACAAAGCCTTCGCTCTTGTCCGCTTGTCCGCACGGCTTTGACACGACAAAGCCTTCACTCCCGTCCGATACGTCCGCACGGCTAGGGGGCCCAGCAAAGCCCTAGCCTTTCCTCGACCTCAACGCTCTTGCAAGGTACAATGCAGTCCACGTAACGACTCGCTGTTACGGACTGCTCTACCACTGCAACACCTGACTCACGTACGACCCGCCGTACGAGCCAGCAACCGGATCGATACATCCTTGGTTAACCACAACATACCGTCATAACCGGGGATATCGATCTACCAACCTCGACCGACCTCAGCTGCCCTCGACGACTGTCCAGCTGTACCCAACGACTCGACCGACCTCAGCTGCCCGCGACGACTGTCCAGCTGTACCCAACGACTCGACCGACCTCAGCTGCCCGCGACGACTGTCCAGCTGAACTCAACGACTCGACCGACCTCAGCTTACCAGCATCAAACATCTAGCTCAACTCAACGACTCGACCTACGCCAGCGACCCTCGTCGAACGCCCAGCTGTGAACATCTACAACGCTACTATACCAGCTAACGACATAACCCATCCTAACTGAAGACTACATACAACCGCCACGGACATTTACATATACGCTTGTAAATACGACAAAATAAATTGTCACTTGTAATTATTGTTATCTCGCCTTTGTTCCTTCATATTGCTTTGGCTGTTCTCGTTCACATAATTCATTTGCGGGGTCGACATACTTATCGGCTCCGCAACACTGAGCTGTATCGATCTCAAATCCTTGAACAGAGCTCTGAAGTATGGGCGATATCAAGTACACATGATGGAAGAATACGAAGTATTTCATTAATTTAGATGTCGCATCTGCATGCTTACAGGAAGTGTTAGATGAGGAATACTGTCATCTTACTACTTTACAAATAGGATTTGGTCGGTATTGTGGTTCAGATTCCCTTTCAGGATTTGTGTGATTCCTGCAATATTTCAGAAACGTCTTCACCTTACCCTTGATGGTCTGAATTGAGTCACATGCTAAAAGGATTAATCCTTACAAAAAAAAACGAATCCTTTCACGGAAAATAAAACAGCACTTAAGAAAAAAAAAAAAAAAAAAAGGAAAAATAAAAAGACAAACGTGCCTAGAGCGTACAACTAAGAACTATTTATGACTAAGTAAATAAAGATAAAAAAAAAAAAGTTATAAAGTTTTGAAGAAAAACACTAGTTGCTAAAATTAATTGCTATTTTAGCGACCAGTCTAAAAAACTGAATCAAGTAACAATAATAAAATTGTTTCGAAAAAACACTGGGTCACGCATGAATTACAAGGAACTGATATGTCTTCAACGAACAAATAGCTGGTACGTACAATTAAAAAAAAAGGGTGTTGTATGAAAGGAAAAAAGATTTGGAAGAGTCTCTTTGTCGAAAAACATCTCTTGGGAAAACCTGTTCACTTTTCCGTCAAGAATACAGCGAATAAAGCAGACACATGGGGGTTCATTCAGGAATTCCCACCAGGAAGAATATAGCACAATATTCACTCATGACAATATTACAGCCATTCATCAACCATTATACCAAAATCTCTCCATGAAACTTACTTAAAACCCGAATGAAATGATTTATATGGATCGAGATGATTAAATAGAGAAATGAGAAAAACCTTAAAAGAGGTAACAAAAGAAACATCCTTTAGTCGTCTCCCCATCTATGATTGGACAGCCGACTGTTTTCTGGTATTTTAGGATCAGAAACAAGCCGGACTGCCCCTATAAGGACAACGGAACTATTCTAAAAACATCGACAAAATAAAAACTTGGGGAGGAACGTCGCCCATGGATAGGTAATATGAATTATTTGCATGAATATTCAAGATCCTACAAATTGGGACAGAAAGCATTATAGGATTATGCTTAAAAAATAAAGGGAGGAGGGGTCTTGGTTGCTATAAACTAGATGACAGGAACTTGACACACAACGTTCCACTAGCTAGGGGCAAAGGGTGATAATGAAACAATTACTTACCCGGGGTGGGGTCCCGAGAGACCCAGACCATCGTTGCCATGTGCAGGAAGAGAAAAAAAAGGATGACTCCAATGTCGCTCCCTTCTTACGACCAGGGTTGCTGCATGCACCCACCTTTTGTTAAATATTATGCAGTCCAAGCGTTTTCTATCGCATCTGATATTGACCCTAAGCTGATGCCTACGGAAAAGAATCAAATCACAATGAGAAAAGTTTGTGCCGTCATACGATCCCTTTTCCCACGTCGTCCAAATTCTGGCTACGGCTAGAATCGCGAGAAACACCATACCTTTCTCACCCTTCCACAGAGGCAAAACATTGTCTATGACATAACCAACGTCGAGAAGCACGAGCTGTTTAGGATCAATGCAAGCCGTCCGCTCTCCGACGTGACTTCAAAACGGGCGAACCCGCTCGCAGTAGTAGAAGGCGAACAAAGCCGTTTTTTCCATCCCTCTGCCACAGCGGAGGCAGTCAGGTATATCTGTCAGATCCGCTTTGAAAGCCCTGTCACGAAGGGGCAGCACATTCCGAACGTGCTGCAAGTGAGTGAGAACTCGAAGTTGTTCAAGACGCCCGAGCCTTGCGCCGAATTCAATTGGGAGCAAATCTTCTCCAGTGACCAGCCGAGTCGCTCCACGAGCGGATCCGAAGCGGCACCCATCACTAGGTCCCGATACAGCTACTTTCGAGGCCAATAAAGGTTACCGGACGGAGGCATCTTACGAAGGGCCTTATGGCACTCGGCAAAAAATAGTGCTTCACCCCTTGGCCATGGGGTTTGACGCAAGATTGGGAAAAGCCACCTCAACCTTGCGCTAGACCTGTCTGCAGACCATTGGTTTTCCATCTCGCCTTCATGTGGCCAGTTCTGTATGCGGGCTTCTAGGGGTTCTCTGCGCAGGTTGAATCGGTTCGGAATCATTCATGTCCTTGTTCTCCCTCGACGACTGACTTGGGAGTGACGGCCAGTCTAATTTTATTAGGCTGACCGGAGAATCGCCTTTTGCTTGAGAAGATGATTTGCTTTCCTGTTGACTTTTTTCAAAGAGATCGGATGACCTTTTGTTCTTGGGTGGTGAAGCCTTTGGCAGATGTAGTTCAACGGTCGAGACTGGGCTTGCCCTATGTGTATAAGAGGACGAATTAGATTACTTCAATAAGGCTGTGTCGGATTGAAGAAATGTTGGAGAGTCCAATTCGTTCGCAATTTTTCTTATTGTCGGTGTAGCCGCCGGGATAGCGGGCAATGGATCATGTTGGGAAGAAATCGTCAGGGGAACGGAAGCCCCAAGAATTGTTGTCATAGTCGCCGAGGTATCTGTCGTTGAAGGAACGGTCACTGAGGTAGTGGTCGTTGAAAAAAACGGACATCGAGCTAACGAACGCTGGGATTGTCACGATCGCCAGAGTAACAGTCGCCAGAGATACAGTTGCCAACGGAGCGGTCGCCACGATATCGTACTACACTCTTAGCGACCAATCCCATGGCAACCAACTTGATGGCAGCGACTTTATGGCAACCGATATCGTGGCGACCGCTCCGTTGGCAACTGTATCTCTGGCGACTGTTACTCTGGCGATCGTGACAATCCCAGCGTTCGTTAGCTCGATGTCCGTTTTTTTATACGACCACTACCTCAGTGACCGTTCCTTCAACGACAGATACCTCGGCGACTATAACAACAATTCTTGGGGCTTCCGTTTCCCTGACGGGGTGGCCCGAGCCTTGTGTCCGGCCTCCACGAGTACAAACCCTGGAGGGAGAAAGGGGCAAAGAAGAAAAATAATCGACCGTAAAGGTAGAAGCAAGTCCAGAAAAACATGTGTGCAAAAGGTTGAAGTACGTCTAGTGAAAATAACTATGCACAAAATCCAAGAAGTGGAAGAGAGAGAATAAATAAACAGTAAAATCAAAAAGGAAAAAGAAGTTCTCTTACGACAGCTGACAAAAAATAGCAAGAAGAAAAAATCCGGCACTGTCGTAAATTCAGATCTTAGAGTCGTCATCGGGGGTTGTGTTGACTGCTAGGAGAAAGTCGGTATTTGTCGGTATTTGTCGCTCGTCCCACCGACCGGACGGATGTAGCACAAGGCCTTTTTAAGTGGGTCCGGGGGCAAGCCCATAGCCCAGACACGCCTGGTGACTCCAAAAATGCATCCATAAAAGGGGCGCCTTAGGCGCCAGTAGTTAAACCTTGCCCCTCCAAGGAGGGTTAGAGCTTGGGGGACGGCCTCCTGAGGCTCGAGGATGCCGGTTAAGGCGCACCTCAACCGACTGCCAGCAGAGCCAGGACACACCCGACCAGATCCGTGTACCGACCAACACAACCGACCGAATTTTGTCCCGGCGCAGCGCTGGGATGAAGTCGGTATTTGTCGTTCGTCCCACCGAATGGACTAGTGTGGTGCAAGGTTTTTATAGGTGGGTCAAACACAGGGCCGTAGCTTAGACATGCCCAGCGGCTCCAAAAATGTTTCAGGCCCCGTCGGCTTCCCCTAAAACGGGGCGCTTCAGATGCCAGGCGATAAACCTACTACTCCAAGGAAGTTTAGAGCCTGGGGGGGGGGACGGCCTCCTGAGGATCAAGGATACTGGTCTTAGCGCGTCCGACATGAATGCCGACCAACCGAAATCTATGTCAGACGGCCTCGACTGCCAGCAGAACTATGGAAATTTACTAAGCTTTTTGCTCAGATGTGGAACAAGGTCATATGAAAGGGGCACCCAATGAGACTCGAACTCACTCGTGTAGGTTTGCTAGTCGAGCTTGCTAACCATTACACCACCAGAGGCGCCTACTGCCAGCAGAACTATGTCACACCAGGCCAGATCCGTGTACCAACCAACACAGCCGATCGAAGTATGTCCCGGCTCTCGCTGGGAGGAAATCTCAGTGAGAGTAAAATAGAGTTAGTATTTATGCAGGAGGAAGAGTTTATTATCGTGTAGGTAGGTCATAATAACAAAAAACTAGCTCAGATATGCATGTTAACAGATCAAGATGAAGTATGCGATCAACTCAGAAAGACCATTCTGAGTTGAACGCATACAAGACTTGCTTGCTAATAAAACATATCTCTCTGCCACTTTATTTACTTGTTCAGTGTGAGATGTCTATCAAGCTTACAGATTGACATCAAACACACATATCGATGGATGATTGCAACGAGCCAGAGAGTGTATTTTCTGACATACGGAAATACATCTCCACATGCAAGATTTGTTGCAAGTTCACGACGGATGAATCCAAAGAGACCCTAATTTTGAGGTCTGTTGATGGCCATCAATAACTACAGGAACTGACTTCCGGCTTCCGGGGTTTAAACCGACATAGACTGAGTCTCTGCCTAGTTCTTATTCTTAATCAGTCTGTTAATGGTCTGCTTATTCTTGACAAAGTCTACTGTAGTAACATTCAGATGGACAATCTGCTCTTCGCCAGGATCCTGTCATTTTCCTCAATAGCTATCAACTTGGGTTTGGTCGCCCGTAGATTTGTCTCTGTCATTGGTCTTAAAAAGAACTTTAAGCACTTTCCCTACGATGGGAAGCACTGCTCTTTTTTTCTCTCTGTTACAACAGTTTTCGTATTGGGTCTCTAGAACTTAGAACTCCTGCCTGAGGAAATGCATACCATGATATATTTTCCTGTTATAATTGTAGTTTAGGATTATTTCCTTCCTTATTACATTCACCTTTTCTATCTCTGATTATAATAACAAGCAATACGACTTCAGGTCGATCATGTGTGTGATAAGCTATTTTGTAAAGATGGTGTTACGGCTATTGCCTCTCTGCACTTGTGAGTATGAGTAGTGACAGAATTTACACACCAGCCGTCCTACAATGCAATAGGAAGCCGAATTACCGGAGATAAACACACACACACAAACGTAAAAATAAAAGGTAATAAATAAATAAAAACGACTGTCCCACACCTATTTTACACTCTCCTTTTCCTAACACCATTCAGCCCTTCACCTATCCCCTATTTATGAATAGCTAAAGGTCATGTCCTAGAGGAGTCTCTACATTCACTTCTTTGGGGTGTGAACGAGTTCTCTCCCACTCTTAAGATAATTTCCTATCAAGTCACCTGGCCTAAATCTTACGCAAAGGTAGATCTTCTTTATCTTCCGTTCTCTTCGGGTGGGTATCAGTTTAAATTTAATTTCTGCAAAATGGATCTCATCCTCAAAATCTCACTCTTCTAGGTCTCGTTGAACAGATGGTGATAACATTCTGCCTGATTCGACAAGGATGATTCCGACTCTGATTCCTGAAGGAGATGAAGCTAGAGTTGACTGTTGCATTTTCCTTTTTCTGTTTGTGAAATTGATACACGATGAGAATATACCAAGCAAAAAAATAAAAGAGAAATAGATATAAAAAAAAAAGTTATTTGATTTAACCCATTCTCTAGTCAAAATATTAAAACTAATGTGACAGCCATATTTCTTAAATCAATTGATAAACATAATCTCACCGGAATTTCAACGGAAATTCTTTGAAAGATAACAATTCTTGCGCTAAGAACATGCACAATCCAATGATCTTTAGGGCAGAAAACACCAATGAACACAAATATAATTGCCATATGGAGACATGCTTCTTAAATGGGGCGTGTCTAACTGATCCCCGCTAAATGAGAGGAGAAATTTATTTTAGGTAGACCCAAAATAACTAAAAAAAGAAAAAAAGCCGTTCCACCCATACAATGAATCTCAATAATAGAAAGTATGAACCCAGTAGTTCACAATACAAATATTTTTGCCTTGCCAAGGATAAAGAAGGCACATCTCCACTAGTAAAATGGTCAATTGCTAAAAGATCAAAACTTTATTCTGGGATTGTGACCAGATGTTATCGGTGCCGTACAGAAAAACTTAAAATCCTTATCTATCAAACCAGTCACAAACTGCTTAATAAACGTAACGAATTGTTCGCCAGCATATATATATATATATATATATATATATATATATATATATATATTATCTAATTGAAAATATCAAATTTTGAACAAAATTATAAATTTTGTAAATATTAAACAGATAATTGTTGCCAACAAAAAATCAATTGCGTATATACACCGACAGTTTCTAGTATAATCTAGGCATTTACAAAATTTAGATTAGCCCAAGACTCTATCCATTGAGAATCGAATTCACTAACAATGGTCTGTTTTGTATATGGTTAAAATTCATGGGAAGGAGGACGTGTAGCACACTAATTGGAGTATTGGGAAGGACACCCCCCCCAAAAAAAAACAGACGACACAGAATATCACATGCCATCGTTGTGGGGAAAACCACAAAGCGGACGAGTGCCTGCACAAGAAAAAAAAATGCTATCGCTGACATTTGATTCGTTGCTGTTGCTGTAAACAACCGTACACCACAAAATGAAAGGAGATATATACACAGCCAAATGCAGACTCTAGATATAAACCGACACACCACGTAGCCGCAACGGACACAGAATCGGATATGGAACGACCCGAAATGTACAACATGTGTTGTATATTGACCTTCGACCCGACCAAACATGCTATTCCAAAGTGATGCACCGGAAGGAAGTGACACATTCCGATGGCAGTTGTGAGAAGAAATCGCATTGGCGGACTTGGCTGACAATATGGGACAAGGTAGAATCCCATGGTACACTCATAGACTGATGCACCGGAAGAGAGTGACCTGTGAACTGCATGACAGTTATTTCCACTTGATGACGATCAAACATGCCATTCCAAAGATTGAGTGGGCGATTGAACTATTATATAACTCGATGAAAACAGGAAGTCAGTTAGTTGGAGATCAGATGAGTTAGAGACAAGTTGTGGTAGAGAAAGCCACCACCCAGCGGAAGGGCCTTTGGGACTCCCAGTGAGTTTTGGAGACCAGACCCGTTGGTGACAGATGCGATAGAGAAAGCCATCATCCAGCAGAGAGCTGCGGTTGAGCAGCCCTGGAGAACGAGAAAGATACAACGCTGATGGCCATAAGAGTGGGGGTCAATATATTGCAGTTCTGTTCGGTCTCCAACTCCCTTTCACACACACACAAACCTTTGCAAATAAACTGAGAGGTACATATTTTTCTAAAAGACTGAGTCGTCGTTTTCATTGTGTCGTTGTGTTCTGCATGAATCTGAGTTGACGAAAAAGCTGATAAATCCAAATCGTACCAGACCAAAATACTCATAAATGGGAAGGAAATAATTATGGAAATTGACACAGGAGCAACAGTTACTGTAATAAGTGAAATAATTTTCAGCCATGAAAAATCTCTCATCATTACAAAATTCAAACATCCAACTGCACACCTATTCAGAGGATAGTTTGAAGATTCTGGGGTCTGTGGAAGTGGAGATTGTTTATAAAGTTCTGCATTATATGTTACTCGTAATAGTAGTGGTTGGTAAAGCTCTTAATTTGCCGGGACAGAACTGGTTGAGCATCATCAAATGGGACTGGAGCCAGATGTTCTACATAGGAGAGAGAAAGGGTAAACCCTGGCAACAGGAGATAGACAAATACACATGTGTGTTTCGGGATGAACTGGGCTCTATGAAGGGGTAGAAGCCCACATACGCATACCGGAAAGTGCGACACCAAGGTACTTTAAACCCAGACCATTAGCCTATACACTACAAGGACCAAGGGTCAGAGAAATTGAGCGACTTTAAGAAGTTGGTTCCATAGCTCCAGTGACCCATTCCGAGTGGGCAGCACCCATTGTTCCCGTATTGAAGGGGGATGGAAGCATTCGAATATGTGGGAATTATAAAGTAATCGTGAACCAAGTATCAAAGCTGGATAATTACACCATACCGAAAACGGAAGACTCGCAAACAAAAATTGAGGGAGGCCAGAAATTCACAAAACTGGATTTAAGCCATGCATATCAACAGTTGCTATTAGACAATGAGAGTCGTAAATATACAACTATAAATACATGCAAAGGATTATTCAGGTATACCAGATTACCCTCCAGAATCTCCTCTGACCCTAGTATTTTTCGGAGAGTGATAGAAAATTTGTTGGCAAGAATCGCATATGTAATTGTAAGACTCGATGATATCCTGGTCAGTGGCAAGAATGATGCAGAACATCTGAGGAACCTGGAAGAAGTTTTGAAACGACTCTCTAACGCAGGGTTAAGAGTAAAGGAAAACAAATGGGTTTTCATGGCAGCTGAAGTAGTATACTGTGGACACAATGTCACTGCAGAAGGCGTCACACCAGTGGAAGCTAATGTACGAGCAATAAAGGAAGCACCAAGACCGGAAAATACTAGCCAGTTGAAGTTTATTTAGGTATGATAAACTATCATCATAAATTTCCATCAAGGTTGTCAACTGTACTTGCACAAGCTGTTAGCCAAGAACGAACCTTGGAATTGGTTTTTTCAGCAACAGAGGGCATTTCCCAAATCTAAAGAGCTGCTGATATCCTCTACACTACTAGTGAACTACAGCAGTAGTAAGGAAATAGTCCTGGCATGTGATGCATCTCCGTATGGCGTTGGTGCAGTAATATCTCATATTATGGAGAACGGAGATGAGGAACCAATAGCATATGCTTCACGTATCTTGACAGCGGCAGAAAAAATGTGCACAGATAAACAAAGAAGTTCTTGTAAAAAAATTCCACCAGATGCTGTATGGTCGACACTTCACCACAGTGACAGACCATAAACCTTTGATAGGATTGTTTGGAGAAACAAAAATAATGCCACCATTAGCATCAGGACGCATTCAGAGATGGACACTTACATTGTCAGCATATGAGTATATCTTGCAGTATTGGAAAGGATGCGATATGTCAAATGTGGATGCCCTTAGCAGGATACTGTTGAAAGAGACAATTTCAACATCGGTCCCAATTATGGGAGAGATACTCAGGCTGGTCAATTTGCTGGAATCATCACCAACGGATGCAGGGAACATTAGGAATTGGACTCGCCTTGATCCAGTGTCAACTAAAGTATTAACTGTGGTTCAGTCTGGATGGCCTGGTTGAGGAGTAGGTGAGGAGTTCATACAACCATATTTCAGACGCAAAGATAAAATAACAGTGCATGATGGTTGTCTATTATGGGGACAACGTGTCATCATTCCAGAACTAGGAAGACAAAGGATATAGGAGGAACTACATGATATGCAACCAGGTGTTTGTAGGATGAAAACACTGGCCCGAAGTTATGTATGGTGGCCTGGAATAGACAAGGACATTGAAAGCTGTGTTCAAAGTTGTTCATTATGTCAGGTCAACCGTAAAATGCCTGTCGTGGTCCCATTACATCCTTGGGAGTTCCCTCAGAAACCATAGTCCGGTATACACTTAGATTATGCAAGACCATGTGAAGGGAAAATGCTCCTCATCATTGTAGACGCCTACTCAAAATGGTTAGATGTGCATCTTATGAATACATCCACCTCAAAGGCCACGATTGGGAAGTTGCGTTGCTTTTTTACAGAGCATGGTTTGTCGAATCAATGCATGACTGATAATAGCGCCTGTTTTACAAGTGTAGATTTCGAGGAATTTATGACCAATAGTGGTATAAAACATATCACCTCATCTCCACAACATGCTGCAACGAACGGTCAAGCAGGGAGAGCTGTTCAGTTAATCAAAGAGTCCTTAAAAATACACTGGATGGAGATATTGAAACACGCATATGCCAAATACTCCTGCAATATCGGACCACTCCTCATACAACCACAGGAGTAACACCAACTGAACTGTTCATGAAAAGAAAACTGACCACAAGACTCAATAGACTTCATCCAGATCTACAACAGCACATGTATGACAAACAAGTGATAGTCAAAGAAAGGCAGGATCAACATGCAAAGGAAAACGAGTTTGTCTTTGTGCACATTTTTAATACCTGGGAAAAATGGATCACAGGGATAGAGCAAAAAAGTCTGGACCAGTCTCAGTACATATGAAAGTGTCTAATGGACATATGATTGTATGATATTTTGGTCATGTACGTAAACGTTGGCCAGCGATAGTAGCAAACAACCCGAACATCAGTGACACCAATCCAGTGGCGGATGATAACGGGCCATCAACAGCCATGGAGCAGGTACCGGAGGATACACCCAAGGATCACAGTGATCAGCCTCCGGCTTCTACCAGTCTGTCAACAAACATCGGACCAACCCCACCAGAACCTGAACCGTTGGGCGAGCCGGTGACCAGATATCCTTGCAGGCGGCACACTAAACCACATTACCTTAAAGACTATGTCATGTTCATAACGAACCAGTGATAGGTGGTATCGACCTAAAGGGGAAGATATGTTGTATATGGTTAAAATGCAGTACTGAGACTGTGGGAGTTGCTTCCCTTGTTTTTGTGTGTTATGAACTAGCGCCATCTTGAATAAACATGTTTTTATACCATATCCGCGTTGTCTGTTTAAATATACAATTATAATAGTCTGCATATTAACTCTTACACCACTAAAGGTATGTTTATCTGATCTACACAAATTCTACCATTTCATTCGATAAAAAAAATCAACAGTTTTTTAAATTTATATTTACTGTTTCTGTCTCAAAGATGTAAAAGGCACTCAGTAAGAACCGAACTCAGGAACAATGGTCTGCTTGTCTACATTGTTATCTATTACACAAAACGATGTTCCTATCTTTTATCAAGTAAATTGTTTTGTTAATTCTACTCCATCCAAAAATAGAAGAACAAATTCCATTTTTACTGTGATAAAAAATTCCCTCTTTTGAAAAACCTTTGTGCAAACTTTTAATATTTTTTCTTTCTCTAAAATCTGTGCCGATCCACTGAAGACAAAGTCTCATTACAAATATACAATCGTTTTGTCTTGCAAGTTATTTTCTATTCTAACTCTGAATTAGACGATCGCTTTTTTGTTGTAAAATGGAATGAAGAGAAAATAGAAATGACCTGAAGTGAAAAAAACATCTTTCTTGTTTTGATCACGTTGCTTGTGCGGTTATTTTCGGAAATGGACATAAATGTCTGTCTTATTTTATTCAGTTACCTTTCATGGAAATAGACTGATGCTAAAGCGATAGTCATTGTTTGAAAGGAGAAAAGTGCCACGTTAAGAAATGGTTGGTATATTTCATTTATAAAATACCGAAAGTGGAAAATGTGAAAAACTCTGTTTCTAAAAATTGAGATGCGGAGTGAGGAGGAACTTTTCCTTCAGTTCACCGTTTAGGTTACTATGTCATAAAATGAGAAGTGGTTCATATTGTAAGAAGTTGCTTAGATTTTTAAAAGAATTACTTCAATTATTTAAGGTGTTTGAAGGACAATAAAGGGTTTCCACAAAAAAGATGATTTTAATAAAAATAACACGCAATTAATTTTATTAAAATTCAAAGATGTACAATAATTACTTCATTTTTATCTTTCTTTCTGTTTTGACTATCGTTTACATTTTTTTCATGTATCAATTTGTCTACGCCATTCAATTCATTTTAGTCTATTTTTCTCCATAACTATATCTTCAATTTTCTCTTTATGTTTATATCACACATCATCCCCCCATAAAATTTTGTATGAAATATTTTCAATGTACCAAAAATCGGATCAACTTGATGATTTTAAGGATGATTTCAAAATAACAAAATGCGGACAATGTATTCGAAATCGGTTGCTGGAGATACGTGACTCTTGATGGGTGTTTTGACTTTTTTTCAATTCGATTAAATAATTGAATAAATAAGTCAATATACTGTTCTCTCCGAATGATTAAAATTCCGGGTTGACTACTTTATTGCAGAATGTCATTGTGACGGCAAATTCTTTAAAATCCCAAAACGGGACTTTATTTTCGCACGTGTGAAGACGGGGCAGGGTGGCACTTGATCCCTTGTAGAATAAGTCCTCGTTCAGAGTTTTTTTCTCAGGCATATAAGAACTGGTATATTATGTGGGGGATTAATTTATGGTCAGACTGACCGCCGCTGGCAAGGGGTTCCAAATTTCACACTATACACACACCCACCAAGGCCGCTAGACTTCCTCCCCTAGAACAATGGAAGATATGGACCTCTAGGTTTAGACGTCATAATATTAATTATAGTAGTCGGCAATTCCGGTTTCCCGTGTGATATTTTGAAGGAATTAATAGGACAATTTTAAGCAAGATAACATAAGGCGAATAGAAGCTGGAAAAGAAATATGACATAACAAACTCGTAGAAGACACAGCAAAGAACAACTTCGACCACGTGGGAACATTAAAATATATCAATCTTTTACTACACATAGATATACACCTTCAACGTGTCAAACATATGATAAATGAACAGTCCATGAACATAAATGTCTTTCTTCTTTTCTTGTCTTTCGTTTTTCTTCAAATTGAGAGAGAGAGAGGGGGGGTATATAAAATTGGGTATAAGGAGAAATGGTCTCAAAGTTTATTTATCTTTTTTTCTTTGATGGAGTTCCTGTGGAGAATATTTCCTCTTTTACGGGCTAATAGACTTTATGCTATTTTTAATACTGGCTTGAAGAACTTGGCTCCTTCGTGTCCGAGATTTTTTTTGTCTTCTTCTACCCGGAGTACTGGCTTTGGTTCCGTCTGCCACGAACCCTGTCCAACAACTAACTTTTTCTTTTCCTATTTTGGCTGACGGGAAGAAGGTGCCACTTCCGTTTTTAGGGTTCCAGCCAATCATTTGGCTTCTACCTTCTTCCTTCCCGTGTCAAAGCGACCCGGGGGAGGTCACCGAGTACAAACATCTGTTCTTAACGGTCATTCTCTGATGGCTTGCTACTGTTAATTCAAACAAGAGGATAGTAGTAATTTTATTTCTATCTTCTTAGTGGGACACCACGTGACAGTCATCAATTATTTTCTTTGTTTGTTTCTGAAAATTTACTTTCTTTTTTTATTGAAATTTATCTTCGCCATATCCTTTGTTACATTCTCTCCACGAAACAGGATAAAATCCTCTATTACACAACAAAAATATATCCAGTGGACATAAGATCCCGACAAAGATTGCATGAAAAACCCATCTAGGGTTATTTTATGCCGAGAAATTAGGAATCTCGCACATTATACATTTATATCTACATTTTTGTGTAGTTGTTTTATAAAAGTTTATTAAATTATTTTAAAAATATTTCTTTTCAACGATATGTTAAAATCCTTTGGAATAGTTTTCTAATAATTGCATAGTATGGTGCTAATCGTGTTTACGTTTAATATTTTCGGTATGATTTTATTTCTCTCAAGATGGACAAAATGTCATCCATGTCGACATGGTTGTTTATATTGTTTGTGTTGAAAAAGCGTTGTCTAATGAGAGATAAATCTCTGCATTCTATGAGAAAATGTTTTATAGTGTAAGGTGTTTGACATGCTATACATTGTAGTTGTTCCTCTTTCCGAGGAAAGGAATTCTTTCAGAGGCAGTATTTGTCATTAAAACTTTCCTGAAGATGATTGTAATGTGTTAATTTGTGGTCAAATGTATGTGTGTGTATGTGTTAAAAAGAAGTAGCAAGTTAGACAAGCAGGGAGGGGGAAAAAGAATAATAGGTTTTTACGTATGGAGGTCAATATAAAATTTGGCTTAGTGATTATTTTAAAAGCGAGAGACTGACAAAAAATTATTCTGAGTATCAAGTTAATGACGATCCCTATAAAAATAATTGTGAGTGGTTGTCACTTTAGGTTTTATGAAACCTGCCGTATCTAAGTTGTCTAAACGTTATCTAAACTGCATTTAATGTTTTTGTTTAACCTCAGGACACACAGGGATTGTTTATTTTATATCTTTTTAATTGTTTTTTTTCTTCTGGTAACTCAGTTACGGCAAAATTGTACAAAAACTGTCAAAAGCTTTTTTGTCATCCAAGTTTCATTATCAAGAACGTAAGTTATCGTGGAATGTGAATTTTTAAATCGGTGTAGTCATCGTGTTTTTCTGGTGTCATATGCGAACGGCTTACACAGGGAAAAACAACTGATATGGAACTTGTAACTGCAATTTTGCCTTGGGTAAAGGATATTGCACATATATGTGCTGTACTTTTACACCCCTACACCTAAAGTAAGAATTTTTTGTTCTGTCTTTATCAGGATAATTTCTAGTATTTGGTTTTGTTTTTTTTGTTGCAGTTAGTGCTATGTTAAGAAACTTGTATAATGCGATCAACAATGTGGTTAAGAAATTTAACTGAAAAGTAAAATTGTTGAAATAGTTGTTGAAATTAATCATTTACGTCATACGAATAGATTTTTAATTTTAACAACTTATCTTTCATTTTTAGTCAAGTTGAGTTGTCACCGGTCAAGGATAGCTTAGATTAAAAACAGAGACGGAGATTAAACGTATACGTTCTTTATTTACATGGGGACGCCATTACAACTGGGAACAGGAAATGGGTAAAAATAAAGGGGCAGATAATTACCGGAAGTACTAAATGTAGACAATAAATATTATGGTTGCATGTGATGACATGCTAATGCAAGATCTTTTTGTAACGTAATGGCCGAGGTATTTCGGTTCATGCCTTTGCGTTTAGTTAGGCTGAGTACCTTTCGGCTCAGTACATGGGTTAGTTAGGTGCAAACATTGATGCAGGTGTTAACGCAGGCGCGCGCGGGCGGACGAAGGTGTCACTCAGAGATGTTACAATAGTCCGAGACGAAACGGGTGACGGAGTGCGAGTGACGTCAAGCACCGGAAGCGCGCAGAGATTTGTGGAGAATTGAAAGAAAGTTAGGGGAGTTGAATACTAGACGCCAAACGAGGAGGTTCGACTTTTGGGTGCCGCACGAGATAGGGGCCAAATGAATAAGACGGCATAGCGAGATTGTGTCTCTCCTCCTTACGTCGAAACCTTTAACTCAAAGTTAATAAAAAGGTTTCGTACCTGAACAAACAAGTCGTTACGTGTTTTCGAATTTCGAGATTCCCATGTTCTTTATGTGTTCTACGTTATGTATATATGTAATGAACGTCCCATGTACATTTCGCAATTAGCCGTATTTACCGATAGTACATCTTTTCTTTAAGTTAAACAAGAAGGGTGTGATTTTACCGCATCACAGGTCCAGTCTTTGTGGTAGGGGGGAGGAGCGTCCAGAACGACGTGGCTCCGAATATGGCTTGGCAATTTTATTTGGATATGGTCCTGCTGGTTAAGAAAACAGTACCAGGATTGATCGAATATACCCGCATCCAATCACTAGTGGGTGGTGCATCGGTATCAACTGTTTGTAGGCGGTTGTGTTTGTTGTTATATAGACTTTTGGTCAAATCAGCTCATGCATGTCTTAGGAACTATCTATTCCTTCGATGAATACTACCATCTGCGGATTCTGCAAGGTATGGCCTTGGCTCTGCAATAGTTTGTGTGCCTGTTACAGGCTCCCATAACTTGATTTTCTCATCTTGGATATGGACTTGTTGACCTGTAATGGTGGATGGCGGTGACTATTCCGTTAGTCATACCGGTTCTTTGTTTTATCTTCGGATTATGTCTCTGGTTTGCTCACCTTCGTGCTGTTGCTTAGAGACTAGTGGTGTTCGGATATGCCTCCAGTTGATGAGTTCTGCCTGGGATTTGAGGTGGGTTGAAAGCTGTGTGGCGCTATATGATATCATCGCCAAATGGTAATCATTGCCAGTTTCTCGGGCCTTCAAAAGTAGTTTCTTGCATACGCCAACCATTCTTTCTGCAAAACTATCGGATTGAGTGTAATGCAATGATGATGTTGTGTACTTGAAGTTGAACTTGCCAGCAAAATCGGCAAATTTCGTACTTGTGTGGTGACGCCCATTGTTATTCTAGACAACTTCAGGAACACTTCGTTCCTCAAATATCAGTTTCATCTGCTTGATCATTGCAATAGATGTTGGTTACTGCAGGCGCCGTACAAATGGATTGCAGCTATATTGGTCTGTCACTAAAAGGTTTCCTTCTATTGTGAAGAGATCTGTGCTAATGTACTGCCATGGATAAAAAGAGCTTTCATGCTGATGCAATGTTTCTGATGGGGTACTTAGTTGATACTTCTGACATGTGGGGCATCTTGCAACCATGTCCTCAATGTCCTTGTTTATTCTTACCCAGAAACGGCAGGCTCGAAGCCGGGTTTTTTCTACTTCCAGATGTCACGTGCAGTTGTTGCAGGATATCTGGGTGGAGTAAAGTGGGTATGATGATCTTGTTGCCTTTCAGTAGGACACCGTCTTGGATCCCAACTTCTCTAAAATTCCAGTTTGAGAGTAAACAACTGGGATAACAAGTTTGATCAGATGACCATCCAGTCATCACTGTGTCAGAAAGCTCTCTTAGAGTTGAATCCTTCATGGTCTCCAGTTTATGTAGGCGTGTTTGTGATGAATTTAGAGGAGTGTTCATCAAGTGAATGTTGACGTCAATGTCTTCAATGTGACTGCCAGGTCTGGATGACACTCTTGACTAGCAGTTAGCTATAGGAACTACTTTGTCTCAGCTGTGGAGGGCGATCGATTCCAACGGCGTATAGCCTGTCTGAATCGTCACTCGGTGACTCCATCAATAATGATGGAACCTTTCTAGGCCAAAAACTACAGCAATATTTGAGTATCGAGTCTCCGGTCCTAATAGAGTTTTGTTTACAAAAGCAACTGGCATAGCATTCTGCTGGAGGGCTGTACTGAGCCCAGCAGTAGAAGCCTCCACTTGTATGATGATTGGTGCCTTTGGGTCAGAATACGGCAGTACGGCAGATATTTGAATTTTCTCTTTGGTGCTGTCAAACGCTGTTTGTTGCTGAGATGACCAAACAAAATCATTGTCCTTGGACAATAAGTTCCGCAGTGGCTTGGTCAGTATTGAGAGATGAGGCGAGAAGTTGTTTAGGAAATTAACTAGTTCAAGAAAACTGGATAGCTGTTTCTCATTCTCGGTAGGTTGCATCAACATAATCGCTTCCACCTTTTTAGGATCTGGTTTTATACCATTTTTGGATATGATGTGACCAAAAAACGGTATTTCTGATAAGCGTACCACCAACTTGTCTGGGTTGAATTTGGAATTTTTTTCCCTAGGTCTTGGAAGGAGCTCATTGAGTGCTTGGTCATCGTCGCTACCATCTTCAAAACCGTACACAGTTGTGTCATTGGAGATGGAGAGAACATTCTTAATGTCTCCAAATTCTCGAACATGGCCGGATGGAATTCATCCTGGGAAATTTTTTACTCCTATTGGAAACCTATAAATCAAGTATCTACTAAATGGGGTGATAAATGTTGTCAATTCCTTTGATTTCTTGTTGAGTTTCATTTGCCTGTAACCAGATTTGACATCTCCGGTCGAGAACCATTTTGCACCAGGTAACATTGAGACCACGTTTTTGAATGCGGGGGTCATAAAATGTGGTCGCTGTATGGCCTTGTTCAGTTTCTTTGGGATCTAGACATAGCCTGACTGATCCTTTGTGACACAGACAAGTGAGTTGACCAATGAGGTTGTTTTTGGTCACTGGAGTTATGATGCCTTGATTTACCAGCAAATTAAGCTCGATTTTAAATTTGTCCCTTAGGTCTATAGGGACTCGCCGGGGTGGATATACAGCTGTGGCTATTTTTAGGTCAACATTTATCGCATATTCGCCAGACATCCAATGCCATCAAATACATCCGAAAATTCGTGGAGAACCTGTTCCCGTAATATGGGGTCCCCTCTTGGGATAGGTTTTCTTTTGGTGCTATGGATCATTTACGACTGGGATTCTTTTTGGTTCTTTTTATGTAGATCGTCTGTACTGATCGCTAAATTGAGAGTCACCAGGCCCAGCTTTCTAGAAGTTTGTAGCCCAAGTAGAATCAGCCTTTTGGTTTTAACTACATGGAATATCGCATTGGTGAATCTGTCTTGGTCTCTCACTCCCAGGAGGCATGATCTTGCTTGCTCTATCACATCGCCTCCGAATGCAAAAAATCTCACTGATGTTTTCTACAGTGGTACCTTATTTAATTGCTGATTGCATTGATCTCTATCTGGGTTATTTTGTTGCCTATTCTTAACTTTGCGAAGGCTTCAGTTGCGCCTAAGGGAATGCGTTTCTTTTGGCTTTCTGTGTCTATAGGATATATAGGTGATAGTCTTCCATTGTCAAGATCATCTTCGCTATCATTTTGGGTGGCTGTGTGGATTTTTTTTTGTTTTTATATACATTGTTGGGGTATCTTTGGAGCTTTGCCTTCCTGACATCCTGTTCTTTGTTTCTGCTCCTTTCTGCCAAGTAACATAGATTGGCTAAGTAACACGTCTTTCTGCATTTCAGGCAGGCCTTACCCTTGACTAGACATTCTCCTTTGTGGTCTCCTCTACCAGAGAATCTACTCGTTTGTATATATTTAAGGGAATGATTCGATTGTACTGCGTGTGGAGTGCGGATTGCTCCCACCTGTTTGATCGTTGCCTCTTCTGTTTCAGCAATGCGTAAGGCTGTTGTTATTGATTGGTCCCTACTGTTATATACAAGCGTGTGGTTGCAAGAAAAATAAGACTGACGAGAAGATTTAGTTTATTCTATTTATTAAATAAATCAAATAAACAAGCGTATGAAATATCTGGCTGGCTGGTGGTGGGTTGTCTTTTCGGCGACGAGCGGTTGCTTTGATCTGGTCGGACAGTGTTATCGGGTGACGCTCTCGGGACGGCCAGTGATTCAACTCTGTTTGGCCTATTTATGTGTTCCCGATTTCAAACACCGGCACCAGAAAATACTACTTGTGGAAAAAATATGATTGGTTGAAAAATATACTCTTTTTTATAACTGAGAATTTTCTGGGGATTTTGGATAGACTATGCGCGGAGCCTATGCGCAGAAGCCATGATTTTCTCAGTTTGACACTGGCCGTTGTTAGGTCAACATCCGGTAGCTGTTATTTTCTTCTACAGTGTCGATGTCAGTGGGTCTGTTTTGTGTGTTTTAGTAGTTAGGTGTGTGAAGAGTTAAGTGGATGAACCAGAAGAGATTTGATGTATTTTACTATAACACTACCTTAACAGTGATGTTTGGGTTGACTTGAGGCTTAGTCCAAATATAAATAAGTCCACCAAGTTTGTTTCTTCAACTATGGGGTCATATTCACAATTTTTAATAATTTGCTTCAGCCTCTTGAGAAACGCATGAGATGGTTCGTTCAACTCTTGGCGGCTTTGTAAAAGCTGATGTTTTGACACCCGAAAATGCTATGCTTATGTATGGTGGGTTTCCATAATGGGAAATTCACATAACAGTAAAGTCAAATTCCTCTTACCTCGACGTACAGCTGCAACAATGTGGGGGTTTTTTTCGGGACGAGTGTAATGCTACCTAAACCAGACAAAATATTACAACAAACAGTGATTGTCACTGAAAATAAACTATGTCCGGTCTACACATTTCTGACACCATGTTGTGTTGTTACCGGCCGAGGATGGCTTAGATTAAAACCAAACAGAGACTGAGAGTAAATGTATACACAATTTTTTTACATGGGGACGCTTTTACAACTGGGGACAGGAAGTGGGTAAAAATAAAGGGACAGATAATTGCTGGAAGTACTAAATGTAAACAATAAATATTATGATCACATGTGATGCAGCAAGTCATATAGTGCAAAGTAAAACGTGTGTATTAACTAATTGCTGCCAAATTTTCGTAGAAATGTTATGGTCTTGCTTTGTTATGTTGCTTAATATGTGTGTAAAATAGGTCTAAGATTTTTGGCGTGTTAATTTACGGAAGTGGATGGTGGTTGTCTGACGAATATAAAAATTAAATTTTGTTTTTTTCATTGTTGATATCAAAGATTCAATCTTCCGATGGGCACAAGAATTTATCGTAGTCGACCGACTACCCATAACCCAAACAAAAACAAAACAAACAAACCCCATTCCTAAAAAAAATGATGAGTCACTGATGTCGTTAGCCAATAGTATTTAGGAACGATTCGTTAAGGGACTAAATCGCTCCGCACAGAACGTTTTCTTTAAAACCTGTTTTTCTAAGGGTAGTCCTCAACAAATGGACAAAATAGGTAGTATTTAAAAACACATGGTCGAATTAGAATGAAGTTTTTCACTATAATATAGTAATAATAAGCAAGGCACAGGGTAGCTATAAAAGCAGCGGTATCAAACCGGGTCAAGTCAGTTGGGCTGGGGGCCAGCCGAGGGTGTGGGAGAACCCAGATTCTCTCCTGGTCGTTCTACGACTGAAGAGTAATCAGCAGCAGTTGCCCATGAAGACTGCTCAAGGCCTCTCAATCTTACAGCCCTTTTTAGGTCTAATTCAGAAAGTCTAATACTCTTTTCAGCCGAGAACAACGGCACAACTTTTCTAATTCTTAGATGTGCTGGGAGGGCGCAACATTTTCAGCCGAGGAAGAGTGCACAGAATCTAAGATTCTGAGAAATGTCGGGGATTAACTCTTTCAGCCGAGGAAGAGTGCACTTCTTCTTTGATTCTGAGAATTGCTGCCGAGTTACACTTTCAGCCGGGGAAAAATGGACAGATTGTCAGATTCTGAGTTCAGCCGAGGAATAGGTCACAGCTCTAATTCTGAGAAGTACTGGGGAGCAATACTTTTAGCTGAGAAAGAGGGTTCAGCTTCTCTGATTCTGAGAAGTGCTGAGAATAATACTTTCGGTCGATGAAGAGAGTACACCTCCTCTTATTCTAAGATGTTCTGAGGAGTTTTTAGCCGAGGAACAGTGCCCTGATTGTCTGATTCTGAGGCGTGCCGTGGGATGACGCTTTCCACTGAGGAAGAGGGCACAGCTTCTCTAATTCTGAGAGGTGCCGGGGAATTATACTTACAGCCGAGGAAGAAGGCACAGGTTCTCTGATTCTGAGAGGAGCCAGGGATGATTCCTTCAGCCAAGGAAAAGGGCACAGATCCTCTTATCCTCAGCAGAAGTGCCCGAGAATGACACTTTTTAACTTGGAGTAAGCTTATCTCCTAGATCCATCACTACTGAGTTGTGAGTTCGATGTCATGTGTTACCCTATAATTTGTGGTCTTGTGCTAAAACCAAACTATGCTTTGCTTATTCGGACACTTTGAGTGTTTTAATTGTTTGTGCGCTACTATTGTAGGTGTTTCGGTTTAATTCTCAGTCGGTGTATCATACTTCTGGCCTTGTGTGTGTGAGCTTGCTTCTCATTTTGGATGGTCTGCCGATTCACCGTCAATCAGGAGGTCACATTTGGTCGATTAGTTCCATGTTTTTGCATACATTGGCAGTTTTCTTTATTTTGTGCAATCGAGTAGGAATATCAAATCTCGTACGGTGAAGAAATTCTATTCGGACGGTGGTGACCGGTAACAGCTGCCTCTCAACCACTGACTAGGACGCAGAGGTTATTGATCTGAGCATCGAGTAACCTTTTTGACGTAAGAATTCAATTCACTGATCTGGGTCAATATCAAATATCATGACAATAATATCTGTCGCATTCATTACAATGACAGTTTGTAACAGACGTTTTTATTATTGTTCACACACACATATATTAGTTGTTTAACATCGCTTCGCTATTAAATCACTATATATATATATAGAGAGAGAGAGAGAGAGAAACGTACGGCCTGAGTTAGATAGATAGCATGCCTGATGACTGCATCAGTGGCATATTTTCCACTCCTGGTAGTAAAAGTCAAGAATTGTTAATTGGCGCAACACAATCTTCCTATGCATTAAATTCCCCCCTCTCTCCCTCTCTCTTTCGTTTTTTAAAACTTTTAAAATAAACTTTTAAAACCATCTAAGATCCTGACCGTCAGAAGCCCTTGTCAGTAATCACAAATTAACGTAAAATAATTTCTATCAACACAAACATCTATAGATCGATTAATCTCGTGAAACTGATAGTTATGCTGAAGGACTTGTGACGACCAGGATCTTAAATATTTGTAAAAGTTTATTTTAAAAGAAAATTTAATAGCTATGTTAATAATCCTTCGTTTGCATTTGACTTTCTTGCGGTTCAATCCCTGATATTGAAAATTGTAGAAGAAACAACGCAAGTTGTATTTATAATTTGTATTTGTGGTTTGTATTGTAAGTATTAACTATTAGTTTCTGTTGTTAGGGCTAGAACGCTGTGATAGTTGTTTCTGATCCTGCACAATCATGGAAAATGTAGATTTCAAATATTTATTAAAAATATTCCTACACCTATATTTCAAATTGAAATCTATTAAAAAGTCAAGGAGGTGCCCGTGCTGTAATGGTTATCGTCGCAGGATATGGACACGGCGACACGAGTTCAAATTCTGGACCTGACTGATTGCATTCCACATCGCACTAATACCCTTGGGAAAGGTATGAATCCAAATATTCTTCCTCCAGCTATGGGTAAAATAGTAGGGCAGACTAGGTTCTTCAGCCTTGGTGAGGCAACTAGTCTAGAAGAAGGAAAACTGAATTCAAACCTGTTAAACTCCGCTTAAAAATTGACCTTGTGCCATATCCTGCCCGAGCGGAGGGGTTGGTAAATATGATTAAAAAGTCAAGAGTTTAATCAAATGGATGTGATGGAAAAGTTTTTATTTCTGAATAACGAGAACAACAAGACAAAGAAAGAAAATTATAGTTTCAAAATATTGAAATACCCACCGCTTATAGAACAAAGTGAAAAAGATTTAAATATGATTGTCGGAATACAATTTATGAATTTCAAATTAAATTATTTAACATGACGAAAATTAAAAGATCGTCCAAAGTATACGAGGATCATTAAATGAGTTTCGAGACTTTTTTCGTTTGGGCACTTTTATTGATAGTACACACATGAAACTCTAGTCCCCTTCGAAGTAATCTCCTCCGGCTGCAATGCACTTGTACCAGTACAACAACTTCTGGAAGGCTCCAATGAAGTCCTCTTGTGTGAGCGTGTCAATGACCTTCGTCACAGCCTCTTTCATCTCCTCAATTCTCTCATAACAACAGCCCCTGAGCTTAGGGAATAACCAAAAGTCACAGGGAGCAAGATCTCGACTATAGGGAGGCTGAGGAACTGTCTTGATGCCCATCTTGGTCAAATAGTCTGTGATAAGGATGGAGTTGTGGACTGGTGCATTGTCCTGGTGGAAATGCCACTGACCCGATTTGAAGAGACGCTGGCCTCTTCCGACTGAATCTCTTCCTGAACTCCCTTAAAACCTCAACATAGTAACCCTAACTCTAAACCTAACCGTTTGGCCAATCAACTCTGACGTATTGACTTCCTTCCTCTTCCCACATCTCTCATCATCCTTCACAGACTCCATGCCTTCCTTGAATCTCTTATGCCACTCAAAAACTGATGCTCGATTCATGCAAGATGCTCCAAAAGCAGTTTGAAGCATTCCATAGGTTTCTGTGGCATTTTTTCCAAGTTTAAAATAGAATTTTATTGCATATCGTTCTTCTAAAGTGTCAGATTGCATTTTTGAAATTCACCAGCTGTGATAATCAAGCTTTAGTAGGGTGTATTCCAATTCTTGCAGTGCCTGTTCATTTGAAGCTGAAATCATAAAAATTGGTCAGTCATCTCAAAAGATGTATAGCAATAACATAGTGAGTTTTCAAGAGTCTACGACAATTTTAAATGCCTGTACAAAAAAGTCTAGAAACTTATTGAATTCACCATGTATATACCAATCGACAAACCCAGAACGATGTACATGATATAAAAAATAATAGACGAGGAGGACTCAAAATTCTTTAAAAAGGCGCCAAACAATGTTGAAGAAAGCATTAACACGGAAACTAAAAAATAACAATGAAATTAAAAGTAGAAAATATTGTTAAATGTATGGTAAAACATAGGTTTTTATTACTTTTAAAGATCACAATGAAGACTTCAAAAACTAAATCATCTTGATAAACCCTACAAAAAGTCAGTTGGAGAGAATTAGTAAGAGCATAATTGAAACCACATTGAATATTACTCGCGAAATATTACAAGTAAACCAATGGAAAAGTGTTAAGGCAGCAATTAACTGGTTTAATAGAATTTGTGAAAAAGAAAAAAAATTATTTGTCCAGTTGAACATCTCCTATGAAGGGAAAAATTCTAGATAGAACATTAAACATGGCAAGAAATTACACTGTCATATCTGATGAACAAATTAACATTATTAAACACTGTCAAAGATCTATATTGTTCAACAGAGAAAAAATTGGATAAAAAGACTGTCCGTTAACCCGAGTAATTGCGAAATTTTCAACTGGGCCAAAAATGAATATAAGAAGGCGCAAAAATAGCTTGTACTTATTCATGTTATCAATCATAGACAGGAGTGAAAATCAACGATGGGCCAGATATGGTATATTTAGGCTTCACTGAACGACCAGAAAACAGATTTTACAACCATAAAAACATCTTTCGGTAAAGATACAGTACTAATAGCGAAATGCTATCTTAATATATATGAGATTGCAAAGAAAAATTTAATAAATACCCCATTGCTGAATGGAAAAACTGAGAAAAGAGCAAAAGCGATTGTGGATTGTGTTTGACGGAGAAATTAAGCATAATTACTTTCTCCGGACAAGAACGCTAACTTAATAAGAAATCCGAGTTTATTAGTAAGTGTAGGCACGAGAGCTAACATTTTAGCTCCCAAGTGAAACTTTTATTCATTATTCCAATAAGTCCTGATAGTAAATAGATCCCCAGCAATTCACAAATCTGAGGTCCATCAAGACTGCCCATTGTTACGTCAAAAAGATCTCGAATCCTCTTTTCTATCCTCAACATATATATTGTGATTATTTTAGTCTGGTATGTGGTTATGTAGAGAAATGAAGATGATGCTACACTGTTATTTCGAACATTCTTGATAGTGACTTTTTCAACTGTCGATCTTTGATCCCATTAGTAAATACACAACTGCCACAGCCAACAAGCAGAATACACACACAACACGACAATTATTTGTTAATCGAATATTGATTTCCCTCAAACATATTTTGAAAAATTTCTTTCAATTTACACACACGCACACACACACACACACACATTCATATGTTTATTTAACCATATGGTGTCCTACCAATCTTTTTATTTACTATAAACTCGATATGTTTACTGTCTGAAACGACGCGACAACTGAACTAACTGAACTCTCGAATTATGAATGAATCTAATTCTTAGCCTTGTGCCTCATTAAACTTAATAAATGGTAGGAATTGATCTAATCCTTTGATCTGTTTCTAGTAACCTTGTTGTTCATCGGTTTTCAGTCTTGATTCTCTTTCTACGAAGTCGACTTGTTTTTTTTCATCTTTCATTCATAAAAGATTTTTGACATTAAATCTTCCGTTCAAATTTTCTCTTTCTTTTGTTACTTTGAAAGTCAATTCTTCATTGGTTTGATCTTTCTAAACATTTACCCAGTTTGTATTTGCGACACAAGATACCATGCAACGCTCCAAGAACAGTCATTCCCCGCCTTTTTTTTTCAATGTTTTTGGCTTCGAATTAAAAGCTTTTAGTGTTGTAAAGACGTTGGTGGTTGGGTTGAATAGAGACAATGTTATCAGAATCAAAAAGCGTGGAAAGAAGATAAAAAGGGTGGGAGTAAGAGTAGGAAAACTCAAAGTCCTAGGCCATAAAAAAGAAAAATGAATTCTCATGAATGAAGACCGAGAAAGAGAGAGGAAATGCAAGAAAGGAAATGAAGAAGACAACAATGAAAGAAAGAAAAAAGAAAGAAAGAAAAAGATATATACATAAGCATATATATATATAAATAAATGATAGATAAATGGATGAGTGAATGAGCAAATAAAACTCCATTAAGAAGGTTGCTCCCGTTACTTAGTAATTGTTTTAGACATGAACAATTTCACATTAGCCACGTTATCTTCTCCTTATTCATTGCATCTTTTGTGTGTGTGTGTGTGTGTGTGTGTGTGTGTGTGTGTGTGTGTGTGTGTGTGTGTGTGTGTTGTACAAAGGGTTTAGCAATGTTTGCTTCTTCCGTACTAACTTCAAATAGTCAACTGCTGCTTCCATTGAGAGGCACAAACATTTTTTTGTTATCATGCATTGTGTCAGGCGACTCCACCTCCGCCCACCTTCAAATGACTCCAATAAGACATGATTGGAACAAAGTAGATGGAGAAAGAATAAAAGAAAACAAATTAGAAAGACCGACAGAATTCTCCCACAGGAAGAAAGACCCAATAAAGAGAGAAAATGGTAATTGGAAAATAAATAAGATAAAATAAAGTTTAGAAACAGTTTGAATTGTTGTTTCTTTTGAAGACAAAAAACATTTTATCAAGACTAATTGTTCAATTGGCGTAAGAGCTTTCCGGTTATATATATATATATATATATATATATATATATATATATATCTGGAAGGCTCTTACACCAACTGAAAAACTATATATATATATATATATATATATACAATGTGCGTGTGCGTGTGTGAGTGTGAATGTACGAGAGAGAGAGAGAGAGAGAGAGAGAGAGAGAGAGAGAGAGAGAGAGAGAGACCGTTTGTGTGTACTGCACGTGTCACTTGCTGCAAAAAGTACATTGACGATGACGTACTCGTTTTAACTGTAAAATAAAATAAAAAAGGATTTATTAACTTATCATTGAAAGAATTATTGATTTTTCTGTTAAAGAAACCCATAATTAAAATGCTTCTGTGCTACATACGTACATTTCGGTTTGAGTGGGAGGGGAGGGGAGAGAACGGGGGACATATATTCAAGACATTTTTCATCGTTAGGGAATTCATACAAATTATTTCTCACTCCTTGCATTAATACCCAAAGTAATTTTGCATTTTTATGTGTAAATTTAAGACACACACACACACACATGTATATATACATATACGTGCTTTCTCTCTTTCTTCTCTTCTGTCTTTGTGTCTGTCTCTTTGTATCTTTGCTTACCTTAATGTGTGCGCGTGTATGTGATGATTCTGGTTAAAATGTTAAATGAACCATGTCCGAAAATTCGCTTATATATATATATATATATATATATATATATATATATATATATATATAAGCAACTTTCCTTCAAACATGGTTCATTGAACATTTCAACAAGAATTAGGTACTCGCTCTCGCACGTAGCTGTGTACGTGTGTTTGGGTATACTTTTGTGTGCATATATATGAGACAGAGACAAAAAGAGACAGAAATAGAGAGAAAAGAGAGAAAGGGACACTGGTAGTGTCATGTATATGTTCGAGTGCATATGAGTGTTTGTATGTGTGTGTGTGTGTGTGTGTGTGTGTGTGTGTGTGGATGGATGGTTGGATGGATGGATAGCTAGAATGGTAATGTATGATGGTATCTTTCGGATATATTAACACCTACATGTACCCACCCATAAAAATCTAGGATTAGTAATTGTTAATAGTAGACATTCCGTATACAACTTGCACACAATCATCCTCCCACTCAATTCTAATTAGTATATTTTGATATATTAAGAAGGTAATAAGTTTATCCAGTGCAATAATAAAACGATAAAAATTGGAAAACTTTCCCGTCCAATCTCAAAGTGTGGTTGTCGTCGTTGCCATGGACACGGTGAAATACAGCCTAATTCTACAAAGACTTGGAACATCTTTAATATTTAGTCACAAAACCCTCTGAACAGAAAGAGTTTTCATCTCGACGACGCACATAGGTAAGTAAAATTAGTTTTGTTTTTAGATTTTTACTTTTTCTAAATTTGTTTTTCCAAGGATACAAAAACAAAATTAGTTACAGAAAAAGAAGATTTAGCATCAATCATTTTAATCATGTTGACATTTGAATTTTAAAACTTGGCTATCAACTATTTTTCTTCATTTTTCGAAAGAGCTTCTGTTTTTAACTTTTATTTTCTAAAAACAAAAGCAAAAAACAAAAAATCAATTTAAAAATAGAAATGTATTTTCATAATCCTTTTTCTTTTGAAGCTATCTTCTCACCAATTGGTGAACTTAGCTCTTTGATTGATCACAAAAATCAAAGGTTGAAATTGTTTTTTATTTATTTATTTTTTTCATTGACATATGAATGTTGACAAGAAAAATTTACAAAATATCAACTGCCTTTTGGATCACAGTTCTCTTATTTATAACTCTTAGAGATGGCTTTACCAACTGTAGCTTCTACTGAACAAATGTTGTTAATTACTTTTTAGCCACACACACACACACACACACACACACACACATTGAATTTTTTTGAAGGGCCAAAGTAAATAAACTATGTGCCAAGTGCATTAAATTTCTTGTTGAATATGTGAAAAGGAATGTAAGTTTCATGGTTCTAGGTCATTCCCTTCCATGTCGAGAACTTTTGCAAAAGTCCTCCCCCTCCTCTCCCTCCATCCCTCACTCTCTCTCTCTCTCTCTCTCTCTCTCTCTCTCTCTCTCTCTCTCTCTCTCTCTCTCTCTCTCTCTCTCCCAGTGCATGTGCCGACCAAATCTCTGGTGGAATAATGATAAAATACATGATTCTGTACTTTGATTCAGTTTTTTAAAACTATGTTTCGCTGTATTAGATTATTTATTTATATTTATAAAACTATTGTGTTCCATGCATCTGTTCACTTTTCTCTCTTTTCTTTCTATTTTCTCACACCCTCTCTTATGCACTCTCTCTATCGCTGTCTGTTTCTTTCTTTTATAGCATTTCACTTAGTATTTACATTTTCATACACAATAAATAAATGAATGAAAATGTGATTAAAACAACCAATCAAACAAATAAACAAACAAATAGTTCATTCTAAAACCATTAATATTAAATAATATTTTATCGGAGAACTTGACAACCAAACTTTATCAATATTTACCGTTTGATCCTGATGACCATTATTATATTGTTTTCATTGTTTTGCGCATTCGTCCGGAAGGAATATTATTAACACATTTAAATGGTCGTCTTGATGGTCTTGTGTCAGAAATATTCCCTCTATTCTTATGTGTCAATCAGTGAAGGGAGAACATATTATACTGCGAAATTCGGGAACTTAGTCTTGTAAATAACAACGAGCATTTTGATCAGTGTGTGTGTGTGTGTGTGTGTGTACACACACACTGTATGAGTTTCTTTTAGGCAAAGGCACACCTTCACTGCATATCAAAGAGAAATTCTAGAGGTGCTTCAAATAACTGAAACTCGCTGAAATTCTGTAGTCTGGATAGTCTCGATTCGTCCTCCGATTTCCAACTCTACCAGCCTCTTTTCCAAGCCTTTAGGGACCATTCTCAGCGGGCTAATTACAATTGGTATCACCGTTACCCTCATTGTTCCATAACTTTCTTAATTCTCTGGTAAGGTCCAATTATTTGTCTCACTTTTTGCTTTCTTTGATTTTAACTTTCTGATCTGCTGGGATGGCAATGGGTTATACGACGAGTTCTCTTTTATTTCTTTTTTTTTCTATTTACCACTTGGTCTGGTCTTCTGGCGGGGGTTAGGTGATCCGTTTGTATCTCAAAATCCCAGAGAATTTTGTGTCTCATTCTTCAGGACGGAATCAGTACTATTTAGTAGTATGGTCAAATTTTGATTTCTTATTCACAGTGGATCAGCTTCTCTACTCAGTCGTCTCTAGTTTTATATTCCTTTAGTACTAGTTTGATACATTCGCTTATTATATGATAAATAGTTTCGTCTCAGTTACCAATAATCTACACTAGCTATTCTGTTGCGTATTACTGATTTTGGCTTTAATATAATTGGCCCTTATGGCGTTGTTTTATGCTGCTATTAGAAGAGATTCAGCTTCTCTCTTAAGATTTCCCTTCTATAGCTATTTCCAGATCTTCTCGTGTGAGATTTAACCAATTTGTCGTTTGAAATAGCCATACAGGTATTTTTCTCTTCATTTCTCTTTCCTAATTATTGTTGTTCTGTTTGTCCTTATGTTGTCAGTGCTGTTACTGGCCGCGTTCTAATTCTTTGCTCTTTTTAATGTAGTCCTTGGATTGATGTATCAGCGCCATCTTTAATGCTGGTGAGTCCTCTTCCACCTTTTCTTAACACATATAGTCTGTCTATGTCATCTCCCAGATGTAAAGCCTTGATTAGTATATAAGTAATGGTCATTGCCATGATCTTTTTTATTTCAGATAGAGTGGATTTCCCGGGATTAAAAAAATTACCTTACTATTTTTCTGAATGATTTTCAACGCTCTTATTACTACTGAGATAACGGCTGTCTTTAAATGCCACATTCTTTCGGTTTCTATTTCCTTGTCCTTGTATTTTGACAGTTTATTAGATTTTTTTTCTGAAATGTATTGTTTGCTTTTTTTCCTTTTTATCATAATCTAGTATATCCACTTATTATTACATCACCTATATTTTCAATTCACCTCTAGTTTACTACGTAGTTAAGTGTTAGTTGGCTGTTTAGTTGGTTAGATTTTATGGTCTTTGTAGAAATAGCGGTGAAGAAGTATTCCTCATCCCCCAAAGCTCCAAGATTGGAGCATCGCCATAAGAAGCAGTGCCATATCTACGACACACATTGCAAGGGTCTTACTCTTCTGCAAAGAAGATTGGGCTGAGTTCAGGTTTAATAATAATAATAATGATAATAATAGAGGATGAATTAACTATACAGCAAATTCTTTATTAGTCAGTCGTTTTCCTTTAATAATGTTTCTTTTGGCATTTACTATTTTATTAGAATCTATATTTTCTCTGGAATTTTCTTCACTGTGTTCTAAACTTGGTGACACTTTACTTTGATGGTTTGTGCTCAATATCGTGATACGTTCGCATAATTTCTTTATAATCTTCCCAATTCTATCTTATTCTTTTTTTCTTTTGGTTATTAGCATATGGTTGTTGAGGTGAACCATCATTTGAAGTCACCCAGTTACGGCGTCAATTCTTATGATTTAGGGGATCAGAAGCAGTTATATATTTTTCAACCTCAATCTGGTTTTGATCTCCCAGAAACACCCACGCTTGGTTAACAGGATGATGGCTGGTGCGTAATGATTTTTTTTCTTTTTTCAAAATGATATCCTTTTTGTAGAAAGCAATGATCCTTATTACGTTACTAATTTGGAAACTTATATATATATATATATATATATATATATATTTGTGTGTGTGTGTGTGTGTTTAAGAGAGAGAGAGAGAGAGAGAGAGAGAGAGAGAGAGCGCATACATAAGTGTAAATTTCTTTGCAGATCATTCGTATTTTTTTCACAGTTGTGTCGATAACTACAGAACTAGTTGTCAATACAACTAGAAAGAGTTGATTAGTTGAATCGTGTGAAAAATCTTCCTTAATAAGAAAGATTGGAGCGTAAATAATCATCAATATGATTTGATTTGAGTTCGAATGTGATGTTTATAAAATCTACGATCTGGTAATAAAGACACTCGTAGTTTCTAAATATGAAATATCCAAGACCTTATGAGCAAAGTCTCGATTATTCAGTTGATATTGACTCAGAACATTATAAGGTCAAATGGAAGAAAAATGGATATTAAGAAGATTGTATTGCACGATTCCTTCAAATGAATATATGGGACTTTATGAAGGCCTGCTTTGAATGAATTCATCAATGGAAATTCTGTCACCAACCACTGGTACGGGTAACAAATACGAAACTATCTTCTCCACCAAGCACTATACAGGCGTGTTGACGTTTCGAAGATCTTGGCCTGGTAGTCTGGTTTCATTACACCAATGCCTTTTATGTCCACGTTGTGTTAAAAGATCTGCAGACAGGAGGTTGACGAAATTGGGTCGAAACCTCCCTGAACAGAACCGGTCCAGTTACAATGATATTGATAACTTTAGAAAATTAAAGGTAATTTTAACAATGTTAAGTTGTATATTAATTAGTTCAAACGATTGACGTTCTAAGATTAAAGTTTGATCAGGTTTACATCATTTGCTTATATATTTGTGTCGCAGAGTCAGGGAACAACAGTGACCAGACTTCAGCGATATTTTCTTCTTTTTTCCATATCAATTTCAATTTTTTTCATATCCTTTCAGTTGTGTACATTCAATTAGGAAACATTTGATTCACTTCCTCCTCGAATCTTCCCAGATGGCCCGAGGCTACTCGTGACCTTCTGTGAACTGATTCTTTCAACTATCTGCCCAATACACTATTTCAACTACGTTTTTTGTATTCCATTTATGGACCATATAAATCTGTCACACTGTTGGTCACACATTGATAGCACTGTTTTTCCGTTTAACCAAACAATGTTTTACAAATTACGTCTTGAATTATCAAAACAATCAAATCTCGTCAAGTGGGGATGATTAAATTGCTTAATAAACGACATTTTACATTTGTTAAAATTGGACCCGAGTGTTCGTCCCAGTTTTCGAAATTACCATCATTGGTAACTTTCCTTTGTGACCAGAGCCGTTCTGCTAGGAGAGGTTTGGACCAATTTTATCGATATACATTCTGCGATTCTTCAACACTACGTGAGCGTAGAAGGCAAAATGAGACCAAATCAGAGAAAGTCGACTTCACAAAAACGTCGCCAGTGACAAGAATCATGTCTTGTCACAACGACTTGGGATTAAGAGAAGATATTAGATCCCACTCTTACATGGATACATATTAAAATGATCTGTAAAATTTGAGAATGAATATATCTGTGTATGCATATGCGTTTGTGTATGTATATGTGTGATGTGCACACTCTTGCCGCTACTTCCCGGGGACTATGAGGTCGCTGTATACAACACTAAGAAAACTACTTGCAAGTAAAGAGAAGAAAATATGCTTTCAAAGTAAATGTTATCTCTGTCTCCGCCTGTGAGTCTCTCTCTCTCTCTCTCTATATATATATATATATATATATGGGACTCTATGACGGCCCAACAGTTTGCGTCAGTTCTGATGGTTGTGTCATGGTGAAGATTTCAATCCAGCCATAGATATGCATATAAATTCACTGTAGTGCATGCATGATAATTAGTAGACAAAGTAACTTACATGACTGATTCAGCTTTCACTTCCTCCCTCAATTTTCTGAGATACTGAAAATGGGTTCTGTCAAAACTGTTGATGATTTTGGTTAAATACTATTCTTTTACAACGATGGCTTTGGTATTAAATAACCCACGATGGTTGATTTACCATTAAACAAAGAAACCAAACCGTTCTGGTCATGTCTGTCTATCAATGAATCTATCTATTACAGTCTGTTCATATCTATCTATCTATCTATCTATCTATCTATCTATCTATCTATCTATCTATCTATCTATCTATCTATCTATCTTCACATGTTACCACGTGCAGTGCAAGAAACCTCATGTTATCTACCATACCAGTACCGTCTATTAACTTCGCGCTGATTATCTGCAAATCCATGCCGCTAGAAAGAGACCAGCCATATCTGAAAATGTTGTATTTCATTTCGCGCCAGAAATGCTAAGCCGAAGATCCGAGGGCCAAACTTATCCTTCCTTCAACAAACTTATCCTTCCATTCAAACAACAAGTACAACTACAACACCAACAGAACCCTTAGTCAAACGGACTTTCTTCTATCAGTACTACCTTTTTTTTTGTTTGTTATACTCTTGAATATACCCACTCCTTGTTTTTAACTCTGTTTTTGTTATTCATTGCTTTACTCATCCTCCATTTGTCTCCTCTCCTCCCTTTGCCGTGCATGCGTTATAACATGATTACGTACTCAACGGAAATATTTCACCAAGCTTATTTCTGTTTCTTATTTTCCCCTCATTTCTGAGGACACGTTTTCTTTTTTTTTTATATGCTCCAGATTCTTTGTTTTTCTGTTCTATAACTGCTCATATTTTCTATACTTCACGCTTGCATAATTATATATGAATTGACCTTATGTCATATCCTGCCCGAGCGGAGGGATTGGTAAATAGGATAATTATATATGAATTAATTCATTTTTAATATAAATTAATTTTCATACCATAATAGGTCAATTTAACCATTCGCTGTCCTTTCCGCCAAATACTAAATTGCCTGTAGAGTGACGTTTTGAACTTCTGAACTTTGGGATGTGTGAGGTAAACAATCCGAAGAGATCCACCTTCAAATCTATTCTAACCAATTACCATCCGAAAAAGTAAAAAAGTTTTGAAAGAACTTTTATTGCTATGAACTCCTTTTCTCTGTCCCTTTTAAAGAAATTTCTCTAAAAAGAGAAAACTATTTTTCATTTAAATTTTTTTAATACAAAATAGAAATTTCTCTGTAGCAATAAAGACTTTTCTGTTATTTCTCCGCACTTACATTTCAATACCGAAGTTCTATGATGTTTATTTCAATTTCGCTTGATAAATTGTTTATTCGACGTTTGTTTATTTCATTTTTATCTAATCCATGGCGATCCTTATAATAGGCCTGGTAACCATTCAACAGGGATTCACGATAGACATGTGGAGACCTAAATTACTACTAAATAACAATTACAGAGAATTTTTTATAAATAATTTGTTAATAATGCTTAGTAATTAGTTTATTAGGAACTATCCATATTATTAGGAAGCAGCTTAAAATTATTGACTTATTCCCATAAAATCAAATGTACAAAAAAAGAGCAAAAATAACCTCCTGTGCCATAGGCTTACTACTTGAAAAATATTTATCATCAATACTGATTATGAAATTTTGAGAATTGTATTAATATTTTTATTTTATTTTATAAATAAAATTTTAAGATAATTTCAAAACTTTTAGTGCTGGTTCTTGAATTGCTTTCGATGTACATAATTTTTGAAAAATGTATTTGTTTCACTAAAAATTTAATTCCATATTTTCTTTTCATATGGAAATGATGCATATCAGAAAATCAGACAAAGGATTTTGTCAAAGAATTTTTTTTCAATTTTTCAATTCAACAACACCAAACATTATAAACCAGAAAAATACCCCCTGAACTGAGATATCCAGTGGAATTTTCAAATTACCACGATCTATTTCTGTAAAGAAATTTTCATATTCTTGAAAATAAAAACTATTATTTCCAAATATTTTCTCTTCTGTGGAACAATATTTTATTTTAACATAACTTTCTAAAGAGAAATTTTAATATCTTTAGAGATCTTTGTTTCAAGTTCCAGTAAGTTATCAAACGTTTGGCATGGTATTTCACCCAGTAAATATCCACACTTTGATTAATTATAGCCTAATTCAAAGTTGTATTCTTTAACATCAACATTTAATTTAAGAAGTTGTTTGGTTTTTTGAATATGAAATTTTTCAATAACGTTTTGAACTTTTATAAAATATGCACTTTGTATTAATTTTCCAAATTCACTTTCTAAAATAATCCGTGGTAATTTCACCAAGCATTGCTTAGCAAATATCTACAAACATTAATTAAACGATTTCAAATATGTTCAATGACTAAATTAGTATCCCTTGTTGTTAATGATTTCATTCTTTCTCCTTGCTTTTCTCCAATTCTTTTTGACGTTTTCCCAAAATTAGAAAGAAATATCAGATGTTTATCATTTAAATCTAATATTACCTTTTACAGTATGTCATTTTTCTCGATGTCATCGTATTGACTATTTTCCAAAATTTCAAAACTTTTTCAACTAAATTAATTGTTTCTGCAGTATCCTCCTCATTTGATAATGGATGTGTTTTAATTGTCGCTGCAGTTTAATCACTAAAATTTTAAAACAATAGGAAACTTTTTGTCGCTCAACAGGTTTGGCGTAAACTGCCATATTAGTTTGTATTGATAGCTTAAAAAATTGAGTCTTTTCTTGTTTGAAAAACCTTTTAACAAGTTCTCATTTTGCTTATCATCTTTTTGCCTTTAGAATAAAATAGTAATTCAGAAGAAACTTCAGTACTCCAATTATTCCGAATATTTTTTAAAATATGAACATAATTAAAAAGTAAGTTCAAGCGTCAATTTTTTGAAAAAGATTGATTGGTTCTGTTGTTGTCATATACAATTGTAATTATTTAATCATTTAATTGCTTGATTATATCCACAATATATCAAATTCATTCGCATAAAAAACCCTCTAATTAAGCAATTGGGATCATTTTAAGTAAAAATTTTAATCCGGTATCTTAACATTCTCACCATGAGACCCAATATAAATTTTTGCTAATCCCTCAGAATTTTCAGAAAAACCAAATAAATTTCCTCTGTGATATTGTAGAGCAGCTTTTACATTAATTTCATCAAATAAAGGAAAAACACTTTTTTTGATTTTCCGAAATTTTACAAAATATCTCATCAAGAAAATCAAAATTTCAGACATTTGATGTCAAAGCTGCAAATGTTCTCAAATTGGGTAATTTAAAATCATTCCAAAGTTTGTTATATAATGAGCGAAATGTTACAAAATATTCTAATACCCAGATAAGAATATAAGAATCGTAATGTATTGTCCCAATGATTTGTAGTGACATAACATTGATATTTTCTTTTAGAATAGTTTTATTCTCCGAGAAAACGAATTACCGTATTTGACGGCATATAAGGTGCATTTTTTAACTAAAAATATTTTTTAATTCCCCTGTGTCTTATATGCCATATGAAAGTTTAAAATTCGCAATAGTCGGCCGATTTTACCCATCCGATGACTTCTATTAGCTTAGACTCTAGAGTAATTTTCATATGCCTAATGTCATTATTTAAAAGGCTATTATGCAGAATAAAAGTGTTATCATTGATAATAATCATTATATCACTTTCGTCAAGTTTAATATTAGTTATTGGTTTCACTAAATTTTTTTCTTGATTTGCTCTGCTGAAATTGGGGTGCGTCTTATACACCCGTGCATCTTATATACCGTCAAATTCATTCATACTTCATTGCTGAAGCATTGATTTTTTTATTTTCTGATAGAGAAAAAATTGTTGTATGTATACCAGCATAGTAACACTCAATTTTTTAAAAATTGATTAAAAACATTGAAATACGTCCAGTAAAAAATCATTGGAATACCTCCAGTAAAAAATCATTGGAATACCTCCAGTAAACTGCTGATACAAAATCCTGTTGATTAATATTGATCAAACAAATTTTCCGAACTGATAATTTCTTTCTTTTTCTAGAAACTGTGTTAATTATGCATATTTCACGCATTTGTTCTTGGTTTTGTTTGAGGACTTGGTAATCAACTTGATGACAAATGATCAAATACCGATGAGGGATTTTTTAGTCGTACTTTTCCTCTAATAGCCACTGTTTCATATTCAGATAGAAAATGCCTTTCACAGGCAACAGTATTTAATTTGTCAGAGGTGTTGTCTTGTGGGGTATGTTTGCTGGATATTTTGCACCCACAATTTATGTTGGTTCATTATCAAAAAGCAAACGATGTAAACGACGCGGACAAAAGAACATTCAAAAGAAAGCAATACAAACAAACATAAATTTATGTAACAACAAGTACATGAAATGAAACATCACAAAACATTACGAATATTCTAATATAGCTTGTTAAATATTCCTGTGTGTGTGTGTGCGTGTGTGTATGTAACTAACACGAATATTATGATGAAAGACTATTAAAAGTGTCCTGTAGACTATAAATGTATTTTAGGAAGACGTGTTTTCTCCCATGTTGGTCGTTTGTCTCTTTCGGGATTTGACGAAATGTCTGAGGCTGTGCACAAAACTGGAACAAGTCCAACCGAAAAGGCAGACCAGGAAAGAAAAAAGTCGCAGAGTATATACGCACCCATGTTGCGTGGATTGAGCTGTGTGTCTCTATCTGGCAAAGCCAAGCTGTCTCTGGAAGTCAAAATGTGAGAGAGTGAGTTATTGGAAGTCGTGAGTAAATATAATTAATCCTTGTCATGTGATCGGCTCCAAATGCACGGGATAAAATCAAAGGTGTGGACGTTGTTGTGAGCACAAATCACGTGATTTTACTGACCAATAGGTTCTCGAAACTAATTAGTTTACCGACGTCCATCATCTTTGTTTCGGGAACGAGTGAATCCGTATCCTATTTTCTAGAATTTTCTTGTATTTCTTAAAATATAGGAGTGTAAATCCTATAGTCTCTAGGTATTGCCTTTAACCATCATTCTCACTGATTTTAATCTTTGAGAAGACGAAAAACACAAACCTTATTTTGATAAGCTAAATTGCCCCGACAAGCTTTTTGACCATTATGGGAAAGATTTTGGATTACTAATATTAAAAATATTGACTAAACTATTATTTCGTAAAAATTAAATTGTGCTTCTAAAAAGGGTATGAACCATAAATTCAAAGGTCTGAAAGGTTTGCATTTAAGAATCTAGAATTCAGAATAAAAAAGAATCAAGGTTTGTATGAACGTGGAAATTTGTCATCTTTTAAAGGCTAACGTGAATTTTTAAAAATGCCAGGATGAAAGAATTCAAGATTCAGACATGAGGATTTTAGGATTCAAAAAATAAAATTCATCCTTTCTCGGGGATGGGAAGCAAGAAGGAATTACGGTATATACTTTTTATTAGTGGGGTCTTAGTCTCAGGAGACTACAATAGAGATGTCCTTGAGGTGTAATACAATGTAGCAACATCTGTAATGACAATACAAGTAGATGTGCGAGTAGTACTCTCTGTTGCTATAAGTAGAAATGGAGTAAGAGGCCCGTGTTGCAAAGATTGCTGCAGACAGTACCCTTTCTCCGATCTCTTGCTTTAGCTGAAAGTTGATCCTTTCCTCCTGCTGGTCTCCGCAATCTCCTTACAGTCAGTATATGATAGTATGATGCCAGGCAGCACGATCAAAATGGCCCTAATTTTTAAGATTTGATTTGGAGAATGGTTGTAAAATAATTTAGATCTATTTCTGATTATTATTTTATCTGTCAAAATTCTTAAATGGCAACAGAAAAAATTAACATATTTTGTCTTCTATGGTGGAGTTTCGGATCTTCCCACGTAAATATTTTGTTTCAACTTTTTAAAATACTTTTTCAATTTATTATTATCCATTTCTTTCTTTTTTTATTTTAGTTAGAATTCTACGATTGGTTTTTGTTCGTTATGCAAAGATCAACGGAAATCGATCACCCACTTTACTGCCCGTGGAATTAAAAATGAGGTTACTTTCCGTCGTCTTTAAGGAATTACTATTTCGTGTTCTAAACACATGAACAATTGACCAACGTTGACGATAAATTTGAAATCATAAAAGTCTTCCAAATGTCTTTAGAGGGACCAATGAAGCAGTCGAAAATGACACCCCCCCGTAACATATATGGTGTCACTTTCTCTGTTCTAATAACTGAACTATTCATCTTAGAATGTCTTAACTGAACTAGTAATCTTAGAATTTCATTCAAAAAATAGACGTCATAACTACTCGCTCGCAATGTATTTTTTGCATTTTACATTCAAAACCATATCTTCAAAAAAAATTGTTTTAATAAAGCAATTTCGGTTTTTATGAAATGGGGATTTGTTTAATAAACTAGCGTGGGAAACTGATTCTCCGTCGTAAATCTAAAAAAAAAGTGTATTTTTCATTTTCTTTTTTAAATAATCATACAATTCGTGATTTACTTAATAGAAACACGTTGAAATTTTCTTTTAAAAATCACTAGAAGTGTTTTTTCTTGGACCGGGGTGTGAATATAGCCATTGTCCGCTCATTACTGTTGTTTGAATCAAAATTTTTAACAAATTTTTGAAACTATTATTTTAGGGTTTGTCTATTAACAGAAATGTACTTGCCATACCTTAAACAATAATTTTGTAAGGGAAACTCCTGACTCTCGATCCTTTCGATCGATTTACAATCTCAGTGTGAGATTTATGCAGTTATTCATACATGCAATCAGTTTTATAGATATAGCTCTGTTGTGATGATGTTATTCTACATTCACAGTGTTTTTTTCTTTTTGTGATGAGGCAGGGATAACATGGTATTTCCCAGTGATCCCTAAACCTTCCTAGTGTCATATATATATAGAGAGAGACAGACAGACAGACAGATCGAGACATAGGTAGGTTTAGCGGAATGTTTGGAGGATCGGAACATACACGGAAGTAATGTAAGAATGTTTTCGGTAATCGGTAATCCAAAATGTAGTAATCCTTTGTGTAAATCATTTTTATTCCCATGTCGGTGGATCAGTCACCATCATCATCATCAAGTGTAATCTCATAGATTCTCTTGATTATCCCTCTTTCTCTTTCTCTCACCATCCGTCCCTATCGTTTATCATTCCCGGAAGGTCCTCTACACTGCATCCAGTGTTAGCACAGAAGTGACATAAGTCTTTGCTGGTTGGTAAAATCTGGTATGTCTATGTGTAAGAGTCTATAGGATTTGTTCAAAACAGCACATAGCATTCTTGTTTAGCTCCCATCTAGCTTTTACTCCCAGCATTTCGTTAGAGTCCATGTGGTGAATTCATACAGTAGTACCGACACAGCTACTGCTTGGAATAAATCCCGTTTTATTTTATCAGAGATATCAGATTTCCATATAATTGACGACCTATCAATAGCATTTCATGCCTTCCCAGTGCCTATGTTCAGTAAATGAGATATTGTTGCCGAGGTACGTAAATTTCTGCAAGTTCAGTTTACTTTCTAATTAATGATATTAACCCCCAGACATTTATCCATGATACAATAAATAAATAAATACCCAAGTGTTACATCATACCAGCATAATAAAAAAGATAATTACGGTGGAGTTTATCATGGGATCGATACAGGATGCCGTGTCTCAGTCTTTGTTAAAACTAGACAGCTTTCAAAACAAAAATTGCAAGTTACTCGAGAAGAATCTAAAAAGCATTCCGGAATCATCCCACTTCAAAATCAAATGATTCGTATCGAACTTGCGGTGATTTTCAGAGCTCTTAATAGTATTAATAATCTGATTGTTACCCGCTACCCATTATTGATTCATTAAATTCGAAGCTAGTCAACAAATACTGTTTCCTAAAGAGAGGTCGCATTTCGGCCTTTCACCAAACGACGGGATTGCTTAAAACCTGTAAAACAGTTGTAACAATGTTTTTCTTATTGTTTTATTATGAACTTGAGAATCATTGACACAGACGATATACTAGTTTACAATGATAATTAGGAGCAGCAGCAAAAAGTTTTAGATTATGTATATACATTAAGTGAAAACAACTTAAAGATTTATTTAGTAAAATGTATATTCGACGAGCCAAAACTTGATTTCCTTGGAAATAATGTTAGTACGGAAGATCTCTAACCTACTAACAACAAAATTCATGAACTGAAGTCATTTCCATATCTTAAAGATTCTAAAAATCTGCACAGATTTCTTGACCAGGTAGGGTTCCTACCGTAAATTGATCCCCAGCTATGCAACTTGTTTATTACATTTGTCTAAGCATATCTTCATTCGAATTCTCAGAAACCAAAAAATCCCTTGATGATACAGTGCAGCAGACTCAGAATCATCCAACTAGTCAATGACTGTAGCCATTAATGTATTTAGGGCTGCATTGCATTAGGTGATTAAAGGAAAATCTGTACTAATTGGATTCTTTCCAAAGAAATTGTCTCAAGTCTGAATCTGATAATGTCCATTTTCCATGAGAGAGAGAGAGAGAGAGAGAGAGAGAGAGAGAGAGAGAGAGAGAGAGAGAGCTGCGAGCAACATTTTGGAAGTGATTTATTTTATCGAAGGTCAGCATTCACTGACCACAAGCCATTATATGGCGCCTTCCACTGTAAAACCCGACCATCATCAAGGGTACTTCTCCGTACTTACAGAATACATTTCTGATACACACCTAAAAGGTGACAAAAATGTTGTTGTCGATTGCATATCGAGACCAGGATTATCAGTCCAGATAGATGCCTGCTATTTACAGAAATAATGGAAATTTATTCCCTAGACTCTTCATTCCAAAGACTTTATACAAATCTGCCTTTTGGAAAAATAACCATCTTTCTGGTAAGTTTGGTTTGATTTCTTTGTTTAATGGCATATCAAACTTTGTGGGTTATTTAATGCCAAAGTCATCCTTATAGAAGGAGAGTAGCTGTAATATTTATCCCATAACTTGGTGAATAAAAGGGTTCATGCCTTTCCAAAGAGTATACGTCCAAAAGTGAACGTAATAGCACGACTGGAATTCGAATTCCCTTACTCTGAAGTCGCAGTCCAGCACGCTCACCACTAGGCCCTTAAAATTTGGAGGGAACATATTTGATTGGTTGAGAAAGGTATTATGTGGAATTTTATTTGATTTTTATTTTTTTATCTTATGTTAATTTGGAACCACTTCCGGTCTATTCATTTATCATGATTTTTTTATTCGACTTCTTACTTCGGAAGTAAATAAAACCAATTGTCTCCTCATTGTTTTTTTCTGCAACTTAAGCTTTAAGATGATTTGCTTTATCAGCTCGAAAAATGGAAAAGATTAACATTTTTGGTTTGATCTTTGAGCGCCGTTACGAAATTGCAGCTGAGTTTTATTATGAGAATCACAACTTAGAAAAAGTCATTTCTGGTTTGAAAAAAAAAAAAGAAAAAGAAAAAATTTCCCTCTTATTCTATTACGAGTAAAATCGGCTAAAAATTTATAGAATGAATATATGAAAATAACTTGAAAGAATAACAATGATGGTTAAGGTGTTTATGACTAATTTGAAAGTGCGTACGTAGAAAAATAAAATCACTTATGGACTCTCTTTAACTAAATTAATTTATTATTGATAAAAACGAGAAAAAATTATAAAATTGGAGCGTAATATACAAAGAATTCATTATGTAAACATTTAGACAATAACAGCGATGCTAAATTTTTTGCGGGTGAAATATCGATTTGACTTTTACTCGGTTGAATTTCTCATTTACATTCAACAGACGAAGAAATTATTTCTGTTTGTATTTTGAATAAATTTTAAGGAAAAACTTACCATTTTTAGAATTTTCTGCAGTTTTTTTTTTTTTTTCATTTTAATTTGTTTTATACTCAGTTCTTCACTGTTTTTTTTTTTTTTGTTATATTTTTACAGAAGAAAAGAGAGAAGGACATTGACAATAAAAGATTTTTTTGAAACATGGATATTTATTTCTACGAAATGTAATTAAAGAATATCAAGACTAAAGTTCTATTTATTAATTAATTAATTTATTTATTTATTTGTCAGTTGTAAAATTTAAAGTTCACATGAAGACGTGTGAATAGCTGAGTCATTCATATGATAAAGTGATGATGTCTAGATTACTTTCTAGCTGAGTCAGCTCCAACTTGAAAAATTATGAAGCCAATCTCGATACTTTTTGTGAGAAAAGATTTTGGCAAAACATAAAATTGTACAAGTGCAACACCTTCAACATTCACTATGTGACATTTTCTTGTTTTCTAAATTGAAAATTCATCTGACGAGATTTGAGGATGTGGAAAACATTAAACAAAATACGACGGTGCAGCTTTCACACCGAAAAAAAGGAATTTGACCAATAGAAAACTTGCTGGAGTGTATGATATGACAACGAGGCAATAATGAAGAAAATAAACATTTCATTCGTTGTTCATTTCTGTCGGGATACTTTTATGAATATCTTATATATATATATATATATATATATATATATATATATATATATATATATATGTGTGTGTGTGTGTGTGTGTGTGTGTGTGTGTGTGTGTGTGTGTGTGTGTGTGTGTGTGTGTGTGTGGTCTAAAAATGTATATGCATACACTTATCGCTTCACTTGTATTTAAAGAATATGGTTCTTTGAAATTACTATAAGCACACAAACATTGGAACAGGAGAAACTTGCACTGAAGTAGTACTGGAAATGCAGAAGTTAATTCCCAATAAATTTCATTATTAAAACCAGTTTTCTATTTATTTTCTTGACTTACTTCCTCTCGCCAAGTAGATAATTTCTTTGTCTGTAATTATTGAACTTAAACGCTTAATGTCAATTTAATAATTCCAATTTAACAAGTTGTAATTATTATCTGATAAAATAACCGTGTGAAATGAATGTTTCATATGTTTTAAGTAGCCAAAAAATAGCAGAATACCAGATGGTTTATCTCTCCCTCATTTGTTGAAATGGATTTAGTTAGATGAATTATGTGAGATGTCATAGTTAAAGATGTAGTGTAAATGTTACAGAGTAGCTATGACGATCATTGAATATGGATAGAATTTAATACTGTCTGACCACAAAATGATTGTTGGGTCCAAAAAGATGGGACACTTTATCTCCGAAGTGGCAACTCCACTGTTTTCTTTTCAGTCGACAGAAGCAAATGTATAATAGGAATATAGGAATTTAAGACAGACATCTGTAGCACGTGAAAGCCGAGGGTGCTCATAGGTAAAGTAAGAGTGGTTCGGAATTGACAAAGATGGTTATCACTCGCTGTTGCAACTCAACTCATCAGGCAATGCACTGTACATCATACATTGCATTTCGTGGAGCTTCGTCGTTATCGGCTAAAAGGTTACCATTATTGACTCTATGACATCGATTACCGTGTCTTATCTGGGTTGGAGAACATCACCATTCCACAGAGGAATACTGAAGCCATGTTAGCTAGTCAGGTGTCATTTTCAACTCTTTTGGCTGGTCAAGTTTGTGTAAGGAGAAAATAGACAAGAATGCTAAAAAAATGTTTTTAAATGCTCGAATAAGATTTGTTAAAAATAAATAAAAAGCAAAAATAAAAATGAAGAATAAAAGAATATCAAAAATTTCTTCTAAAAGACTTAGAAAGTGAATGCAATATCACAGCAACAGAATTGTGGGGATTAATAAAAAGAAAAAAATGTAGCAGTTCCCAGAACCCTCTGACAGGAAGCAAGAACAGCACATGCCTTAAGAAAAGTGCTTTCGGACCCATGTTCTGTTGAGTCACTCCTTAGCGACACGCGGGCTCTCCCATCAACAGCAGCCTTCACTAAAAATACCAACTCGACAAACTTCAAAATTTTACCACTGAAAACATTTTAACACCTTGTCTGGGAGATGTGACTATATTTACTAGTTTCATGAAGAATTTTCTCGCCCACAGAACAATAGTTTAACCCCAAAATAAAGTTTGAGTTGAAAGGTATCTTCGAGTCTTTCCTTCCTTTCTTCCTTAAATTACCTTGAAACTTTCACAGACCAAGAAGATGGTAAGTTAAACGGGGTAAGAAGAAAAATAAAAGGAGTCTGATATTTAAACCTGATATTTAAACGACCATAGACTAACAACAAATACAACCTCCGAAACGAACGAATAAATAACCACTAAACCTCCTTGTGCCCCATAGGACTCGTTGCGAAAACGTAAGAAAAGTGACTGAACCCATGACACAAATTATTTTGTCATTATTTAATTTTTATTTTTATTAATAGTAGTCGAGATCAAACGTCAGTATTTTAGTTTTGTGTAACAACATTAATAGATACATGCTTTTTCTTGGTTGTAAATTTGTTTTTCGAGATTACTCTCTTGTTTATTAAAGTACTTATCGGTTTTCTCGGGTTGAATAATCCCGTTATAGAAATTTAAATCTGAAAGTCAATCTAGAATTATGTATCCATTGCAAAAAATTAGCCATGGAACATTTATCAAATTTGGCCACAAGAAGTCATGTTTTCAAAAGTTGTATTTCCTGTCTAATTGAAACAAACCGGGCTTAGTTTTTGTCTTTTGATTTGGGGTGAAATTTTAGTTTATACACGCTGCAAATACAATTCACTTGAAATAAAATTATCTGCCTATGCTTTATTGTGTTCCAAACTCTTTTCTAGATGGAGAGAAAAATCGATCGTAATAAGAAAATAATTTGATTCGGTTATTGCTAGTTTTCAACCTTTTTCTTCTCGTCATTAAAATGGTATTCTTCCGATGTTGTGGACAACAGAAACAAACTTTAAAATAAAAGTAGAATTTTATATAAACACGAGTAGAAACTTGTGTATCAGGAGAGGTGGATTCAGTTTTTCGTCGTATCTTTTTTGATATTGTTGAAAAATGTATTTTCTTTCTCAAGTGGATTGTTTATCCACTGATTTAGAACGAACTTTTCAATAGTAAAAACCGTTTTAAATTCCAATCAAGATTTTGGAAAAGGAATCTTAATGAAGCTTTCCCGGAAGCTACGTGTCAGAAGTCAGTAAACTGCGCTGAAGGGGAATGCCACGAGAACTAAGCATTTTTTTGTAAACGGCCATTCAAGAGTTTCAATTCGCGCGTGCCCACTCTGCTCACTTAAAATGATTTCTTGTCAATTGGTTGGAAGTTAGAAAAATACCACTGCGCCCCATAATTTTAATGTATAATTGGAAACACTTCAAAAACATTAGTATTATGAGTGATGTACGTAAACATTTTTTGATAAGACAATGGCTAACAAACCGGTCTCATACGTGTTGTAAAGTAGGTTTTTGAGTAACTTTTTTACAATGCGACTGTAGAATTTTCAAGTTTAACGAATGGGAGCATATGCATGCGAAAAAATGGCCTTGGTTCCAATGATCAGCGTCACGTAAGTGTTGGATAACTCCGATCTTTTCCTTCAGTTGGTGCAATGGGATTGTACAGTAAAGCTAGACTCCCCATGACCAAGTTCACCATGTTTTTTGTTTTGTGATTTTTTCCCCGTGTCCGGTACAAAAGCCAGGAGGAGAGTCTGTGCAGTCAGGTGGGGTTTTAATGGGTGCTTCACGACTAGCTTTTTGTTCTCGACTCAGCTGATCTTAGCAAATGACTATTAAATATTTTCTTGCATTGTGTACAGTGCTATTGACTGATAGCGTGTATTGACAAATGATAATGTCGGCTTCATCATTGAGACACTTACTGAACAGCGATTATCCCCGTTTTATCATTGAGACCATAATTAACAGGACATTATATTCAATTTACCACACTGATACTTTTGTTGGATTATACGAACTTTTCTGGAGGATGAATTGTTCGAACAATGGCCAGGAGGCAACGTAAATAGTTGCTATAGCGACAAGATAAAAGGCGCTAAAATAGATCTATTTCACCTACTGTGCTCTAAGAAAGAAATGTGAAACGACATTCATCCTTAGAAGCTCCTTAGAAGCTCCCTTCAGAGCACCTGAGCCCTTGTGGCATTGTGTTTATATCGTCGGTACATAAACTGGACACAGAATGTTGGTAAATGCCAAACATAACTAAAAGAACATTATTGCTTATTAAATAGAATGGGCCAAATTTTACACACGTTTTCCTTTATTATATCTTCGTTCCTGCTTGTTCAAATAGAAAGTTTTAGTGCTATGAATATTGTCTCTTGGATTTCTTTCTGAACCGATCTTACTGTGTTGTATGTGTTTTATGGGGCTATAAATCAAAGGAATAATGAATTCGTTACTTTTATTTCACGGCTATTGTGTCAAAATTATCCTGCAAGCCCTTATTGCTGTCTAAATCATTTTCCAAATTGGCAGATAGATTTTACTAGAAAAGAAAAAGCAAATTCAAAACAAAACATTTCGATTAAAAAGGTTCTGTCACCAAGTAAAGAATGAAACAATCAAAGATTCGGGATAGAAAAACTTCTATTTGGTATTAGGATTAGCAATTAAACTCAGACTTCCTCCCATTTAGACCACTGACCTGAAGACACGTGACCAGTATCCACAATCAATCAATGAAAATAAACTTTTCACGGTTGTTTAGAAAACTGTATCACTGTTTGTAGCCATTAGAAAACAATCATCGGACAATGGAACATAGGAATACATTCCTCATAATTACTTTCTTTATACTTTCTCTGGTTGTAGAATGGCTGCTATATTCATTGTCAGTCGTGACAGATGAAAGCCATCTATACTTACACACATTCGCACGCGCACACACACACATTAACATTTTAGAGAATTTATCTAAAAGCCTTCATTTGTTTCAACAATCATAAAATCTAATTTGTTCTTGAATAGTCATATAAACTCTCTAATTGGTTTTCTTGCCAAGTAAAATGTTTATCCAAAAAAATACCACACGCACTTACATTAAATAAACATAGGTGTCTTTAAAAACATGAGTTCGACCCAATTTAATTTCGCTTATAAATATAAGTTAAATGCGTCTTCTTCGAAAACAGTGACATCTTGAAATCATCAATCCTCTTGTCAATCACTTACAATTTTTTTTTCATGGCAAAATTGTAATGAATTGTTCTTAAATCATAAAATGCCGATATATATATATATATATATATGTATATATATATATATATAATGCTTTCGGTTGTATTATAAAAGAAAAAAGGTTGTCACTTGATCCCAGTGGAAAGAAGGAGCTGTAGGGGATAAATAAATAAATAGATAAATAAATTTTTTTATTGAATTAAAATAATTATTTAAATAAGCAGAAACTCCCAGAAGCCTCTGACAGGAAGAGGAGCGACGCATGTGCAAGAAAAAGGGACCGTCTGGAAGAAAATCTCACACTCTCTCTCTCTTTCAGCAGTGATCAGTGAAGTGACAACATCTAAATCTCTCTTGCTGCTAGTGGAAGGCCGCGTGGCCGCTGTAAAGCGCCACGTTGGCTAACCTTTCACTCGTAGCAACCGTCTCGGTTAAAAACATAAAAAGTATCAAAATGGACCTATCGAACGACGAACTAAAACACTGGACTTGGACAAACTACCAAAAGCGACTAACACGTCGTTAAAGCTTTATATACCGAATACGTCGTTAAAGCTTTAAATACCGAATAAGGACACATATATACCTAAGAAACGGATTTTTAACACCTTAACTGGGAGATTTAACCATTTCATTTGTATTCGGGGGGAGTAAAATATATATATGCCGGGTAGACTATTCGGAGAAGTGTTTCTCTGTCTTGATTCTTACAGCAAAAACATCTTGCTGTTTTAAAATCAATAACTATTAGCCTAGCCTGTGCAAGTAGAGAAGACTGAACTTCGTTTGTTTGGGGAATCTGGAAGGTGGGATCTTTTTTTTTACTCTCTCCCCCTTTTCCTCTCCAATTATTGATCATTATTTATCCCTCCAGCTCATTAATTGTTGTTCTTATTATTAAACGAACTGGCGTAACTATTGAGAAAATGCTGGAGGAAAAAGTCCCTTTAATTTTTTTTTGTTTTTATTTTTTAGTGATAAATATGATTCCCCTTTTTGTTATTATCACACACACACACACACACACACACACACACACGTATATATATATATATATATATATAATCTTGGGTTTATAATTAAATAGGTAACCAAATATTTTATAAAATATTTCAAGAATTAAGTTCTAGCCCCAAAGCCAAATAGAAAAAGAAGTAGGGATACAAAGACTGTATTACGATAATCTTCCGAGTAGAAACTAGAGTCAAATTGCATTCGAAATCTCGGCTTTTTACCTGTGAATGAACACCAGCTACAAGTAGCAGTTGGTAATATGCAATTATCTCAGCCTCAAGGCACGTCAGATGTTTACTAAAATAAATTTGGTATAATGCAAGAAAAATGTGCGGCAAGAATGTGTCACACCAATTTTCCTCATGGTAGGGATTTGTATTCTTTGAAAATCAGTATTCAAAATCCTAGCTTTTTACTACAGTCTTAACCACGAAGTTATCTATTGAATATTTTATATATTAAGAAACAGTTAATTATAAGAAAAGTAATCATAAGTTAATCTCGATATACATATAAATCATATAATTTACTCAGTAAATTGCCTGACGATGCAAATTTACTGATTTGAAATGATTGTATTTGGATGTTATGTTTTGAGTTAAAAATGTGTATTTGCAAACAATTGTTCAATAATGAATAAAACACCCAATTACTGGAGATAAAGTAATTCCTAAGATCTCAATAACAATTAGAACAAGTTTGATCTACTTGCAGACAACATTAAAAAGAATATGTAAAGTTTATCGTAGATACGAACAGATTTTACTCATAAAACATAAAATTGTTACTTTCAGTAGACATAAAATATCTACACAAGTCTCTTTGAATTGTTTGAAATTATGTGTATCTATCTCAATTTACGATGAGATAGATAGATAGATAGATAGAGAGAGAGAGAGAGAGAGAGAGAGAGAGAGAGAGAGAGAGAGAGAGAGATAAACACAGACTTGCATAGTGTTGTGGCCCCGGAAAGGGTCACTAATGAAAACACAAACATGGATATTAGATAACAGATTATATTGCACAAGAAAGATAGAGTTACATAGAAAAGGTAAGAAGTCTCGTACTGTTCGGATAACATCGATATTGGTCTGCCTCTTGGCAGCGAAATCTCTAGTACTAATAACGGTGAGAAGAGTTCATTATGGTAAGATGGGTAAGGCTCCCACAACACATAGATAGATAGATAGATAGATAGATAGATAGATAGATAGATAGAAAACGATTGGCACCAAGGTAATATTATGATGGGAAAAGATTGAGAGTGATATTAACAATCTCAGATGAATAACTAAAAGCGGGAAGGAAATGACATAAGTAAATAAATATTCACTAATCTTAGTGAGATACAAAAAGCTCTTCTGCTCCTTAGTGCACATAGTCAGTAAAATAATGTATATGCGTGTTGGTGCGGATATATCTATATGAGTATTCAAGCGTATAGGCGTAGCATATATGTATGCATATGTGTGTGAGGTGAGTATATCTGTACGGGGGGAGCATAAATAGTGAATGTGTACAAGATATGATGGATAAATTGTCACTACTTTATCATTTTTACGCATTGCGATTTGTTTGTTTCAGGTTTTGTCAACTGTGGAGCAAACTAGAGTCCTTTGGCCACTGACTGTGAGGAAAACAGCAGCCTGACGCTATTTCTCCTTCAAAAATTTTGAAATGACATGCTGTACTGGTAGCATTCACACCGGAAGCTCCAATATGATTTCAGTTTGTATGGATAGTGCAGAAGATTCGAAAAGAGTTAGATGAGTCCAATGGTGATTACGAAGGAACAGTAGCCCAGACGCCTCACTCTGATCATTCTGATAAGAACTCCCGAATTTCTGAGTAAGATCCAGACCATGATTAACAACGATCATAGCAAGTCAATCAAAGCCTAAAGCCAGGGAGAAGGTGATTCCTCATCGGGCAGGTAGTGCCAGAAAACATTTGGTATTTCTCATACAAGATTACAAAGGGCCAATTTTATCACAGGTCATGAAAGACAAGAGGAAACTCCCTGCTGCAAACAAACTTTTGTATCCTCTCAAACCGAACATGTTTGCTCTGTCTTCACAAGATGCATCGATATTAATAAAAGCCAAACACCCAGTTTGGGGTGGTCACTAGCGATGGTGACAGTCAGTAAATTTCTGCGGCCAAATCACTCCGAATATCTAACTGTATAACTCCTCAGATTGCAATGTGTGGGGCGCGGTTGAGCGAGATACCAAGAAAACTCTGTATGAAACCAAAGATGAACTAAAGGCAAGAATAACGGCAGCATTTAGTAATATGAACAAGGAGACCATTAGAAAGGCTTGCAAGTTGTCTGGAGGCCGTGATTGAAGCCACTATTGATTTTTTTGAATAAATTTGAAATATATTATTTCATGGATTTCATGTAATTTGAGTAAATATATTTGATAAAGTGAGATGTCAGTGTTATTTTCATTTTTTTTTTTTGTGTAATTTAGATCTCCACACTAAACGGTAGCTCCCAGAAACTAGTTGACAAGTTCACCTACCTCAGAAGCAAAGTCTCATCAACCGAGACAGACATCAATACGCAACTAGCAAAGGCATGGGCAGCTATCGATAGGCTATCGGTCATATGGAAGTCAGACCTGACCGATAAAATGAAACGCAGTTTCTTCCAAGCAGCGGTCGTGTCGATACTGCTATATGGATGCACTACATGGACGCTAACTAAACGACTGGAGAAAAAGCTTGACAGCAACTACACAAGAATGTTGCGAGCAATGCTGAACTAGTCCTGGAGGCAACATCCCACAAAGCAACAGCTATACGGCCACCAACCACCCATCACGAAAACAATCAAAATTAGACGAACCAGACATGCAGGACAATGCTGGAGAAGTAGGGACGAGCTAATAAGTGATGTACTCTTGTGGATCCCTTCACATGGCCGAGCAAAGGCAGGGTGACCAGCTCGAACCTACATACAGCAGCTCTGTGTAGAAACGGGATGTAGCCTTGAGGACCTGCCGGAAGCGATGGACGATAGGGAGGGGTGGCGAGAGAGGGTCAGGAATATCCATGCTGATGGCGTGACATGATGATGATGATGATGAGATAACCATTTACCTCAAAAGACCCTGTATGTAGGGATGTGCGTGCAAAGTATTATCAAAAGAATTGCAAGACAAGTTAAGTGGGGGTGCTTGGCGGATTTTAATTGGGGATAAAGTAGAAAGAGAAATGAGCTTGAAAAGGTTACTTTTTTTAATGTTCGTTATAAACAGGGGTCTTTCACTCGTACGGCCAGAGGTCACTAGATAAGAGTATCATCTTTTTAAATTCCTTAAATTTGTCTATGCGAGAGGTATATGAGTTCTTTTAGGCCCATACATTCAGGAAAGAAATCAGGTGAAGTCAGAGTCGGCCTGCAGCCGAAAACAAGGGGTTGATTGTTCCGGGTTAGGAAGCCCTAACCACCGTGCCACTGAGGTCGAACAGAACTTAGACGTGAGATTTGGGATAGTTATGAGCTTAGTAGCTGGTCGTTGGACGGAATGGGACAGGACATTTTGTTTGCCATTATATATTATATTATTAAATTATATTATATTATAGTGGGGAATCAGCGCCCAGATCCATTTTTGCAAAGTCGCATGAAAGCCAGATGAAATAAAGAGAAAGAGTAAGTATATCCTTAAAATTGCTTTTTTTTTTTTTTTTTTTTTTTTTTACCTGGTGGAATTGATTTGTAGCTTGTACGGTTTTGATTCCAACCCTGCGAATGAAAAGAATTTTACACAACGTTGGGTGAAGTTTTCAGTTGGTAAAACTTTGCTACTACGAATAAAGTACTGCTACTGATACAGGGCCAACACTACCGGGATATTAAATGAGGATATCAAATTGAAAGATAAGCTTGATAACCGTTGCTCTACGGCAGGCGCCCACTTAAACATTTTGTTACGTCTTCCCTTTCTTTCTTCTTTTTGAATAAAACTGTTATGCACTGAAGGAGGATAAAAAAAAGCAAGTTCATCGCTCAGAAACCTAGGATGCTTGGGATTTTAGGAGAGTTGGACAGAAACAATTGACAAGAAAATAAAAGAAATAAAGTTGGTATGTAGAATCGGATGGATGCAGGGTCCAGACGTCTTGCAGAGAAAAACAGGGATGAAATCTTGCTGGAAATGTGAGATAGACAAAAATGTGAGATCATGATAGTGGGGGCACAGAAAAAATTGAACTTGCTACACTTTCAAAATAGGCCAGCGAGATAAACTTATGAATCGTTATACCAAGGTAGGAACCTGAGATGATCTCTCACATAAATATTCGTGATGCCTTCAATAAGTTTCCAGACTTTTTTGTACAGGCATTTCAAATTGTCGTAGACTCTTGAAAACTCACTATGTTATTGCTATACATCTTATGAGATCCTATTTACTATATACATCTTATGAGATGACTGACCAATTTTTATGATTTCAGGTTCAAATGAACAGGTACTGCAGGAATTGGAATACACCCTACTAAAGTCTGATTGTCACAGCTGGTGATTTTCAAAAATGCAATCTAGACGCGAGGAAGAACGATATGCAATAAAATTGTGTTTTAAACTTGGAAAAAATGCCATAGAAACGTGTGGAGTGCTTCAGACTGCTTTTGGAGCATCTTGCATGAATTGAGCATCAGTTTTTGAGTGGCATAAGAGATTCAAGGGAGACAGTGTGTCTGTGAGGTATGATGAGAGGTGTGGGAGGGGTAAGGAAGTCAATACACTGGAGTTGATTGGCCAAATGGTTAGGGTTACTATGTAGCGGTTTTGAGGAAGTTCAGGAAGAGATTCCGTCGGAAGAGGCCAGCGTCTCTTCAAATCGGGTCAGTGGCATTTCCAACAGGACAATGCACCAGTCCACAACTCCATCCTTGTCACAGATTATTTGAGCAAAATGGGCATCAAGACAGTTCCTCAGCCTCCCTATAGTCCAGACCTTGCTCCCCGTGACTTTTGGTTATTCTCAGAGGCTGTCGTTATGAGACAATTGAGAAGATGAAAGAGGCTGTGAGGAAGGTCATTGACATGCTCACACAAGAGGACTTCCATGGGGCCTTCCAGAAGTTGTTGTACCGGTACAACAAGTGCATTGCAGCCGGAGGATATTACTTTGAAGGGGACTAGAGTTTCATGTGTGTACTATCAATAAAAGTGCCCATACGAAAAAAGTCTGTAAACTTATTTAATGATCCTCGTATATACGTGTATATGTGTATGTGTGTGTATATATGTGAATGTGTGTTTGTGTATGAGAGAGAGAGAGAGAGAGAGAGAGAGAGAGAGAGTGAGAAAGAGAGAAAGATAAGTTATGAATATATTGATATAGATATGAAATAAAATGTAAAATCAATGTATATATGTGTGTGTGTGTGTGTGTGTGTGTGAAGATTTATATAGATAAAAATGTGAGATAGACATATTTTACAATATGAAGATATTACGAGTATTATGAATAATCGACTGCTTTGATTGCTGCAAGGAAGACCGAAGATCGTGTTGAGCAAATTTTTCTAGTTGAGAAGTCATGTGAGTCTTGAAAATCAGTATTCGAATTTCTAGCTGTCACTTGGACTTAAAATAAGCGCCAAAGAGAACACATAACTACGTCAGCCACTAAGCAAGCAAGATAGATCCGTTTTTATCTCTTAGTGTTGACTTCTATTTTCAATTTACGTCGAAAGTATAATGACAAACATTTATTTATTTATTTATTATTTCTTTTCTGCGATGAAGGCATGTAATTCAACACCGTCTTTACGAGTCTACGATTTATCAGCGACACCGAGAGAATTGTCAAACGAATGTAAATCTTAAATCTTGACCCACTGGAACTATTGGTCTGGCTCGCAACACATTGCCGCCTGTTGTTCTTCGCTGCGCAATTAGTTTCTTTCCCAGTATTGCCTGAAGCGGCCGCGACCAAAAAACATCACCCTAAACCCCTTCTTCTTCTAAAAAAAAACAAAACAAGCAAAACTTAAGTTCTTGTCTGACGCATCTATTTCAAAAAATGATCTTTCAGAACAATTTTTGGGGAAATTAACTTACGGCTTTTCTGCCTTTCCTTCGTTTCTCAACAGCATAAAAAATGACTGTATCAGTTTCGTCTTCTGAAAAAAGTGTCTATGTTTTTATTCCGGTCGAAATTAGAGATTGAACATTATATTTGTAAATTAAGTGTTTTTATTTTTTAATGTTCTATCTTGGTAAAATTGTTGACTTTTATAAAATTTTAAAAGCTTTGGATGCGTGATTGTCTGTTGGAACGGAATTCTCTCTCAGCCAGGTACGTAGATAATACAAATGTTGTGTGATTTTTAATAAGTTTAAATTCAACACCATCTATTTTACCTGACTGAAAATAACTTTGACTGGTTGAATTAGTCCCGTATTTAAAATAAAATAAAAAATTAAAATAAAATAGCAGCTTGGTTTGGACATTCTGCGTATTCAGTTTTATTCTTTTTTTAGACAAAATTATCGAAACTTGTCATTTATTTATTCATTTTTTGGTTTCCTTTTAAAATGTAAAACTTTAAAACATCGAAATATTATTTCATTTATGTATTTTTTAATTTCATTTTTCATTGAAAAGCTGTTATTGTACACGATCGATATGTCAATACAGATACAATAAGTCCCTTGTCCGGCCATTGTCCGCCAACGGTCCGGGAGACCGCGGTTCAATCCCATGTCGAGTCATACCAAAGACTGAAAAAATGGTACTTGATGCTGCCTTGCTTAGCACTATAATGCAAGTATCAAGGGTAAAGTGGAGCAATCCAGGGAATGGACTAGCGTCCCCTCCCTACACCTCGGTGTAGAAGCTATTGAAAAGGGTGTCTTCGGGTCACCCTCAACTAAGGTCGACAACTTATTTACTAGATGACTCGTTAATTTGTTAGGTTCCCGTTGTAATAGCAGTCTATTATGATATCAAAATGTTTCTATTTAAGGAGTAAAATATTCTAATTAACATTTCATAGTTATCTTTGTTATTTTGAGAAATTTAGATAACATGACGTTCAGCGCGAATGATACCTCCCAAATTCATTCAGTAGCAAATTGAACTGGAAATTTCTTTATTCTCTAAGTTTTGAAGAAAAGTCCTGCTATGATGTGCCATTTTTTGTTGGTCACAGTTACATAGAAACATAATGAAAATTTTGCTAATACATAGTTAGAAAGCAACATAATTTATAGAACTCACGAGATTCTTAAAATATTTACCAAGTTTAGTATCGTACAAGGTTATAATAATTTTTTGTGTAATTTGTATTTTCATATATTTAGTTCGTCCTGAGTAAAGCGCGAAAGGCTCCTTTTTTACATACTGGTACAAGACCACAACCGTGGAGTACCCAATGAGGAATGAGATCTCGAGACTAACCTACTCACCATCACTCAACAGTAAGTACTCAATTAAATATTCCTGTAGTCGGTGATCGTTTCCAAACAATACATTTTAGAAAAGTATTGTGACCAATGAGTGGAAGGGCGAAATAAGCAGCCTGCTAGGCTATCTGAAATTAAAACCTGAGAAAAGATTTCGATTCTCCTTATCTAAAAAAAGAATCCCGAGAAATTTTGGTTTTGCTTTGATTTTTAAATTCCCGTTCTTATATGTTCATTGGAAAAAATCATTGACGAGTTGTAATGTTTCTACTCAATGTTTGAATTCTGACAAACTTGTCTACCAACTCTTTTTACAGGTTGTGAGATCAAGTTTACTTCCGTTTATTTCAATAAAAACTAGTCATGTCGATTGTAGAATTTCCATTCTCTCAAAGTCAATCAAACTCTTCAAATTTAACAGTTTTTACTCGTCAGTCTTAACATCAAGAAAAATCCTTGTTTTCTGTTTCTAATCATTCATTTCATATAGTCATTTTAATAAATATAGGAAGCATTATTGTTTTAGAGTCACAGGAAGAATAGTATTTTTCATAATCTTTCTGATTCGATCCTATATAATGGGTAGGGAGCTGAGCTGATGAACAGTTGTCACGTTGATGAGTCCGATTCTCAATGGAACGCCCTATACTTCAAGCCTTGTACCAAACTAAACTTAGCAAATGGTTGTGATAATGATGTTTGGTTACTGGCGTATACAAAATTATCTTCCATCCCAATATCTTGGAACACTTGTTTGATTAATTTGTAGAATGGTGAAAATGAAAATATTTAATCTGGACACCAGGGACGCAATGACCGTAATTTTGCGATCAAAATAAGAAAGATGAAGATGTTAGAATTATTTGTGGAATAATGGAAGTACTTCCTTATTGGTTACAAATGCAGTCTCATATATCATTATCCTGACTGAATTGACTGTGATCCTCACAGGGTAACTTGATATACTGTATTTTAGTAAACTTATATTGGCTGATATTCATACCAGTCTCAAATAAAACAAGGAAGGCTGTGGAACTCACAAACAAAAACGATGATCAACGCAATAAAGATGAGGATATTATTCCAAATAATTCCAAGAATACTGAAAATATATCACCCCAAAAGTTCTGACAAAAGTCACTACAGACGACTTGAAATGACATATGCACAAATTGTTTTGATACTATTGTATACAACTATTTTTTCAAAGAAATTACGAATAAGTTTGTCAACGTAAAATTTGAATCTGAATTAAAAACTAAATGTCTGAACGATATCGATCATTTTCTTTTTTGGATAAATCTATGCATATTGAATATGATTAAAATATTCTATTCCATTTACACCTTTGCCAGTATAGCTTAATTGTTGAGTGCAGAAATGATGACTGAATAAGCTAATATTTTCGTTATTTCAAAAAGAAATAATGAAAATAAGAATGATCATTCAATTAAACTGTTTGAAGTTGAACGTAAAACAACGGAAGAGAAAATATATTTGCAATTAAATAAATAGATAAAATTATTATGTGATTGGTGAAAAGTGAACCGTCAGGGTACAATAAGCTTCATTGATGTTCACCGATCAAATCAGCTGCAATAAATTCACAAAATCCCAAAGTCGCCGTCGTAAATTAAGTTATTGATAAACTTAAAAAGAAGAATTAATATTCATATGAAAACGACCACCAAAAAAGTCTTCTTTTTTTCTGTGTTTACAACTAAGAGCCATTAAAAGATTTTATATTGCTAATTGCTTGACTTTATATATTTTTTTGTTTTTCTTTTAATTGAATAGCAAAATGCAAAAATGTGATATACAGTAAAATGGGGAGACACTCGAAAGGAAATCTTCTATGTTCAAAAAGCTGAGTTTGGTACAAACCTACAAGTGAGAAGCATTCAGGGAAATTTGAACATACTCTGATCGTCATATTAGCTTCTCGGAGAGGCGGCTATGAGAGACTAAAAATAACATTCAATGCATAAAATGTCCATTTTTTGTTTGTTTTTTTAATGCTTAACTTACACTCAGTGTTGTTATGTCTATTGGTTCATCATTGTATTTACTATTTGAAACACAAGGTTAAGGTTTTTATGGAGATTGTGTTGCTCTTTTTTTCCTGCTCAAATTGAAATTCTATTCAAAGCTCTTTGTCTTCGTTTGATTTCGAATGTTGACTGACGACTATAGAAGAAATGTTGGTATAAATGTGGACACTAAGAATCCTTTTTCAAACCATTGTTCGCTATAAATCTGGATAAATTAATTGAACAAAACTGCTGCCTCATTTTGAACAGGGCTGTTCACAAAAGATAAAGAAAAAAATCGTGCATGCTGTTCAAATTCCCGAACGTTTCGTATATCCAAGAAATTAAAATTGGAAAGTTATCACTACTAAATATAATTGTTCTTGCAAAGGAGATATTTTAATGTGTGTGTGTTTCTTGTTTTTAACATCATTTTTCTTGAGTAATAAACATTATTAAAATTGTTTTATTTTGCAGGAAATATGGGGCCTCCGTTTGTAGTCATTTTTTTGCTGACACTTTTCTTCTTTGGTACAATGACTTTCGGAGTCGAGAGAAAAGGACATCACCCGGGAGACACAGTGCGAGTCTGTTCTTATCTATGCATGATGTAAGTAAGAAAAATCAAAAAATGTTTTATTTCTTTTACTGTCCCGTAAATTTCAGAAGTTCAAACCGACAAAAGAAAAAGTTTTTCTACACGTACAATCCCCCAGAAATGAGACAGCAACATACATAAGAAGGTGACTGGGTGCTTTACGTGGGGTAATGGTTAGCCAGTTAGGCTGGCCGATTGTCATTGAATTCTATTTTCACTGAGTACCCCATAATTCTGGCTTTGAGACAAGCCAATTTTGACAGATGATTACATAAGTAGGTGCTTCTTATTCTTTAATGCGTTGAACGACCTTTCCTGTTTCTGGTTTTATTTTCTAATTCGTCCGAGAAAAACGAAATATCTAACGTAAAAATAATTCGAAATCTTTCAATTGATTTTTTAAAATGATATTCTGTGTCACTCAGCTAAAATCGTTTTTATCCAGGTAAAATATGGTTAAAACCCCAAATCAAATTTTTCCCTTGTGAGAACATATCAGTTCAGGAAATTTCATAGTCACCTTTTCTCATTTTTGCTTTTTATTTGATCCAACGACAGATACATGATGAGTGCTGTCATTTCTCTCAGTTCCATGCCGTCATAATTTGTAAGCTTGTCTCTAAAACCAATTAATGTGGTAGGTTTTATTCTTACTTGATGCGGTGGTCCCATGTCAGGTAAATAAATAGCGTACATCCCGTAGCGTGGTTATTAGTAAGCTCGTACCGGGATTAATCTATCTCGTATTTCGAGTTCCATTCTCAGGAGTGCTTTACTCAACTAACGAATCTAAACTTTGTATATTACTAACAAAACCTTCTTGGTGGATTAATTGGCAGAGGAGGATTAATTGACAGAAACGGATTGATTGACAGAGGTGGATACTCAAGTTCTGGCAGAAATAGGATGTCCTATGCAGATAAACAATGCAGAAATATTGGCGTAATATAATCTTAAATTGTTCTTGTGCCATTTAGCTTAGCAAATATCAAAATCTAATGACAATGTTAAAATGAAAATTCTACAACAGCAATTTGTCTGTCTATTATTCTTTTCTCAAGGTCTCAATGTCCTGATAGTTGTCGAATATTTGTGGGTATGAAGTGGTCCCGAAGGAGATCTCTGGATTCCAGATTGAGGATTCCCAAGTAAGTTTTCTTTTGATTTCAAAAACAGTGCAGTACAATTACAAAAATGTATTTTTGTTAAAACAATTATTAAAAAAATGCACATATGATGTTTAACAAAGTAAAATACCGTAAAATACATTAATGTAAAAGTCTCAACTCAACTAAAAATTTATAGGATTTACTCTTATATTTTTCGAATGGTCAGCGATGGGTACGTGGAGCAGGAAAATTCTGGAAAAATAGGATCCAAGACTCACTTGTTCTCGAAACAAAAATAGTAAGGCATCAATAAATAAAATAGTTTCGGGAACCTGATAAGACAGAAGAATCACGTGCCGGTGCTTTCAACTATCTCCGTGCATTTTGAATTTGTACTATATATATATATATATATTACGCCTTCGAAAGCTCTCTCTCTCTCTCTCTCTCTCTCTCTCTCTCTCTCTCACACACACACACACACACACACACACACGCACTCATTCTTAGTTATTCTCAGCGAACGACCCATAGCTCCAGACAACTCGACAGCATTGGACACAGCCGGAAAAATGAGTGAACATACAGCCAATAAAACTACGTTCATGGTCATAATGAAATTAGTATATTTGCCTCACTTCAATATTCTAAATTTTGCCTTGACGTTGAGATTGCCTCACCATACAGATATACACCAGCGTGCCGACGAATACTTCGCTGCTGTGTACTCTTTAGTTTCCCTACGCGTACATACAAATAAGTAAAAATTATTACCTTTTAATTCTTTAGCGACGAACACACGTACACACAGATATGTTCGAATAATACATACTTACATTCGCATAATAGTTGTATTAGACACCCGCCACACGAATACATAACATAATATTCGAACATTTTGCTACTTTGTATTGTTTTTTCTTAGTTTGTTTAGTATATAAAATTATCTGTTTTATGTTATCATCTTGTGAATTTTCTTTTGTCTGCATTGTTCATATTCTTTGTGTTGTAAATTGTGGAACGACACTCGAAGTTTTGTTTCTAGGAAAACCACGAGAGAATTAAACGGCCAATTCATCCTCTGCAAGTTAAACACAGCTAATCGACAATCATATTGATTTAACTTTTTAAATATTGGAAGTTTGAAATTTTTCTGTCTCCAAACTATTACAAACCCAGCTTGTAGAAAAATATTAACCAACATCTCTCTAATTCCTCTTTCCTTTTATATTCTTATCCCATTCGACACACTGAAATAAATCTATACTTGCGGGGTTTGAAAGGTTTTTATGTCGTCAGTGGCTAAGGGCAAGGCTGTGTTGCCGTAAGATGTCTGACTCCATATTTTGGTTATATTATTTTACCCCACGTTGACTGGCCGGTGCAATGCCTTGCCCAAAGAAGGTCCATAAGAAATATACAAAAAGGAAAAATAAAAACAGATAGGAGACGAAAACATTTCTTTCATACTTTCCTTTATTTACTTGGTGAATGGACTAACCAACGCTACGTCCCAAGACACAGCGTGGTGCCCAAAACACCAGATAGTAAAATCGGTGTTTTCGGTTCGACGTCACTACCCGAAAAAGAGAGTGGTTCACAGAAAACCTGAGTATTTATCTCTCTTCACCGGCTCCAAATTCGCCACTCCAAATTCATTCTAATTTTGGCACGACCGCTTCTCATTGGCCACTTTACATTTTATTATTTTTCTTTTTTCTGATTTTAACCGGATGGATGCGTGGAGCCTTATGCGTGGCGACGCATTTATACATTTTGTATCTGGCAGCCGACGAGTCAATATCCGGTTGGGAGTTTTTTCTGTTAATTCCTAAATCGCCATATACTTCATGTGTATAGATTTATTTTAGTATCATTGACAGATTTATATCATAGTTCTGTTCGTAAATTATAATCCTGTGTATTTCGTCCGTTTGTTACGCTCATTTACAAACCCTCCCCGCAGCCAAGTGTGACATTCTTTCATTTTCCCCATCAATCAATTAAGATATTCTTCTGCATAGATGTTGCTTCTTTAGATCAAGCACCTGTTCAACACCGATGGGATTTTCCCTGTGTTAACTTCATTTATCTTCACTAAGTAGTATAGTGAACATAAATTATTGTATATTGGTTTGCTGAAGATCTTATGAGCTCTGAGGTTTTGATAACCCCTAACAACGTGCTGTCGAAGGCTGAAAAGGAAAAAGAAAAAGAGCTCTGAAAATTTCTTGGTACCAGCAATACCGTTATCCCCCCAAAAAAGAATATGCAATTATAGAATATTGATTATATACTTTCGAGTTAATTAGAACCGAACAAATGATATATGGGTTAAGTATTATATAGATTGTTATGGTATGTTTTGTGTCATTCGTTGCAAAGACAACAATAGGATTTATATGTAATAAAATTGCCAACCATTCTTTCTAAATAGCTTCTCTTGATGTTTTTTCGTTCCGTGGAATTTCCACAAGTTCTGCTTATAGTAAAGTATTTTTCTCAACGTTTTGTTGACGTTTTTACTGCGTTACAGATGTCTATATTTGTTGTTGTTGTTTTAGTAAAAAAAAACTGATTTAATAAAACTCAATGCAGATTTTGATCTGATATTCTTGGAAAATATTTTCATCCAAAAGATAATTCCGTGTCCTTATATTGAATCATAAAGATTATCCTGAAACAAGTTTTCCATACCAGTTTTAACTGGTGGTCTTTCACTGGAGTTTGAGTGCCAGCAAGTCTCCTAAGGCCCCCAGGACTCTACTGAGTATTTTAGCCGATCTCAATGCTGAGACCGTTCCAAGCACACCAACTATAACTGGTATCGCTTTTACCTTCATGTTTTACAGTTTCACTGACAAAATCCAAGTATTTGTCAATCTTTTCAATTTTATTTTCACTCGATGGTCCGCTGGAACTGCGCACTCTACGACAATTTCCTTTTCTTTTGTAAGTTGTTTTAGACACACACACACACACACACACACACACACACACACACACACACACACACACACACACACACTACTGATCTAAAAGGATGGCTTTGGCATTAAATGACTTACGAATGTTGATATGCCATTAAACAAAGAAACCAAACCCCACACACACACACACACTCACACCAATACATAACATACTATTCGAACATCGCCTCACTATACAGACATATACGTTTAGCTTACTGGCAGATGAATACTTTGTTACAATAGAAGTTAAGCACAGCAAAGTCTGGTCATGATAGGGTAATCTGTTTGTATTTCAAAATCCCAGAGAATTTTATGGCGCATCGTTTTCTAGGATGGATTCTAGTTTGTGCATACGCCACTTGGTAATATGGTCAAATTTCAATCTCTTGTAACAGTGGATAATCAATCTAACTCAGTCGTGCTTAGTTTTGCATCACTTTTGTGCCAGTTTGCTGCATTCGTTTATTATGTAATCAACTGTCTCATTTGTCTCCAAATAACATACACTATCTATTTTGTTGTGTATTATCAATTGTCGCCTTGATATAATTGTTGATCCTTTTAACATTTTGTACTGCTATTAAAAAGGATTCACTTTCTCTTTTGAGCTTTTTTCTTCTGAGCCATGTCCAGGTCATCTTGTGTGTAATCTCCTCACTTTGCCGCTTCAAATATCCATTCAATTGGTTTTCTTCCCATTTTTACTTTCTAAATTTTGTTGTTTTATTATTTGTCCTTAAGTTGACATGGCTGTTACTGGTAACTGCAATTACTCTTTTTTGGTTTTTTTGTGTGTATTCCATCGAGTTCTTGAACTGTTGCATCTTCGCAATTCTCTTCTTCCTCTTTTTCTTATGTCATCTCTCGGATTTATAAGGCATTGTTGTTAATTTCTTGTTTCTTTGGTCTATCTGTCTGAATTCCTCTCTTGTCCATTGCAAAAATAGTTAAGAGTTTTTTTTTACAAGGATGACTGCTCAGGTGTTTATTCTTTTGATGAGATTTCTGTAAAAGAATGTGGCTTTGAGAAGTTTTCTCGTTCTTACGAGGCACTCGTTTTTATTTTTTGTTTCATCTCTTTTTAATGGTGTCTGCTTCCAATATTCCCAAGTACTTGTAATTTTCTTTTGATACAAGAGCTCTGATCCTTTCTTGATTTGGTAGTTCTATTCCTTCCATTGTTTTTCTTTCTCCTTTTTTCATTATGAGCACGGTAAAAAATTTCAAAGCCAAATTTCATTCTTATATCCTGGCTGTATATATCGAGATTTCTAGTTGTCTAAATTTCTGAGACGAAGCTTGATGATTTTATCATTAAGGGTTTTCGGACTATTGTCTTTATCTTTATTGTTATTTCCACAATGTTTCGGCCGATATGTCCTCCGGCCTTCTTCCGTGAAGGTTCCCGAGTTCGGCAAACACATGAAGAAGGCCAGAGGACATATCGGCCGAAACGTTGTGGAAATAACAATAAAGATGAAGACAATAGTCCGAAAACCCTTAATGATAAAATTCAGGGTTTCTGTTCTTTCCCCAAATATCTTAATATCATAAAGTGGTTTATCTTTCCTATAGTTTTATAAATTTGTAGCCCACCTCTGTGCATTTCCTAAGTATATTATTGTGTAGCTCAGTCGACTGCATCTCTGAAGAAGGGTAAGACCCCTACCCCCAAGAGTGTCCTAAACTTCATTTAAGGGTAAGGCTCCCGTCTTGGAGTTTGAGGAATATGGAGTACCCCTTCATTGCCATTACTTTTATATTCACTCAAACTCGGAACGGTAGTGCCTTTTAGGGTCTCATCTATGGGTCAAATAGAACTGTTCACTCTTTTACTAGGGATTATTATTTATATTAAATAAGATTATTATAGTGTTAAATAGCAAAACTTGAAGCCATTTAACTGTATGCAAATAGAACTATTAGGATAACAATACTTGAAACCATTTATCTACAAACTATTTGCCCCCAAATTATATATACATATATATATATAGGATTTAGTTCTAAGTAACCCACAAGTAATCAAACCAATATTACTCAGTGGCATCATTTCTATTTAAAAAATTGTGAGTGTGAGTCTCTCTAAAAGATGACCCTTTGGATTTTCACCTTTGCCAAAGTTTGTCCTCCTGCTGCTAATTCCACTTTCCAATTTTCCATGGTTTTCCTGATGAAGTTTATGACTTATCGTGTATGTTAAACATTTTCAGACATTCTATAATTCAAGTTTGCTGGACCAGATCATGGGCCTTTTTGTAATCTATCCGTGCTATGGCTACATTCTTTTCAGCCTTGCAGCATTCTTTCCATCCTTCAGGAAATAGTCTGTGGCATTTAAGCAAGTGATGTATTTCTTATCTGTGTGGTTGAATTTTCCACATCATAGGCAAACATGTAATCAGTTTTTAGTTACTAGGAATCGTTCATTTTGGGGTAATTTTTGTGGATCAGGGTTGTCTTTCCCTTTATCACCCATTCGAGTATTCTTGCTTCGAGTAGGCTCAGGTGCAAAGATTATTATTATCATCTCTTTTAGAGTTTTTCATCAGTATTAGCTGATGGTTTTTCACTGCAGTTTGAGTGACAGCAAGTCTCCTTAAGTTTCAAGGACTCTTCTCAGTATTCTGGCCGTTCTCAGTAATGCTGTCATTTGGCTAGTCTCTACCCGTCCGCCAACTTCCAAGTCCTCCAGGCCTTTTAATAATCCTTTAGTTATTGTGCCAAAAGCAGCCATCACAATTGGTACAATCATCATTTTCATGTTCCACAGCTTTTTCAATTCTCTAGCAAGGTCGAGGTATTTATCCTTCTTTTTACATTCTTTCAGTTTTATTCTGTGGTCAGCTGGGATAGCAAAGTCGACAATTTTGCAAATTCTCTTTTTTTTTTTTTTTTTTTTTGTTAATTATCATAAGATCTGGTCTTCTGGCCGAGATTTGGTGTTCCGTGTGTATGTCAAAGTCCCATAGGAGTTTATGCGTGTCATTTTCTAGTACAGGTGCTGGCTTGTGTATATACGATTTGTTGGTATGGTCAAATTTAAATTTCTTGCACATTTCCCAGTGGATCACCTTGCCGACCCAGTCGTGTCTCGCCTCATACTCCCTCTGTGCTAATTTGCCGCATTCGCTTATTATGTGATTGATCGTTTTGTCTCTGTCACCGCATAGTCTACATTTGCTATTTTGTTGAGTCTTGTCTATTCTTGCTTTGATATGATTGGTTCTTATGGCGTTGTCCTGTGCTGCCATTAGGAGAGATTCTGTTTCTCTCTTAAGGTTACCTTTTCTTAGCCAGGTCCAGGTCTTCTGGTGGGAGATGGTGTTTATTAGTCGTTTAAAACGGCCATAGAGTTGGGTTTTTTTTCTATTTTTGTTTTCTAGTTATTGTCACTCTATCGTCTGTCGTGTTGTCGGTATCTTTTCTAATGGCTGTAATCAGTCCTCGTTCGTTTTTTTTTTCTATGTTGTCTTCGAGCCATTGTATCGATGCGTCAACGCTGACGTCGATGCTGCCAAGTCCTCTTCCTCCCTCCTTTCTAGATACATATAGTTTGTCAACGTCGCGTCGCTGGGATGTAATGCCTAATGCATTATTATTATTAGTAGTAGTAAACAATAAAGGACTTTACAAGAGATTGGCGTTTACAATTATAAACAGTATTCTATTCTCTATTTTATTTTCCGTACTGTTTGCACACACAAAGTGTTTACAAAATAGTTTTAAAAATTTGTGTAAAACTATTTAAGATACTCATGATATACAGTTGGCTTTGAAACATTTGAAGTTTATTATTAAGGCAGTACCGAGTGTTCCCCTGTTAGTCAGGATGTCAAAAGCTATTGCTGTTGAAAAAGTATTTTGTGCGTTTGAATTGTTTCTGTCGTCCAACAACATTTTAGAATATCTTGGGAAATCCCTGCCAACCAGACAATCCATCAACGATTGGTATAAGATTTTTTAAAACAACTAGAGGTTTGTGTAAATGCAAAAGTCCTTGAAGATCATCAGTATAAATAAGAATTAGATTAAAAGAAAAAAATTGTTGGGTGTTAGTGTAACCTGCAAAGCCCTCGCAGAAATCGACTAGGAGGGGTCATGAGTCACAAATTCCACAGCAGATTGGAAAAATTTTCGGAAACAATTAAAAATGATTTCTTAAAAACTTAAGTGACTGAGACAAAATCAAATGCTATGTATTCTATACATTCATTTTTTTTTTCATGTAAAAAAGAAAACAAACCCGAACAATTGCGAATTTATTTTTAAAATAAAAGAAAATATTGAAATATTTAGAAAATTATACAGGAATCAAATTATTATTTTATATATATTATATAGACCAACATTTGAAAAAAATATTTGTCTTCATATGATTAAAATTTAGTTTTATTTCAACTTATGGGGTATAAGAAGGTTTTTTATTTATTTATTCGTGGTGTAGGTCGTTGGTGTTGGTAAATTGCTGGGTTCTATTGAGATGATTACAAGTTTCATATTTGACTCGTTTTTCTTTTTCTTATTCCATTAACTTGTTGTCTTCTTTATCTGTGGAAGCTGTAGTGGAATTAAGGACGGAAAGAAAGTGACAAGGATGCATTTTAACTCAAACTTTATTTTAGGGTTTAACGACTATTCTGTGATTTGAAGGTTTTTCTGTAACAGTAGAAATAGTCACATCTCCTAGAAAAAAGCGTTGAAATATATTAGAGTTATTTTCAATGAATTATAAGTCTCAAGTTCGTCGTATGTCATGTGGATGTTTTCGGTGAGGCGGCTTGCTAGCAGGAGACATGGCTGACTTCCTGGCCCCGGCAAGTTCGCTCACTACTAGCAGCCGAGAGAAAAGTGTCCTTTCGATAGCAGTAGTAACAGTTGAAAAAATTTCTCTTTTGGCGCAAGGAGGTTCGTCGCTCCAGGCAAGCGCAGATTTTGTTTCCTGTCAGAGGCCTTCAGGGAAAACGCTTGTTGCGGAGCCGATAATTATGTCGACCCCGCAAATGAATTATGTGAATGAGAACAGCCAAAACAATAGGAAGGAACAAAGGCAAGGTAATAATTATAACAAATGACAATTTTATTTTTGTCGTATTTACAAGCGTATATGTAAATGTCCGTGGCGGTTGTATGTGGCCTTCAGCTAGATTGGGTGATGTTGGTAGCTGGTATGATCGCGTTGTAGATGTTCGCAGCTGGGCGTTCGACGAGGGTTGCTGGCGTAGGTAGAGTCGTAGAGATACAGATGGATGTTTGATGCTGGTAAGCTGAGGTCGGTTGAGTCGTCAGGTACAGCTGGACAGTCGTCACGGGCTGCTGAGGTCGGTCGAGGTTGGTAGATCGATATCCCCGGTTATGACGGTATGTTGTGGTTAGGTGTTGCAGTGGTAGAACAGTCCGTAACAGCGAGTCGTTACGTGGACTGCGTTGTACCTTGCAAGAGCGTTGGGGTCGAGGAAAGGCTAGGGCCTTGCTGGGCCCCCTAGCCGTGTGGACGTATCGGACGGGAGTGAAGGCTTTGTCGTGTCAAAGCCGTGCGGACGAGAGCGAAGGCTTTGTCGTGTCAAAGCCGTGCGGACGAGCGGACGGGAACGGAGGCTTTGTCGGGTCAAAGCCGTGTGGACGAGCGGACGGGAGCGAAGGCTTTGTCGGGTCAAAGCCGTGCGGACGAGCGGACAGGAACGAAGGCTTTGTCGGGTCAAAGCCGTGCGGACGAGCGGACGGGAACGAAGGCTTTGTCGGGTCAAAGCCGTGCGGACGAGCGGACGGGAACGAAGGCTTTGTCGGGTCAAAGCCGTGCGGACGAGCGGACAGGAGCGAAGGCTTTGTCGGGTCAAAGCCGTGCGGACGAGCGGACAGGCCAGTAGGCCGAGGCTAAGATGGGCGTTATCTTAGCGCTGCGCAGATAGCGAAGGAGTAGCTAAAGGCTGGACCGTGCCATTAGCGCTGTGCAGCTTATCGGACTATCGGAACCGAGTGAGAGTTAAGACCGGTTGGTCTTAGAATCCGTCTTCGTGTTTGCCGCCTGGCCGTCTACTTCGACTGGTCATTACTGACCGCCAGAGATGCTCTGACCCGCAGACAGGGGCCTCTTATGGTCCTAAAATGTATAATTATTACCTATGTAGGTGGAAGAAAGGCAGGTCTACCACGAGAAGTGGGGCCAACGCCGAAAGGTAAGGTGAATGCGACCGCACAAAATGCAGGATTCCTCCTTAAAGAGCTTCGCCAAAAAAAAACGAGCTGTATTTATCCTACGCCCCACCAACGTACGAATATGGCACAAGGCCGTTTTTAAGGTGGGTCCTGTCGCAGGGCCGAAGCCCAACGCGATAGGCAGTTCCAAAAATGCCTCGGACCACGTCGGCATTCCTCTTTTCGGGGCGCCTCAGGCGCCGGGCGATAAACCCAACCCCTCCGAAGAGGGTTAAAGCCTGGGGGGACGGCCCCTGAGGCCAGAGGTGATGTATCCAGTGGTGGAACACACCCGAACAGACTGTGCAGCTCGCAACCACAGTCGGTCGAGAGCGCCCCACCACAGGACACAAAGCAGCATCGCCAAAAAAAACGAGCCGACAAGCGTTGAAAAAGGGCTTGATATTACGAAGGTGCTGTGACACACAGCTCCAGCCGCGTGAATATAAAATTCTTTGATAAAAAATGAGTGTAGCCATAAAGTATTTTTCTAACCTGCTATGGGCTGGCGACGACTATTAGTTCCAGTCTTATCAGGTTATTTTTGGCCGAAGTGCTTTGTAAATGTTATTAATTTTAATTCATCCTTTTCTTTTAGCTATAACGAGATGTCAAGGTCGTTAGAAAGAAAAAGGGCTTAGTCAGTTCCGGTCGTACTCGGATATAATTGTCCTAAAGCGGGCGTGTAACTTGATATGTTTATGTTTATCGGCAGGTCGCGGCACGCTAAATTTGACTTTATTCATTTCATTTTTTGGTTTCTTTTTAAATAACCCGCACAAACTAACCCGCACAAACTAACGAGCTATTAAAGATTTTTAGCGTGAGGAAAATTGTTATTATTTTTAGCGATGAGATTTTTGGCGATAAATTTGTTTGTTTTTGGCGATAAATTTGTTTGTTTTTAGGGATATAATGGAGAAGGTTCAAGATGTCGAAGTCGAAATGTGTTTAGGAATAGTTTTTATTTGCAGCATGGAATATTTAGTTTGCTTTTGTGCTGCAAGCCTCATAGGAGAGGTTGTGAGTAAAGAGACGAAATGGAGTTATGAGAAAGTTGAGAAAGCAGCACGTATCGTCGGACGTGCGAGGGATTATGTTCACCATAGTTTAGCGAAAGTCTTGTTTGCCGTTGGAGGAAATAAACTTTGGAGTCACCGTGAGTTTTGTGTGTCTGGTGGATTTGGAGAGAGGCGTGCGTTGTCTCCATTAAAGTGGCCCAGAGATGAAATGAGAGCTAGGTGTCGAGAGCGGAATAAGGCATCGCATCGACATAGCCAATTTTGGGGGTGACAAAGTTGTTCCTGTGTGTTGCGTATTGAATGTATCTAATTCATATTCAACTGGGATTCCTTGATCTAAAAGAAATAGACGCAATGAATCCATAAATTAGATAGGTTCCCTCATGTGTCCATGCTGCTGCTGCTAATGAAGAACGGCCAATGGGACGTCTGCACTGGACGGCGTTGTTCAGCCAAAGAGACTGTGTTTGGCAGCTTACCCAATTTCTGCTGCCCGGGAAAGAGATCCGGGTTGAATAGGATAGGTCATCCTGATTGGGTGAAATTATGCGTCGAATTAAATTGCGCGCCAAACCAAAATACCTTCTGCTACAGATTCTATTTTATTGAAACGTGGTATATATTCTTGTTTATAAATAGTGTCTGTTTCACTGCTGACATATCGTGAAACAAATGTATATTATTTATCTTAGTGAATATTATGCAACAATTAAATACGACACATTTCCAAAGAGAAAATATTCTTTACTAAAAAAGTGACTGAAAAATGCACCAAATTATTTAACATTCTGTATTTAAAAAATGAGTCCCTTAATTATTAAGTATTTTCTGAATATTTGTGTGTTCAATAAGACATGAAGTATGGTAATTTGTAAGTGTTTTAATTTCTATTTTGTGTATCTTGAGAGATAAAAATTCTTCGATTTTATGTTTTTTCTTTTCTTCCCACAGAATTCAGTTTATGCCTTTCTCTTCCGCTCTGGGCATACTTACAAGAAAATCAACAGGAAACATCAAATAGAACAAAGTAAAACAACACCAATAATTTGACGAAGATTGTAGTGACGATAAAAACGAACAATTGAAGTCAGGAACTAAAATACGGACTCTTAACGAAAAACGAAATATAATTTAAATTAGAATTCGTCGAGTCGAACACTTATTTATTTATTTATTTATTTATTTGTTATTTATTTATTTATCAACCAAACAAGTAATTGTTCTTAGTGTTCGTTTGGCTCGCAATAAGAAATGGACCTATTCATGGCCTAATTTGTGTATGCTGTATAAAATGAAAGAAAAAGTTCACTCATGAAAAAGAAATTTTGCGTCTGGTTTTGTTTTTGAGAAGAAAAACAGTAAACACCTAAAATAAAGAAAAGAAAAAATAATCTACTGAAGCCCCCAAACTTCCACTAGATTGAATAATCTGTACTTTTTGCTTACATGAAAAATATTTAGTTCGAAAAATTGGTATTTTTTTCCAGGTAAAGAGCAGAAATTTTAAAGAAATCACAATTTTTTTTCTTTTGAATCTTTTGTGGTATGAGGAAAATGTTGATCTTGAAATTGAAAGTTACGAGCTATCTATATTTAATCTAAGACATGAAAGCCCATATATATATATATATATATATAACCCTGGGGACAGATAAAGGAGAAACAAGAATGATAGGAAGTCCAATCATTTTCAACATTTTTACTGCATTTCAACCTTTACTTTTTTCTCTAAGAATATTGCTTGGAAACCACCGCAGACATTTGCCATGAAGATCCTTTGTTTTACTGTGATAAGACCTGCTTATTAAGGTAACAAGTACCCCACTCTCACACACAGCCTTCCTCACCAGAAGGAAGTATACTTTGTTTATTATAGCCACAGATACAATATTTATCGAAGTTTAGCACAAGGCCGCAAGTGTGGAGCTCCCAGTGAAGATAGAACTCATTACATTAGTAATGAATTTACAAACCATAAATGAGGTGCCTTCATAGATTTATTTGTTTCTTTTGCTTAATAACTGAAAACTTGCGGACTGTGTAAAAACGACGTAATTCTATTTTACATATCAGTAATAAGAAAATAGACAACGTCAACTTGGCACCAGAAGTCGGTTTTCGAACCCAAGATTCAAAAACATTACTTTGAATGCTGAGTTTTAAAGCTGGCAGATTCTCGATTAGAAAATTCTTATTTCTATTCCCCACCCCCATTTCGTCTTTTGAAGTACTATGAGTTTAATAGATGTGGCAAAATTCGAAACATGTAATGTTTAAAGATTGTATCCTTCATGGATAGGAAATTATGGAAAATACGGAAAGTTTATTTTTAATTGTTTCTTTCACTAGACAAGACAAAAATCCATCTATTGATAATCTTATTTGCACCTACTTATTGCCTACCTATTTCTGCCAGAAAACTTTTTTCCATCAAAAACGCTAAAAGTTGCCCTACTGACTTTCAAGTGGAACAAGAAAAAATGTTCTCCAATGGTAATAAATAATAAAATGTTCCAAAGGTTGGAATATAATTATTATAACCAGTATTTAGCCACTGACAACTTAATGCTGGTTTTTCTAAAGTTAGAACATAGCAAATTTTTCATAGAATCAAACAGACAAAACAAAGAAGTGTCTTTCAAGAAGTTCTTAAATGCTAAAACATTTCATCATTGTGATTATAATAATTTCATTAAATGTATAATCCAATATTTAAAACTGTAAATAATGTCTTCTTCTTCTTCTTCTTCTTCTTCTTCTTCTTCTTCTTCTTCTTCTTCTTCTTTATTAAAATGTTAAAACAATGTTTTGTCTGTTTTTTCCCTTAAATTGCAAATACTCATCACGAAGTGTCAAGGGATATTAAGAATGCATATTCTTCCATGTAATTCCAACAACGAAAATATTTGGCTTAAATTTCTTCCATTTCAGTCATGATTTGTTGTGTCATTGTTAAATTAATCAGACAAATATCTTCACCTTTGTTATTGTTATTATTCGGCCTTCCTTTTTGGTAAATGCTGAAAAAAATAAACATTCGTGTTTCCTCGAGTTCATACCCGTAAGTAAGTAAAGTTAGCGACCATAGTCGAGGGTGACCCGAAGGCTCCCTTTTCGATAGCTACTACACCAAGGTGTAGGGGAGGGCGCTACTCCATTCCCTGGATTGCTCCACTTTACCCTTGAACCGTACCTTATAATGCTGAGTGTTAAGCAAGGTGGTATCAAGTTCCATTTTTAAAGTCTTTGGTATGACTCGACCTGGGATTGAACCCAGGTCTCCCGGACCATTGGCGAACACTCTAACCGCTGGGCCAATAGTTTTGTGATTTAAAGTATTTTAGGATGAAACTTGAAATGGCGTCACCTCTGACAGCGAAAGGAATCGGTCTGTATTTAAGTACTTTTAAAAACATTCGCGGGCGCATGTAATAGGGAGATGTAGTTATGGACTTAGAATATCCAGATACAAGACATACTGATTCTGACCAAACTGCCAGATGCTAGAAGTAAAATAGTTATTATTAAGAGTAACTTGGGTTTGGCACCCAGTGAGCAAGTAACTCATTATTCAGTAGTAATTGAACTGCGAAATTAGCTTCTTAATCACTATTAAGATGGGATACTCAACTAAAATATTGTTTTCAGAGTTATCTTGTGTATTTTATTTTTTTAACTTGAATTTTTCAGTTAAGTGATTAATAACAAAGAGAGCCTTCACTTCATCAAAAACATTTCACTGAATAATTTCTTCTATCAAAAGAAAAAAGTTCTCAGACATAATTCAATTTCTTGGGTCTATAAACACGGCTGTTGGAGTTAATGTAACAATGGGAAGCAATTTCTAAGTAATTTCGCAGCATAATCTGCCTTATACCAGTAGTTGGTATTTTTTTTTTTTTTTAAAGTGTCATGGACAAGAATGAAGTAAACAAGAAATAATGAGTTATTGTATAGAATGACTTGTGTCATATATATCATTGTTTTATTCAGATTAAAAAAGAATTAAAGCAAAGAATCAATAAAGTTCTGCAAGAACATGACTTGCGTCACTCTCAATATTAACATACTCCTTTAAATCTGTTTCATTATATCAAATATTTACTTCACAATATTGATATTTATTCAGTGTAATATTAAATATTATTATTATTGCCATATTAGTTTGATTTGAAGAGACGGAAAATGATGTACCTTGAATTTTACTGTTAACGTTATACTGTCCCGCTCTTTAAAACTTCAACTTTTATATGCCTTGTAAGAAGAATGCAAGATTTTTTTAGTCTAATTTAAGAGGATTATTAACTTTCATGTTAAAAAAGAGTTTTAAATGAGTCAATATAATTAAGTGGTGAAAAGATTTCGATCCAACCAAGAAGATAATTTTTGTATTATTTTTTCGGGTTATAGAAACTTCAGAATCAATGTTCCAAATGTGTTTAACGGCGGAATGAATATGTTAGAATATCATGTTACGTGATCATGGCACAAGGTCATTCCCTTACTGATCCGGAACTTTTCATCATTTCCTAGAATTATTAGTTTTTTTTATTCCTCAAGAAAATGCTTGTAAAATCCGAAATGGTGGTTATGTGTTGGTGGGGTGATTGTTAAGAAAGAACCAGTGGAATACCAAACTGTCCTTGTGATAAGCAAATGTCTTTCGAGATCTTTCTTTTCACCTGTTCAACAAAGGATACACCGGAATGCTGTTAACATCACCAGTAAAACGACCCATGTCAATTCGGGAACAGAATCATCACGTGACATCTCTACTTACATCAAACGACCCATGTCAATTCGTGCAAAGAATCATCACGTGACACTTCTACTTACATTCATTAATTAGACAACAAACTTGATATGTTTCCTTCGTTTATCTTTTAATAATAGGATTTAATGTCTTTTTCATTGACAGAGAGAGGATAAAAGAAAAATTTGTGAAGGCCCTTTAAAGAGTATGAGAATGGTGGCTTCGTATGGTGTACTTCGATTTCTTGGAATTGATTTTTCGAATTTCATTTTACGACTTCTCTGTTCAGTAAGAAAATATTAAGAGGACAGCAGAATCTTTTAATAAGTAGATTTTGCAACACTACGTAGTAAGCTCAATTTTACAGAAAATATTTTTTAAAAGTAGAATGCTACTTGCTGTATTGTTTTATACAAGGTTTTTTGTATTTCAAAATGAATATGTATAAGAACATAGATTGAAACACTAATAAAATACTCTGTGTGTGTGTGTGTGTGTGTGTGTGTGTGTGTGTGTGTGTGTGTGTGTGTGCCCTAACATTATCATAATGGTCATCCATCGTAATCGATGATCGAAACTATTAACCTAGTTGAAGTTTTGTGATTTGTTTTTAGTGGTGAAAGGTTGTGTAGAGCCAGCCACACTTTTTGAATAAGCCAATAACAATAATGTGCCACAGATTCTCTGGACAATACTCTTCAGATTCTCCGATATTGGAAGCCATACCAAAGCTTTGATACCGTCTCATGCTTGAATATATATATATATATATATATATATATATATATATATATATATATATATATACGATGCGTATATCACGTGACAGAAGCAGTTTAAGCAGTGGTTAGTAGTATCGTGGTAGTTGGTGCGCTCACACGTCGTGCATTACTTCACTCCGTGTAGCCATACAATACACCGACTGCATTTCAACAGAGGTATAAGAAACCCCTCACTCCGACGAATGTCCTGGATATGATTTGATGGTGAGACTGCAGTCTTGGAACTTTGGAGAATGTGTTAGTCTGGTTTGGTTTAATGGCACATCAACCATTGTAGGTCACTAATACCAAATTCATTTTTATGCATTAAACAGTTCTATTTCAAACAATTCAGTTTAGCATAAGTACACAGTTTAGTTCTATTTGACCATAGTTGGGACCCTATCAAGAGTTACCACTGGGAACGATCACAATGACGGGGTACTCTGCATTCCCAAAGCTCCAACATTACTGGAACCTCACCATCAAATTACACTGGTTTACAAAAATAAATTTGTGGTCTGATGAAAGAATGGGGATAGGTGTTTTTTGTAAATTTGGGTGTGCTGAATTCAAATTTATGAATAGTTTTGCTCTATCACCTCTAGTTTTCTGGCTTTTAAATAGTCTCATTCTAATTGTCTTTAATTGGAATCATTTTGAGATGAGGCTTCCTAATCTGAGAATTAATTTTTTTTTTTTATTTATTGCGGAATTTTTTTCCTCATCTTGGTATTTTTTGTGTTATTTCTTCTTTCACTACGTTTCGGCCAAATTTCACCTCTGGCCTTCTTCTGGTCGCGGTAAATCACCTGAAGAAGGCCAGAGGTGAAATTTGGCCGAAACGTAATGAACGAAGAAACAACACAAAAAACTACCAAGATGAGGACAAAAAGTCCGCAATAAATAAAAAAAAAATTAATTCTCAGTCTCATTCTAGTATAAACAGAGAATATATGTGCATATTTCAAGAGTTGCAGCAGCTTATAACAGATAAAACAGGATAGATAAAGAACACTGATTAAATCAATATACTTGGATGACACAATTACACAATTCATAGTACCACAGACAGTCAAAAGTGTGTTTTCTTAGAAGATCTGGTGTGTTTTGCCTCCAGGATGTCACGCAAGAGCATCCAGCAGAAGTCTCCCATCATGCCGGGGTTCCATTTGCCTTGATAGTTGCTCTCCATCTTTGTAATGTCTTGGTGGAATCTTTCTCCATGCTCATCACTCACCGCTCCAAGGTTTGGCGGGAAGAAGTTGAGGTAGGAATGGAGAAAATGAATCTTGAGTGACATTCAGCACCCCATATCCTCGTAAGACTTTAGCACAGGCTTGGTAATCTGGTATGCGTGTGTTACCAAGGAAGCCACTACAGACTGACTTGAATGCTTCCTATGCTCTCAGTTCCTTTAAGTTAAGAAGCTCCTCAAAATCAGTATCCTTCAGCACTTCTCGGATCTGAGGTCCGACAAAGATGCCCTCTTTGAGCTTAGCAGCACTAAGACCTGGCAACACAGTAGACAAGTGTTGGAAGGCAGCACCATTTTTGTGCAATACCTTCACGAAATTCTTCATCAAACCAAGCTTGATGTGAAGAGGAGGAAGAAGTACCTTATTCATGTCCACCAGAGGATTCTCCTTGAGGCTGTGTTCGCCAGGAACAAAAGTGCTTCTAGACCCCCAGTCTTTCTGCTTGTAATGCTGGGATACAGCTCAACTATCCCAGAGACAGAGAAAACAACAGTACTTTGTGAAGCCCGCTTGCATACCCATAAGAAGACAAATGACCTTGAGGTCCTCACACAGACTCCATTGGTACTCGCTGTACTTAATAGCTTCTAAAAGAAGATCCATATTGTCATAGGACTCCTATGACAGAGTGTGCAATGGGAATGCTGGGATATTTATTCCCGTTGTGCAGAAGAACACTCTTGAGACTTCGCTTGGAAGAGTCTATGAAAAGACGCCAGTCTGGAGGATTATGTGGCAAACCAAGGGACGTAAACAATCCAGGTATGTTTGTGCAGTAGCACAACTTGTTTTCCATGTCGAAAAAGGAAGCAAGTTCTGTGTTCCGATTCCTGAAACTGGTGATCCTTACATATTCCTGGACTAGGTTCCACTGTTTAAGCCGAGAAGCCAAGAGCTCTGACTGCTGTTTTGACAGATACAAAGATCATTCAGGTCTTCTTGCGTGATCCAGTGTGGCTCATTGCCACTTGTTCCTGAATATGTAGACTCAATATCTTCCAAAGATATTGACTCGGCAGAATCCTCCCTTGAAGGCATTTCTTCATCTGATGAGGAAAGAAGATCCTTATTTACTGGAGGTGTGGGTACAGGAAGATCATCTGAATGTGGAATGGGTCTCATAGCAGATCCAAGGTTGGGATATTTGATCTTTTTCCTAGAAGATGCATTGAAACCAGTTATATTAGTTAAACAAAAATAACAATCATCTGCGTGGTTTCGCGGCTCTCTCCAAAACATCGGGACTGCAAAATTGAAAGCCGCTTTCTTGCCATTAAACCATGCAGTTAGTCCATTGTAGCAGGGTTTACAACAGATGTGTGGAGCCCAAGACTTGTCCTGATCACCATTTTTACAGTCAAAATAGTGAAAGTAGGCGGTTCTGAGGAGTGAAGTTATGGTTCGACGCTGTGCAACTGTTGTGAAGTCTCCACACACGTAGCAGAAAGAATTGGCCTTGTTGAGGCATCCTCGACATTTTGACGTGCTTGAAGCCATTGGAGAATCTGAAAATATAACAAAGTAAAACTAAATGTGCATTTGAAAATGTAATACTAATATTTAGTAACCCAAAAGATGTGTAACACGATAGTTGAGGGACACCAACCTCCTGCGTCGCCTGCGAGACAACCTCTTCCAATGACTGCCAAAGTGTGGATTGAGACCTGCTACCTTAACTGTCAAAATCCGTCTTGATATATAACTATATATATATATATATATATATATATATATATATATATAATGTAATGCTATCACTTACATTTAGTGCATAATAACTAAAAAATAAGCCATAAGTGTCACAATATTAGAATTAACCCTGAATTCATATACACCTTTATGTACCGTATATGCACAAAATGCACACTATGCATATCTAAAAAACGGATTTCAAATTTGAATTCAGCTCCCTCAAATTAGGTAAAAACGGATATTTTTGTGCTTACCTCAATTTCTTTGTAAACCAGTGTTATTTAGTGTCATATCAAGGACACTCGTTGGAAGGGGGTCTTACCCCTCTACAGAGAAGCAGTTGGTGTATTCTACAGCCGGAGTGGTAGTACCTGATAGGGTTCCAGCTATGGGTACAACTGTTTAACTATTTAACTGTGTGCAAACAAATAACTGATGTTAAATTGAATTGCTACTGTTACATAGCAATACTTGGAATCATTTAACTATGTGTAAACGAATGAGTAATGTTGAATAGAATTATCGAATAGCAATACTTGAAACTTTTTAACTGTGAGCAAAATTGAATTACTGGTATAACATAGCCATAATTGGAACCATTTAATTGTGTGCAAATTAACGAACAGTGTTGAATGGAATTATTAGTGTAAAATAGCAATACTTGAAACCATTCAACTGTGTGCAAACAATAGCAAGATTTAATTGTGTACAACAAATTAGCTCTAACTTTTTAAAAATGGAATTACCTATAAACTAATCACTTATAAATCATATGTATAACCATTCAAACAAAAGATTGATATTGAATAGAATTATTCGTGTTTGATAGAAAGATTTGAAATCATTTAACTTATATGTAGACGATTAATAGATATTAAATAGAATCATTAAAGTTCTATGGGAATGCTTGAAATATTTAACTGTGTGCAAAGAAATGAGCTTTGGATTGTTTAAAAATGTTACCAACAAATGATATTGATATATGTATGAATCGGATTTGGCTTTGAATAATCTTCAAGAGTTGATATGCAATAAAACCCAACCAATCAACCAACCAACTTCACTCCGTGTGTGATTTGAGTTTTACTGTATGGAATTGTATGTTACATCTTTGTAATTGATGTAACTGGGTATCTTTTCTTCAAAGGAATGTTTAAACGTTCTACTTGCAGACAATATTCATTTACAGTAATTGTAACTTTGACAAGTTTTGCCGCAAATTGGACCAAACCACAAATTTGCTCACTATTTGTTAGGATTGTGTAACACAACAAACACAAAATTTTTCCTTAGATGAAGGTCTACTTTTTGTTGAACATTATCTTGTTTTTTTCACTAAACTATCGTCTGTGTTGCCCTATATTCTTGTGAAATATCGGTGTTTTTAATTTCATCACATAAATAGTGACGTGTCCATAAGAGAGTGAAGCTCGGATATCCTTTCTTTATGGTTGGCAAATCATGATGTCCTATTTTTTCCAAGCTTAGGCACCTTTCCAAGTTATTGCAGATGACAGTGAACTGTTGAATGGCTTGATTTCAGTCTTTTAGTTAATCATTCAGTCGAAATAGCAGTTAAACACAACGAAACTACTTTATTGTGACACACATGGCGCACCCCCGGCTAATGTCCGAGTTTGAGTTGGCACTTTAATACAAATGGGTATAATTTTACATTTATGCATAGAAAAATAGACAGATAGATAAATGGAGATAATGGAAGATTTGCGATAGATCAACAGACGTCCATCTCAGGAAAAAAAGAGAGGAGACTTTATCGAAAATGTTGATCCAAGTCTTTACTGTTGATCCAAGTCTTTACTGTCTCATGAAACGTGATTATTAATATTTACAGATATATCTTAGTAGTGCAGTAGTGGTCACACAATGTTTTCGTTTAATCTTTTTTTTACCACAAATTTTCCTTTAATTTTCTGTAATAAAAATAAAAAAATAAAAATGTATCTCTGTTGTTCAGATTCGTATTTGGAAAATGTTCAGTTCCAATAATTATATAAACACCATCTTTGCTCACTCGTGGCCAAATAGTTGGATTATCATTATTACATCATCATCTCAAAGTTATCTGATTATCATTCCTGGAGATCAAGTAAAAACTGATCTAATCTCTAATAATCACTTTAGTATCCTATCATATTTAAGCAGTGCTGTAGTCTGGATTGTTTCGATTCTCCATCGATCTTCCAATTCCATTATCCTCTTTCTAGTTTCACTGAGATCGTTCTAAGTGCATCTATGACTATGAACACTACTTATGTTTACCAGCATTTACAGTTCTTTTCTCAGCTTCTCCTTTTCTTTTAGTTGTGAAAATACACTTGTGGCCTCTCATAAGCTCACTGATTTCCCTACGTTGTGATCGGTTTTCTTGAACATGAAGATGGCGCGTCGATGTTGGTCGAAACTGCATAAACAAGGGACAGGTTTCATTAAGAAACTAAAGAAAATGACTGAATCATTATGACAACAAGAAATGAATGAAAACGATCGTCTTAGACGATCGTTTTTATTCATTTCATGAATAAAAATGTTTTTATTGACGTGTTGGGTCGGGTCTTAATATCATCACTTTCTAGGGGTTTACTAGCAACTTGGCACAATATACTGCTTCACTTGAACTCTTAAATTAAAACGTTAGCTTCTAACTGACCGACTGACTTGCCGAAAAGAACAGTCGAATATATTGTAAATCCAGACTGGAAAAGGTCTTTTGCCCACACAACAGGCCGTGATTCTTTAAAAAATATTAAAACTGTGATTTAACAAAATTCCCCATAGGCGAAAAAGACATTTATTACTTCCGTAAATTCTTATTAGCCAACAAAATTTTTATTAGCCTCCCCTCCGAAAATTTTCATTAGCTACCCCTCCGAAAATTTTCATTAGCCTCCCCTCTGTAAATTTTTATTAGCCTCCCTTATTTTTATTAGTCTACAAAATCTGATGGTGGGAGAGTTCCCGTGGCGTAATGGCTAACGTGTGGGAAATATTGTAAACCCCGAAAAGCCAGGTTTAATCCTACGTTTTGTAAAAGAATAAACCGCACTTCACCAGCAGTAGAGATTTAGGTGAGAGGTTTTGAAGAAAGGGACGAACGACTTATACATGCAACAAAATTTATATACAGCAACAACAACAATAAACAGGGTTTTACACCAAATGGAATAAACAACGAATTGGAAGAGTTCACAAAAGAGAGTTCAAGGAAGAGTTCAAGGTGTAATATAAAGTAAGGTTTGTTGTGAAGGTTGTAAGGTTTTGTAAAGGTGTTTGAAGGTATGTGAAGGGTAAAGTAGGTTTGATAAGGTTTTTGGGTAAAGTAGTAGGTAAAGTGAGTAAAGTAGTTGGTTTGCAGATAAAATGCCTGCTGGAACTTAACTGTGTGTGTCCCGTTCCTTTTAACTTAGCACGTGCGTTCGTCGCTCTTGGGTCCCGGGTGGTGGGAGGTACCAAAATAGGTATACCGTCAAGGGGCTGCTATGAAAGGTACCTGATGCTAACAGTTGTGGGACTGGAACCAAAAGAGGGAGAATCTCCTGTGGGGCTCTTTTTTATAATGGACGCCACGTGACCCCAAGGGGCTGCTGCTGAAAGGACCTGCTGCTGCTGCTGTTCGGTGAAACAGGATCACCAGTTCCTTACTAAAATTTCTACAAACGAAGTTGTTAGTGAGTTCGAACTTCAGTTGCTCTATTACTTTCACTTTCGTATTAATACCCTTGGAAAAGGCATGAGCCTCCTTATCCCCTATCGCTGGGGGGATATGAGGGTTCATAGTACACTACAGTTCTCCTACAAGCATTGCTTTAGCATTAAATAACGAATGCTATACCATTAAATAAGGAAACCAAACCAACTCAACCCTGACGTGTAAGATCATATAATTATCAAAGCCACGATTCTTAAGAAGCCACTGATTAATTGAGATATTTCAATACATTTTATTACCAATTTCTGTGTCTATCACAATACACGGTGGTAAAAACATATGACTGAGCGTCTGCCTTAGACATTTTCTGTAACTCATCAAAAGTATGCCCCTTGGTGTGCCATCACATACCTTCTTTAAGCAATTTTCCCATTTAGTCATTAATTGCAACACACACACACACACACACATACACACACACACACACACACACACACACACACACACACACTAAGATAAAGAAATAATGTTACAAAATAGATAGGGGAAATCTATTTTTGATATATAGTAAAGTATTCAAATTAAATTCTGAGCCGTTAAACGCGTGGAAATATAGAACGTATCGATCAATATGATAGACGGTTATTGAACTCGAGGTCAATCACGATTCTCATTGGAAGGTTTTTATTAGGTGACCAAAACGGTTCCAGAGTTGGTGACAATCATTTTCTGCTGTGGCCTAAGCAGGAATCAGTCAGAGCAAGATGAAGCATCGGCAGCTCAGGTGTTTTTCACTGACTAATTTACTAAGAAATAAAATTTGAAATGTGCACATGAAATTGTGGTCGTGTTTTCAGTCATCATATCAGCAGAGAAGAACTTAGAATAACTGGGGATGCCGATAGAGGATAATGAACAAAGATGACGACACGAAGCGTCAAGACGACTGACTGGAAAAGGAGGTAAATGAAAAGATAATAGCTGACTGATCGTAAAGTAAAGCCCATGTACATGGAATGGTCGTAGAGTAAGGACCCTGAAGGTTATATACCAATAAACCATACTTAGCTTACGTTAACACAGTGTCTGCTTCGTTTTTTTCCATTCGAAGAACTTGTGTAGTTTGTAATGTGTAAAGTTCTTTCCCTTGATGCGCGGATTCAGTCTGGATTCAGATCGTCGGTTCAAAGGTCACAATAGGTATACTAAGAAAAACAAATAGTGGAACAATAAGAGGAAAATGAAGGCCTGAATGAATAAGTGACAATAAACTAACCTTCAAACATTTCTAGGGAAGAGTCATCTACACATGCCATTCCAAAATTTCGCACTTACCTCCAAAAAATTTAATCAATAAATAAGCTAAATAGAATTTCAATTGAAATTGAAATTTCAATCACTCTCGAAATGAAAAATCATGGATAAATTTTAACCATCCCAAAACAATAAGGATTCCGAAATTTCACACTAGTCTGTAAAAAGAAAATCAACCATCGAAAAAAGGAAAAATAACTTGCAGAAATTTTAACCACCTCTGAATAGGAAGCGTCAAACATTTGCCTCCGCCCCCACCCTGCCACAATAACAAGTAAACCTGGGAGAATTTCAAATAAAAAATATCATGTGGAATTTCAACCAGCTCCGAACAGGAAGCGTAGTCACACCATCTGCCAATTCAAAAAAATTAGATATAAAAAAAACCTGGACAAATTCTATCTACACCCAGTTGATGGGACGGTCGACAAATACCCCGCGCCCACTCCTTTCACTCTTTGATCGGCCGTGTTCAGGCCTGTATAGATCTGGTTGGGTATGTTATGGTTGTAGTGGTGTTGACCGGCATCCTCGAGCCCCTGGGGCCCGTACCCCCAGACTTTTACCCTCATTGGAGGAGTTAGGTTTATCGCCGTGCGCCCGAGGCGCCCCTTTTAGAGGAATGCCAACGGGGTCCGCGACGTTTTTGGACCCGCTGGGCGCATCTGGACTCTGGCCCTGCACCCGGAATCACCTTAAAAAAGGCCTTGTGCCACACTCGTCCGTCTGGTGGGACATTCGTCAAATATCCCTCGATCAGCCACTGCTTTTCAGCGGGCTGTCTGGCTTTCGTGCCGGACAGTCAATGCTCCATGGCAGATTCCATGGCCGAAAGGCCGCCGGTTTCATCTGGGCCACCTTCGAGTGGGCTAGCTGCATCATTGACACCTTTGTCATCCTTGGATCTTGCTGTCCAGTTTAAGCTATAATCAGGCATATGTGCCTGGACCCAGATTTGGATCCAAGTCCAGCTAAACTCATCAGGCCCACATTGCACTAAGTGGGCCAATGACCAGCTTAGTCAAGCAGGACTCGAGCTTTGGCTCGTTCCTGACTTTCCCCTCCCCTAAATCCCCACTATAATCCACCTTCGGGTCATTGACCTTGTGTCAAGTCCTGTCTGGTGGGAGGCAGGGACAAATATCAGCTTGGTTAGATACTGGGCACCTCGGAGAGTGTAATGGTTAGCAAGCTTGACGAGCAAACCTTCACAAGTGAGTTCGATTCTCATCGGGTGCTCCATTCATACGGCCACATCTAAGCAAAAAGCTTAGTGAATTACAGCTTGATTAGTAACTGACTAGTGCTAACCTTGCACATCACAACAACCCGAAAGAAGAAGTGTCAAAACACCTGATCTTCTAATTATAGTTCTACACCCATGACCTCCAAATGCCCAGATTTAAAAAAAAAAAAAAAGCACGAAATATCCAAGTTAGTCAATATCAGCAATTTAGTGGTAGAAAAATTGATATTGTTTACAACATTTTACTAGAATGTTCTACTAATGGGACATGAAAAAACTATTGTCGCAAGTGTATTTTTTTACATCAGGTTGATTTCCCTTCATATTTGCTGGATAAACGAGACAGACATCAAAACTTCAAAAACGACATTCAATGATTTAGCAATTTCCTTTATATTAAGAGGTCCACAGATTGGTGACAATCCAGCTGGACATATTGTTGTTCCCAATACATGAAGAATATTCGATTAGCTTGTTTAGAGCTACCGACACAGCTAGTACAACAACAGTATTAGAAATACTATAAAGAATTTAACTCACTCAAAAAGCTGCCTCTTCGTCAAATCTCTCTCGTCTTCTTCTTTAAATCATCTCATATTCTCTTACCTTCTTGTATCAAAAATACAAGATGCTCATTGACAAGAAATTTTCGCTTGTTGGTAATTGGATTATTTTTCCTACATATTTCTCATTCTTCACCTTAGAAATATTAAATAAATCTATTGTTATAAAAAGTGATTTCTACTAATTTACACTGTATTCGATTATTAACCTAATGGTCTTTACTGTTTCAGCGTACAGTCATATCTATCCAATTAAAACATTAAAATATTTTTGTTGTCAGGAACATTCTTGTTTTGTAATAAATCTTAACCATAAAATCACTTTCTCAGTCGGCTGGGGTGGATGTAGAAGGCACCGACTGCTTCCCCGACCCAAAGAGTGTCCTAGATATGACATTAAACAATCTGATGGTGAGGTTCCTGTAATGCTGGAACTTTGGGGAATGTGGAATGCCCCTTCATTGTCATTGCTCCCAGGTCCATTCTGGCCCGGAGTGGTAGTTCCTGTGGGAATCAATAAAGTTAAGTAAAACGAAGATAAAACAAAATTAAATTAAAAATAAATGCAAAAATTCAGAAACTCCTAGAAGCCCCTAACAGGAAAAGGAGCGACTCATGCGCTAAGAAGGAACCCTTTCGGCGAAAGAAAGAAACCTGTTCTCTTTCAGCAGTGACCAGCGGAGTGACAGCATCTAAATCTTTTTGTTACTGGTGGAAGGCACCATGTGTCCGTATTTAGACAACACACTGGCTAACCTTTCCACTAGTAGCAGCCGTCTCTTTTACCAACGACCCAAGACTAAAAACACCAATTAATGGAGTCATCAAAATCACAACTTAGACACCATATAATGGACTTAACAATGACAACTGAAAACACCGGATTTAGACATATCTTCCCAAAAGCGTCCAACACATTTTTAACGCCTTAAATACCAAATTTGGACATATATACCCAAGAACGACTAACACATTTTAACACTTTGACTGAGAGACGCAACCATTTCATTTGTATTCAGGAAGAATTTCTTCACCCTCTGAAGGTAAAATATTAAAGATATCTGGGCCTCCTATCATCTCTTCCTGTCTTCTTTCATATAATTACTTTGTAGCTTTCACATACAAGAAGTTAAACCAGCAAGATAAAGTGGGGTAAGAATAGAATAACCCAGAATGGAGTCAGATAGCAAACAACAACATAAATTATCTTGAAACTCCATACACCTGATAGGGCCCTATCTATGTGTTAAATAAAATTAAACTGTGTACTGAATTGTGTGACGAGGAAATATGACACCCTCATACATTTGCCGGGTTATGGGGAAAGGAGGTGTGACACGCTAGCTATCAGACGATGATAGTACGTAGTAAGTAGAATTAGCAGTGGAAAGAGGGTCCGTCTCTCTTCAATCCTCTCTATTAGTACAAGCTGACGTGGGCATGGGAGAACCTCACTCCCTATTAGCCATGTGTGCGTCAGCGGAGAAGCAGACCTGCGACCATGATTGTTACTGAGGAAGAAACCGCCAAAAAGCCAGCACGTGGTAAATTTTCAAACTACGGAAGTTAAGCAGTTGCTGTTCCTTCGTCGAAGGGTAAAGACACATAATGAGTTGCCGTTTATTCGTCGAAGGGTGAACATATTTTTCGTTGAAAAACTAAGAACATAATTTGGGATATGGAAGAAACCCAAATTCCAAAGTCATGCCGTGCTGAGAACACTGAGAGAAAAGAAAAAGCTTCTCCTTAGAATGAGCTCAAACTCTGAGGTATGGTGAGCCCCGTTAAACGAATACCCAAAGAAAAGACTTGTCCACGATGAAAGAGACGATAATTAATCTTGGTCTTATCTGAAATAAGACGTGTATCCTTCTACCAACGTGTTATGGAAACCCAATAATGAGAGGAAAAAGAGAAAAGAATAAACTCCACAGAGTCCCAAGTAAGTGAACATAAAATTAAAGTACATTCAAATTTATCTTGCTGTATTCATGCTGACGTGAATAAAGACAAATTACGGGAGGAAAGAATAACTCTGATAAGATAGTGGAGAAAGAAGAGGGAATATCCCCCTAATGATAAACTTGAGATTTGGAGCACGAGCTCTACCATTAAATCCCAAAAGTCTGAAGGAAAGCGGAACGTGCCTACCGCTGTCGAACTATATTTTCACCTTCCGCCATTAAATGGTGACCAGGTATTTGAGGGGGTAAGCTAGCCAGTTAGCTGTGTTGACTTTTAATAATTCACCTATAACCCATCTGGTGGCTTTAAAATGTGGTTCAGCAAGGGAATTGGTGATATCTGTGACATTAAATAGCGTCGGAAAACCACAGCCAACGTCTGTGCCCTGCGTTAATTGGTGGACTTGGCCGGAACGAACAGCACCCTGCAAGCCTGCTGGGCACATGGCGACGTAGTAATTGTTTGAAATAGAACTGTTTTTGACATTGAAACTGCATACTTATGCTAAACTGAACTGTTTGAAATAGAACTGTTTTTAAATAGAACTAAACTGTGTACTTATGCTAAACTGAATTGTTTGAAATAGAACAGTTTTGACATTTAACTGCGTGTAAACAAAAACTATACTAAACTGAATTGTTTGAAATTTAATTCTGCGTTAAATGACCCGAAAAGGGTCGATACGCTGTAAAACAAAACAACCAACCAACCATAAAATCATGTATTTCATAAACAGATAAGAATAATAATAATAGCAGCACAAAAGTACGCCATAAGGATCCATTATGTTAAAGCGAAAATTGATCAGACGCAGCAGAATAGTCAGTGTAGGTTAAGTGGTGATAGAGACGAATAATCACATATTAAGCGAATGCAGCAAACTTCCGCAAAGGGAGTATAAGATTATACACAATGGGACTGAGAAAGGTGATCCACCGGGAATTAGGTAAGAAATTGATATTTGACCATACTGCCAAAGGGTACATGCAAAAGCCTGAATCCGTCCTGGAACATGAGACGCACAAAATTCTCTGAGATACAAACGGGTCACCTAATCTCAGACAGAAGGCCAGACCTAGTGATAATTAATAAAAATAAAAATCTTGCCGTCTAGTGAAATTTAACGTCTCGGCGGACTACAAATAAAACGAAAAGAAGGTGGCGGTGGTATCAGTTGTAATTAGTGCACTTGGTCAGGAGGCTAGAAAAGTTGGAAATCGGAAGACGAGCTGGGACCATCCAAACTACCGATTTGAGATTTACTGCCACTCAGACAGTAGTAAACAGCCAACATCTAACGCTGGTGTGAAAAACTCACAATAGGTAATGTAATGATAAGTGAGAAGAGAAACGATTTAAGTGGTAACAAAATATAAAAAGCTTGCCGCTAATTTTTTATTTATCACAGTTGATATGCTGAAAATTGTCAGTAAATATCTTTGTCACACTTTCGAAGTAATATTTGATGTTTTCTTTTTTTAAATCTAAAATTAATCTATATTAAATTAAATCAATTATATCAAATTAATGTATATTAAAATTTATATATATATATATATATAGTGAGAGGGAAAAGCAAAGGGAAGAAAGGAGAAAAAAGTGGGAAAAGGATATCATTTATACGCTTTATTGTATAAATGAAAAATAATAAAATGTAAAGGATTTGGAATACTTGAACTGCTTAGCAAAAATCAGTCATTGACGAATACCACAGCTATCAGTTATAAGCCAATTCAAGCACCAAGTAGAAGCTTAAATAAGCCGAACAGCTTTTTTTCTTTTAAATAAAAGGTGACCAATGAACTTTTACTGATTAAATTAACTTTGTAAATTTAAAACCGAATGTTTTTTGTGACCTGCTTAAGTGTCTTCTTGTTTGTAAGAGTACCTGATCACATCTGTGACAGGAGCACAGATAATAATCAACCACAGGGTCTGGTATAGCTATAGTATGCTACCCATGAAAAAGGAAAAATTAAAAATTAAAACCTGATTCAACGTGGGACCGAGACTACAGGTCTGAGTGTCATGATCAGATGGTGTTCCCTTGATAGCCAACAAGGAGGACCCGTTCAGCATCCTGCAGATGTTGGCTGTTCTAATTTCAGGTACACAAACAACGACCAAAACAACAATTCAACTGACAGATACCAACAGAAAAAAAATGAACAAGAGAAAACGAAAACATACTTCACTGTTATTTTAAGAGCAATCCTTAACAAAGAGGGAAAAAAAGCATAAAAATTTGGGCAGAATCCACTAGAATTATGATCCGCTAGAAAGGTTGATTTTCTGGCGATGAGATACTAGAAATGTGTGAATAATAAGAAAGAATATGAGCAAGATCCCCTTACCCGAATGGAAACACAAAACGGACTGAAAAGCAAGATACTGAAAACCAAAATACCACACACCCTAAAACCACAAAACAAATGTTAACGTGAGAATACAAAATAAATGTAGAATTAATGAAGAAAATCACGACTGAAAAGAAGACTACATTACTATCCCTCAGAAACCAAGACTAGAAAAAAAGTCACGGTAGAAAAAAAGTCACGGTAGAAATCGAAGAGGTAAACATATTACCTTATATTCCAACGCGTAATATCACCGAACTAAACCAGCGAAACTAGTTTGTGATAAATTAGGAATTCAACTAAGGAACCTGAACAGAAATACAAAACAAAGATGGGAAATTAGACTAGAAAGACAGATGCAGAAATTGCTACAACAAGCAAAAGTGCTAAGAAAAGAATAACACGTGAGGATACGTTGGAATGAAAAAACAAAAAAACAAAAACAAAACTAGCTGACAATGTAAATCGAAGAGATAAATCAAAAGATTTTGGCGAAAGAAGGGAAACTTAAAAGATACCGAGACAAGGTAAAGCAATACAAACAAAGCAGGATATTCCAAAATAACGAAAAAAAATTTGCCTTTAAGTAAATGAGGAATGCACGAAGATAAACCAACAACCGGACGCAAAGGGAGCAAAACAGTTTTTGAAAAAAATATAGAAACAGAAAGAACATAAAAGAAAGGCCGAATGGATAAATAACATGGAAAGAGAATTACAAGGACTCGAAGACTTTGAAGCGGAAATGCTCCTGGAATCACTCGGAGCAAAACTGAAAAAAAGTAGCGAATTGAAAAACGCAGATCATAATAGCATAGATGGATTCTAGTTTTTAAAAAGCTTTATGCCCATCCACAACGGACTGGTTCTTGAACTGAGTAGGTGCCTAGAAAAAGGAAAATATATCCGAATAGATGATAAAAGTGAAGACTATTCTGATTCAGAAAAACCTCAAAAAGGAACCATCCCAGCAACTGTTATGACACAGCACAGATAAGGTCGGAGATTGTTTTCCGGAGAACAAAAAGTATTCCACAAGGAAACAAGAAGAACTGGTGATTTAGGGTACATTGATCAGCACATCCTGAAAGAGAGCAAAGTTAGGCGGGAAATATAGCCACTTGTTGATTGACTACAAAAAGGCCTATGATATAGTCCTGCAAAGCTGGATAGTAGATTGTCAAAAAATGTACAAGATATCCAACAAAGTCATAAAATTTATCAGAGAAACCATGAAAAAATAGAAAGTGGAATTGACTGTTGGAGGGAAATCTTTTGCAGAAGTAAAAATCCAAAGACGTATCTTTAAGTGAGATGCGCTTTCGCCATTATTATTTGTAACAGCAATGATGCCACTAACTTACATAGGAAATGTACTGGGTGCTACAAATTTACTTAATCGCAACAAAAGTTTAATAACCTTATGTACTTTGACGACATCAAAATGTTCGCAAAAAATGAAAAGAATTCGAGACTGATACAAACAATTAGAATGTATAGCCATGATATAGGAATGGAATTTGGCTTAGGAAAACGCGCCATGCTCACAATGAAAAGTGAAAAAAGACTACGAAAGGAATAGAAGTGCCAAATCAAGAAAGAATCAGAACGCTTGCAGAAAAGGGAAATTTCAATTCCTTTGAAATATTGGAAGTGGGCATCATCATATAAGCGGAAAAGAAAGAAAAAGTAAAAAATAACTACCTTAGACAAACGAGAAAACTTCTGTGGCAGAAATCTCATCAAAAGAAAAAGCATCTGATCAGTCCCCCTTTGTGAGATACTCCGAACCATTCTTAAAATGAACAAAGGAAGAACTCAAACAAATGAACCAGAGGACAAGAAAGTTGATGATGATGCACATCCGAAAGATGACATTGACAGACTATATGTGTCAAGAAAAGAAGGAGGAAGATGACTCACTAACATTAAAGATAGCATGAATGCATCAATACGAGGAACTAAAGACAACATTAAAAAGAGCAAAGAAGTACAGCGGACAGTTACAACACTGTCAACCATAATTAGAAAACAGAAATGGAGTAAAAACAACTGCTTAGGTATTTCAACCAACAAACTAACAAATTCTCCCTCGAGAAGAACTGGATATGGCTACGAAAGGAAAACCTTAAGAAAGAAACTGAATTTCTAATAGCAGCATTAAACAAAACCATAAGGTCACAACAAAATAGGCACAACGAGAGATTCATGTGTTGCAGACAATGCACAATGAGTAGATATACAGGCAGTATGGCGAGGTGGATACGTCATACATTGTATAGTTTGGATCTGTCTGCCTAAAATCATTCGATTTTGTAACCTTGAAAATGATGTTATGAGATCGAATTGCCATTGTTGAATAAATTTTCTGAATGCTTAGCTGGAGTATTTCGGTCCATTGTCACTGACAAGCCTGGTAGGAATACAATGTTATGCGAATATTTGTTTCATTGTCATATTGCTTATACTCTGGTTTGTCATTTTGCGTATGAGAGGGAATTTGCTATAGTAATTACCAATTATTATGTATTTATAGTCGTTAAAGTTAAATAAATGACTTCCCATGCTCGATTAGGAATATCAAGTGGTTTGAGAGTTTCCTTTGATTTTGCAGGAAAGTTTTCCTATGTCACCTGGTCTGCCACTGAGAGGAGAGAAATAAGAAATTTCCCCTACCCCTCCGTGTTTGAATTGACAGGCCCCAAAGGTTGACCGTTAAAAGAGGAAATTAGAATTTGGGTCAAGCTATCTGCACTCCATAACCTCAACCGGGTGGATAGAGAAGGGGACATAGAGGTCCGTATAGTTGTCCGAGTGAATCGCCTGACAGGGAGAGGAAGAAGAAAGAGGCCAAATGATTGGCCAGAACCCTAAAGCCGGAAGTAGCACCCTTTTCGTCAAAGGAAATAGGAATAAAGAATTCAGTTTTAGGATGGAGGTCGCCGTGAAAGGACGGGCGAATCTCATGCCAAAACTCCGGGCGAAGAAACAGAAATAGAGTTCTTGGATAGGAGATAACCGATGCCTTCAAGCTGGGCTCTACAGAATCACGCTAGTCCGTTAAATAAAATACTCTGCGAAGAAACCCGTCGAAAAAGCTTAGTAAACCTTAAAACCGTTTTCTCCTTCCACCCTTCCTAAGTATTGCAATTGTATGCTCTCCCTCTCAATTTAAAGAAAGAAGCATATAGAGAATTTCATGCATTAAGAAAAGAAGAGAAATGGAATGAAAAGATTCATTTCATAAACTCTAAACATATGAATGGACTTTGCTACCTTTTCAAGGTTCAAGAGTAAAGACAGAAAAGAGAGAAAAGAAAACGAAAGAAAGACATTTGATATTGTCTGCTGCTAATATAGCTAGCACCTTAAATATTGTTCGGTCCGCACGTATTAAAAACCTTGTTATATTTTAAAAGTCCCCTCGAGTCGAAATTTATTCGTTGTGTTGTTTGCCTATCGAGTTGCCTTCTTTTGCATGTTCCTTTTCAGCTTCATTCGCTTCAATTTATTCTCGCTAAATGTCCCATTCGCCTTTAAAAATATTACTCGGGCAATTGGAATCGCCGACTACAAATAATCATATTTTATTTCAACCTAGAGATCCATATCCTCCGTTATCCTGGGGGTAGGAAGACGAAGTGGTCTGGTGTGTGGGTGTGTAACGTGAAATTTGGAAACCCCTTGCCAGCGGCGGTCAGTCTAGCCCCAAGTTAACCCCCACATTATCTGCCAGTTCCCATATGCCTGAGAAAGGACTCTTAACTAGGACTTATTCTACGAGGGATCAAGTACCAGACTGCTCCGACTTCACACGTGCGAAAAATAAACTTCCGTTCTGGGATAAATATTTAATGTCACGTCACATCTAGCATATTGAACACCTCCTGATCATGTTTTCAATAACGACATTGATTTCCTTCCCGTGTACAACATCAATATATTGAAAGCGTGTCTTCTTAATGTTTGATGGCTGTAATAAAATTGGTCCAGTATGGTTTTCTTTTGATTTTCTGGAACCAAAATTCTTGGTCGTTTTAGAAGGATATCGTCGTTGACAGAGAGTTTATCTTTGTTGGTCCTTTAGTGTTATAATGGTTTGTTTCCATAACACTATAAATTAATTGACAATACAAATAAATAAGGAAACTTCTTTTGAAAATACAACAATGAAAGGTTTATTATAGTAGCGGAAGTAAACTTAAGTTAGAGTGAGAAAAGGTTCTTTTTCGTATCGCCGGTTTGTATCCGTTGGTTCTTGAGTTTGTAGGAAGTGTGTGTCACTGTAGCAAGTAGCTCGTGTGACTGACCGCAAGGCTGGTTCTTTTGTGTGTGTAGCTAGTAGCAGCGTGTTTTTCTGTGAAGGTCGTCCATGTGGAATGTCCGTGGCAGAGGATGCGAGAGAGGTCTGTCTTGGCTGCTAACTAGGTGCTCACTAACTTGTCGTGACTTCCAAAAAGGGTTAGAAAAATAGTTCTAGAGAAGAAAAAGGAATCAATGCCCTCTGCCCCTGATTGGTCAGTGTGTGGTCGAATCACTTGGCGGGGCATTGATTCGTGAGAGGAAATAGATCTGTGACTGCTAGTCTAATAGGAACGTACTGGAAGTTGTTGCATTGTTATTTTGAAACTGGTTGAGAACTGGATCTTATTTCATTTTCCTTGTCATTCAGGCGTTCGTTGTTGAATCTCACACGATCGATTCTAACATCAATTTCAAATATGTCCTTTTTAATACTGGGAAGGCAGCTTACTGTATCTGTTAATGTCATTTCTTTCCTTGGTCTGTATTCTCTGTGTATCTGGTATTCTTGTCGTTTGAATATCATAGGTTGTAGTCTGATGGGTGCACTAACCAGTGCTTTTTATAGTATCATAACCAGTGGATTGTGATCAGTGAGCACCCTCAATTGACAGCTGTAGAGGTATGTATGGAATCATTAGACTCCGAATACAATTACTCTCTTTCTATACAAACATTGCGTCCTTTCAGACTTGCGTCTGTTTGTAAAGTCGGAATATTGCTCATGTCGAAATAACTAATGGTTGAGTTTTGGCTAATTTCAGTTTCCAGATTTTCGAAGCATTGGCTGTGGAGTTCTTCCCACTGAAACGTCGCTTCTTTCTTTAATAGGTTTCTCAGAATGTATGTCTTGTCCACCAGGTTTGAAATAAATGGTAACAAGTAGGTAAGAAAACTGAGGAATTCTTGTAATTCTTTGTTGTATGTTGGAGGTGTCTTATTCCTTGGGTCATTGACCTTCTCGGAGTCTGGACAAACATCATTTTCACTGTATACCATGCCAAAAAAGATATACTTTTGGACCTGATTGAACAATTTCTTGAGTCGAGCACTCAGACATTCATTCTAGCTGCTAGCGTAGATATGGGCAAAATTTTGTCATACTTTTCTTGTGATTTGTCATAGACAGAACATTATCAGTAATTCCTGCTATACGATCAACTTGTGTCAGGATTTGATCCATACTTATTTGGAAAATGTCCTGAAATACACTCAATCCAAATCTTAATCTCTGGAAGCAGTATCTTTCATAGGGTGACTGGAATGTTTTTAACAACTGAGAGTCTCTATCCAGATGTATAGACCAGTAACCGGATTTGGCATCCAGTTTGAAAAATATCTTAGCACTTGCAAAGTGATGCGATAGCTCTTCCGTTGTAGGAAACTTGTTATGTGGTCTTTTGACTGCTCTGTTTAGACACCTTAGATCGAAACATATTCTAAGACTTCCATCCTTTTTGTGTGAATAGGCTAGGCTTGAAACCCTACCACTTTTCTGATGAGGTTTTTTCTATGTTCTCAAGCTCCTTTTTTATGGTGTCTTTTAATTCGATTGGAGTTTTCCTAAGTGGATCAATATACGGTTCCTTGTTCTCATTAACAGTTTCACAAATCTTGATATAGGTATATCTCGACGAGTTCATTAATTTTATTGATTTTAGTTATTACAGGAGTTTGTTGTGTGTTTTGGTGGGTTGTGTTTTTCTTTTCTTTCATGTGCAGTGTAATATTATAAATTAAAGTTGTTCTATAGAAGGTTGTCCTAAAACTAGTGATCCTTGTATATCCACTATGTAGAATGTGTTGTTGTGTTGCTTGAACAGTTGTTTTTGCATGGGATGTTGTTGTGTTGCCTGAGCAGTTGTTTTTGCGTGGGATGTTGTTGTGTTGCCTGAGCAGTTGTTTTTGCATGGAATGTTGTTGTGTTGCCTGAGCAGTTGTTTTTGCATGGAATGTTGTTGTGTTGCCTGAGCAGTTGTTTTTGCATGGAATGTTGTTGTGTTGCCTGAGCAGTTGTTTTTGCATGGAATGTTGTTGTGTTGCCTGAGCAGTTGTTTTTGCATGGAATGTTGTTGTGTTGCCTGAGCAGTTGTTTTTGCATGGAATGTTGTTGTGTTGCCTGAGCAGTTGTTTTTGCATGGGATGTTGTTGTGTTGCCTGAGCAGTTGTTTTTGCATGGAATGTTGTTGTGTTGCCTGAGCAGTTGTTTTTGCGTGGAATGTTGTTGTGTTGCCTGAGCAGTTGTTTTTGCATGGAATGTTGTTGTGTTGCCTGAGCAGTTGTTTTTGCGTGGAATGTTGTTGTGTTGCCTGAGCAGTTGTTTTTGCATGGAATGTTGTTGTGTTGCCTGAGCAGTTGTTTTTGCATGGAATGTTGTTGTGTTGCCTGAGCAGTTGTTTTTGCATGGAATGTTGTGTTGCCTGAGCAGTTGTTTTTGCATGGAATGTTGTTGTGTTGCCTGAGCAGTTGTTTTTGCATGGGATGTTGTTGTGTTGCCTGAGCAGTTGTTTTTGCTTGGAATGTTGTTGTGTTGCCTGAGCAGTTATTTTTGCATGGAATGTTGTTGTGTTGCCTGAGCAGTTGTTTTTGCATGGAATGTTGTTGTGTTGCCTGAGCAGTTGTTTTTGCATGGAATGTTGTTGTGTTGCCTGAGCAGTTGTTTTTGCATGGAATGTGGTTGTGTTGCCTGAGCAGTTGTTTTTGCATGGGATGTTGTTGTGTTGCCTGAGCAGTTGTTTTTGCATGGAATGTTGTTGTGTTGCCTGAGCAGTTGTTTTTGCATGGAATGTTGTTGTGTTGCCTGAGCAGTTGTTTTTGCATGGAATGTTGTTGTGTTGCCTGAGCAGTTGTTTTTGCATGGAATGTTGTTGTGTTGCCTGAGCAGTTGTTTTTGCATGGAATGTTGTGTTGCCTGAGCAGTTGTTTTTGCATGGAATGTTGTTGTGTTGCCTGAGCAGTTGTTTTTGCATGGAATGTTGTTGTGTTGCCTGAGCAGTTGTTTTTGCATGGAATGTTGTTGTGTTGCCTGAGCAGTTGTTTTTGCATGGAATGTGGTTGTGTTGCCTGAGCAGTTGTTTTTGCATGGAATGTTGTTGTGTTGCCTGAGCAGTTGTTTTTGCATGGAATGTTGTTGTGTTGCCTGAGCAGTTGTTTTTGCATGGAATGTTGTTGTGTTGCCTGAGCAGTTGTTTTTGCATGGAATGTTGTGTTGCCTGAGCAGTTGTTTTTGCATGGAATGTTGTTGTGTTGCCTGAGCAGTTGTTTTTGCATGGAATGTTGTTGTGTTGCCTGAGCAGTTGTTTTTGCATGGAATGTTGTTGTGTTGCCTGAGCAGTTGTTTTTGCATGGAATGTGGTTGTGTTGCCTGAGCAGTTGTTTTTGCATGGGATGTTGTTGTGTTGCCTGAGCAGTTGTTTTTGCATGGAATGTTGTTGTGTTGCCTGAGCAGTTGTTTTTGCATGGAATGTTGTTGTGTTGCCTGAGCAGTTGTTTTTGCATGGAATGTTGTTGTGTTGCCTGAGCAGTTGTTTTTGCATGGAATGTTGTTGTGCTGCCTGAGCAGTTGTTTTTGCATGGGATGTTGTTGTGTTGCCTGAGCAGTTGTTTTTGCATGGAATGTTGTTGTGCTGCCTGAGCAGTTGTTTTTGCATGGGATGTTGTTGTGTTGCCTGAGCAGTTGTTTTTGCATGGAATGTTGTTGTGTTGCCTGAGCAGTTGTTTTTGCATGGGATGTTGTTGTGTTGCCTGAGCAGTTGTTTTTGCATGGAATGTTGTTGTGTTGCCTGAGCAGTTGTTTTTGCATGGGATGTTGTTGTGTTGCCTGAGCAGTTGTTTTTGCATGGAATGTTGTTGTGTTGCCTGAGCAGTTGTTTTTGCATGGAATGTTGTTGTGTTGCCTGAGCAGTTGTTTTTGCATGGAATGTTGTTGTGTTGCCTGAGCAGTTGTTTTTGCATGGAATGTTGTTGTGTTGCCTGAGCAGTTGTTTTTGCATGGAATGTTGTTGTGTTGCCTGAGCAGTTGTTTTTGCATGGAATGTTGTTGTGTTGCCTGAGCAGTTGTTTTTGCATGGGATGTTGTTGTGTTGCCTGAGCAGTTGTTTTTGCATGGAATGTTGTTGTGTTGCCTGAGCAGTTGTTTTTGCGTGGAATGTTGTTGTGTTGCCTGAGCAGTTGTTTTTGCATGGAATGTTGTTGTGTTGCCTGAGCAGTTGTTTTTGCGTGGAATGTTGTTGTGTTGCCTGAGCAGTTGTTTTTGCATGGAATGTTGTTGTGTTGCCTGAGCAGTTGTTTTTGCATGGAATGTTGTTGTGTTGCCTGAGCAGTTGTTTTTGCATGGAATGTTGTGTTGCCTGAGCAGTTGTTTTTGCATGGAATGTTGTTGTGTTGCCTGAGCAGTTGTTTTTGCATGGGATGTTGTTGTGTTGCCTGAGAAGTTGTTTTTGCTTGGAATGTTGTTGTGTTGCCTGAGCAGTTGTTTTTGCATGGAATGTTGTTGTGTTGCCTGAGCAGTTGTTTTTGCATGGAATGTTGTTGTGTTGCCTGAGCAGTTGTTTTTGCATGGAATGTTGTTGTGTTGCCTGAGCAGTTGTTTTTGCATGGAATGTGGTTGTGTTGCCTGAGCAGTTGTTTTTGCATGGGATGTTGTTGTGTTGCCTGAGCAGTTGTTTTTGCATGGAATGTTGTTGTGTTGCCTGAGCAGTTGTTTTTGCATGGAATGTTGTTGTGTTGCCTGAGCAGTTGTTTTTGCATGGAATGTTGTTGTGTTGCCTGAGCAGTTGTTTTTGCATGGAATGTTGTTGTGCTGCCTGAGCAGTTGTTTTTGCATGGGATGTTGTTGTGTTGCCTGAGCAGTTGTTTTTGCATGGAATGTTGTTGTGTTGCCTGAGCAGTTGTTTTTGCATGGAATGTTGTTGTGTTGCCTGAGCAGTTGTTTTTGCATGGGATGTTGTTGTGTTGCCTGAGCAGTTGTTTTTGCATGGAATGTTGTTGTGTTGCCTGAGCAGTTGTTTTTGCATGGAATGTTGTTGTGTTGCCTGAGCAGTTGTTTTTGCATGGAATGTTGTTGTGTTGCCTGAGCAGTTGTTTTTGCATGGAATGTTGTTGTGTTGCCTGATCAGTTGTTTTTGCATGGAATGTTGTTGTGTTGCCTGAGCAGTTGTTTTTGCATGGGATGTTGTTGTGTTGCCTGAGCAGTTGTTTTTGCATGGGATGTTGTTGTGTTGCCTGAGCAGTTGTTTTTGCATGGAATGTTGTTGTGTTGCCTGAGCAGTTGTTTTTGCATGGGATGTTGTTGTGTTGCCTGAGCAGTTGTTTTTGCATGGAATGTTGTTGTGTTGCCTGAGCAGTTGTTTTTGCATGGAATGTTGTTGTGTTGCCTGAGCAGTTGTTTTTGCATGGAATGTTGTTGTGTTGCCTGAGCAGTTGTTTTTGCGTGGGATGTTGTTGTGTTGCCTGAGCAGTTGTTTTTGCGTGGGATGTTGTTGTGTTGCCTGAGCAGTTGTTTTTGCATGGAATGTTGTTGTGTTGCCTGAGCAGTTGTTTTTGCATGGGATGTTGTTGTGTTGCCTGAGCAGTTGTTTTTGCATGGGATGTTGTTGTGTTGCCTGAGCAGTTGTTTTTGCATGGAATGTTGTTGTGTTGCCTGAGCAGTTGTTTTTGCATGGGATGTTGTTGTGTTGCCTGAGCAGTTGTTTTTGCATGGAATGTTGTTGTGTTGCCTGAGCAGTTGTTTTTGCATGGAATGTTGTTGTGTTGCCTGAGCAGTTGTTTTTGCATGGAATGTTGTTGTGTTGCCTGAGCAGTTGTTTTTGCGTGGGATGTTGTTGTGTTGCCTGAGCAGTTGTTTTTGCGTGGGATGTTGTTGTGTTGCCTGAGCAGTTGTTTTTGCATGGAATGTTGTTGTGTTGCCTGAGCAGTTGTTTTTGCATGGAATTGATTCCTCTTTTTAGTCTTTAGGTACGTAAAGGCTTCGTAGAGACATGGAAGATATTTTGATCCTTCTAAATGATAGACATGCGAGCTGTTCTTCTAATCCTTAGGTGTCGTACACAGCATCAATCTAGATGGATTGCATCTTTTAGTATGAGTTCTCCTTTATATCGCGGTTGGTGCTGTGACTGGGTTGATATGACCCTGACATTGTGACCTTGACCTTCTTTTTGCTCGGCTTGACAGGCAAATCATAACTCAGTGGTTGGCTTTTCCACATGCGTTGTCTCAACTTTCTAATAAAGTTATCATCTCTTCAAATAATTAAAACAGGAACTATGGTACCGATGATTCAATATTGGCTTTGTCTTATTTGAGTACCATAACTCGCCATAATAGAAAAAAGTGACATATAACAATATGGACCATTTGTTTTGGTTTCCGTTCCTTTGTCTAATGGCATATCAACCTTCATGTGCAATTTAATGCCAAAGCCACCCTTGTAGAAGAACAGTCGTGGTATTGCTTAACCTATAATAGTAGTTGAATATTGTTTCCTCGTTTAGAATAAATGCAAGAACAATTCACGATGAATTAACAACACTGTAATGTCATTAATTTTCTGAGCAAATTCAATGGAAGGAATACAAGAAATACAAAGTTGTACATTGAGATTGTCATTATGAAATGTTCTAATGTGCTTTAAAAGTCCTTAACAAAGGTTGTAAGAATCTTTAGCGTACGAGAATTTGAAGTTTGTGTAAAAAGTTACATCTTTAAGAAATGTATTGTTCTATGTAGTCGTGTTCAATGCGACTGGAGGTTGTTGGGTGTACTTAGCTGACTCTTGTTATGAGCACCATGTTCAGACCACAGGTAGCAGACACGTGTGCGCTGGATGGGAGTAATGAGGAAACTGGGTCTCCCGTACACTCACGTTATATAGTTTTGACTATGCTACCTAGTGGCTATTGCAGAACTCTTTGGCAGACAAAATTACCTTTTGTGTTACCTAGCACTAAGCAACAGCACTCTTTGGCAGACAAGAATAAAGAAATCTATCAATTTCAAGTAAATCTATGGAATCATGAATTTGTCAGAGGTGCCAAATTAAGAATTGATTTAGCTCTTTCTTTTCCCATCACTTCAATGTGACTTGGTATTTAAAATCTCTTTAGAGTTAAATATAGAGTCTAAACCACTCAGTAGTTTAATGATTAAGGGGTCTTCCATTGATTTTATTTTTTTAGTGATATTAACACAGAGAGATTCTGAGAATACAATAAAATTTTAGTGGTTACTCTCGGAGATGAGGTCTAGTACAAGGTTTATTGCACAGAGATCTGCTGGAAGAGTCTTTCTTATAATTTTCTTGTTTAAAATGACTGAACACACTGTTTTTTTGTTGTCTTTGGATGTAGAGGTGTTTGGGGTGGTGTTCAAGGATATTTGGCAATTGATCTAAGTGCTTGGATGAATTTTTGTTTTGGAGAGTTCTCTTAGTTTAAGAATTACTTTAGGATTTTTAATAATCGACGGTGCTATCTTTGGTAATATGGTTTTGTGGATGTTGGTGAGAGAGATTTTAGATTCTTCAAAGATGGATTCTATCTGAAGGTTTTATTCAAGTTTTGTGTCGTATTGCAAGGCAAGTTTTTGCCTCTGATTTACAGGGGGACTTCATGAGGCTCTGTATGTAAGTTTTCTTCTGAAGAAGATTGAAGAATCCTAATACTAGTCTTAAGCGTTCATAGAGTCTAACTATTTAAGAGAAGACATCTTGGCTGATTTGTAAAATAAACTACTACAGTTCAATTGAGAACAGAACCATGACCTTTACAATTTTACTTGGGTTTGTCATCAGCTCCCCATTTGGTGTGGTTTCAAGTATTGCTTAAACTAATAATCCTACTTAATGTTAATCATTTGTTTTCACTTTGCCAAATGATTTCTAATATTGCCTACATTAATAATTTTATTTCATATCAATGATTTCCTTTCACACTGGCAAATAGTTTCAAGTATTGCTATCTAATAATTCTACTTCATATTTGCTATCACATTGTGAAAAGGTTTCTAGTATTGCTTACACTTATAATTCTATTTGATATTAATTATTTCCTTTCACACTGCCAAATGGTTTCTAGTATTGCTATCTTGTAATTCTATTTATTATTAATCATTTGCTTGCACATGAACAAATGGTTTCAAGTATTGCTTAAACTAATAATCCTATTTAATATTAATCATTTTCTTTCTCACAACCAAATTGAATCAAGTATTGCTGACATTTATAATCCTTTTCAATATTAATCATTTCTTTCACACTGCCAAATCGTTTCAAATAATGCTATCTAATAATTCTATTTAATATTAATCCTTTATTTGCATACAATTAAAGTGTTGCTAATTGAGTGTAATTGACACTGAGGCACTGTCTTCAAGCACTTTTCAGATAAAAATTATGTGCTTGTTTGCCATAAGAGCAATTTGAAGAATATGGTCAGGACAATCATATTGGGGCTTGACATGACTAGCCAATTGATTGGATCAGGCCTCTCCGACTGCCCGTTGAGCACAGCATAGGTTGAAATTCATTTAACCACTTTAGCTGCTAGGTCATGGACTTCTCAGCTACCAGGATCCACTCACAGTTATCAGAAAGCTTTGTTGGGGGAGTCTTACCCTTCTGCATAGTTGCAATCAGCACATTCTACAGCCTCAGCTACAAGGGCCTTTGTAATTTGAAAAAAAAATGCCTATATGCTAATATAATGCAACCAGACAAAAATTTGAATGCAACAAGATGGTCTTTTGTCAGAATATATTATCATTTTTTATTTTGCAATTCATAAAAACTGACAAACTTTTCCACAGATTTCATGCAAAATAATCCAAGCATCTGTCAAGTTTTTTTAATTAACTATGACATTACCACATCTTTTTTGAGACCATTCAACTCACACATCCAATTGAAAACTCAAAAGTGGTTGATTTAACAAATTTTGGCTGCAACAGATTAATTAAATAGAGCTCTATCAATTGCTCAAAGTAAACATTTTCATGAGAAACATTCATGATTTTCTACCCTAAAACAATTCACATAAAATACAACACACCTATAGTAAAAGTATAGTAAAAGAGAGAAAAAAAGTTATCAGAAAATTTTTCTTCATTTAAAGTTGCAAGAAAATATCCAGATATTGTTTTCAATGTTGTAGTGAATCAACAGGGATAATCATTTACTAAGTTCAGGGTCAGAAGCATGAGACACCTCATGAAAAATAGTCTGCTGGCCTAAATAAGTAACCATTCCACCACACAAGGTTCCCTCTTTTTTAGAGTAGAGTGGCTAGGCCCATGGCTCCTGGTTTCAACTTCAGTTTTTTTTCCTTTTCCTGGACTGGTTTGCATTCCTACAAGGACAGAGAACATAGTCTGCCCTACTATTTACCCATACTGAGGGAAGAAGAAATGGATTCATAGCTTTCTCGAGGACATTAGCTTGAAGTGAAATACAAACAGCATTGTCCAAAATTTAAACTCGGTATGACAATAAACATTATGCTTGATATGCTTCCATCTACCAGCAGGCATTAAACCTTTATGTTCTCTACTGAAAGAAGTAAAGAATGGTTTAACCTAAATAAAATTTTTATTTCAAGATTGCAAAACGTTAGAAAAATTAAATCCTTCTAAGGGAGATAACTTTTTTAGTTTTCAAAACCAACTCTGCTAAGAGTTGCTAATATATTGTAGGTTGAGTTTTTAATAAAGATGTACCCACATTACTTGTCTGAATTTCTGAGACGAAGCTCAAAAAAAAAAAAAAAAAAAAAAAAATTAATATGAGCACAGGTAAAAAAAAAAAACATACATAATAGTAGTAATCCTAGTCAAGTAAGAACAAATTTAGAGTCCCAAAAATTCACTCTAAACTGTCTAGCAGGACACATAGCGTAATGGTTATAGGCATTGGTTCCCTGAGAAGACAATCACCTGGAGGTTGCAAGTTCCATCCTGACTGCAGGCAAGTAACAATACAGGAATACTTAACACTTGTACCTGACTAACAGAATCAGAACAGGCAGTCTCCGTGAATTCAATAAAGGAAATTGTTCAAAGTTCTATATAGGTTCCAGAATTCAACAAGCACCTGAAGAAGGCTGGAGGACATATTTGCCGAAACGTTGTGGAAATAATAATAAAGACAATAGTCTGAAAACCCTTAATGATAAAAATGTACCCACATCTCAGACTTAAAATAATCTCAAATTATCTAATTCTATAAAAGGCAGTTATGTAAGAAATGCTAAGTGTTTTACATATTTTGTGTAAATATCTATCTAAATCAGTGTTTATAAGTGCTTGGTGATTGAGATGGTGCCAGTGGAAAATACACAACAAACAGTTTTCAGATCAAGTAAAAAGTCAGGATTTTTTAACATTCACTTTTGAAATAGGAAAATTCACTTGTAAAATTGGTGCAAACAATCTTTACTCTTATTTCCTTGTTAAACAAACACACACCACCTATGGGTAGACATATCTTAAATAATAATAGTAACACAAAAAAATATACCTGTAAATATTCATTATATAATGTTCTATGGAAAAAGAAACTAATTCTTGATGGATTTATATCAGTAGCAAGTTAACTCATCTGATGTTATTTGATGCCTTGAGAGCAGAGAATCATAATCATTATATTAACATTTTTTGTATTGTCTCTCAATAGGAATATTGGATATATAACAGTGTGCCAAAAAGACTATCAAATACAAATAATTTGCAATCATGGCATCAAGCATTCCTATCAGATAAGAATCAATTTTTACTATATACAGTCTTGTGCAAAAGTTTTAGCACAATTTAATTTTTTCACTTTAATTAAATAGTTTGTTTTTGTAACCAAAATATTCAAAATTCAACCTAAATATTTATAAATATATATAAGATTAATTTTTATCACTATATTAGTTTAAAATTCCTTAAGTAAATCATATGAAGTTAGATAAAAAATATTAGTCAAACATTGTCATGTTTTAGCCCATCAGAAAAAAAAATATAATATCCAAATTTTATTATTTTGATTAATATAATACATTGTACAATACATCATTTTCATTAGCATGCTGACTTTTTGCAGCAATAACAGCAGCTATTTGGTGATCAAGTTATACAACTCAGTTACTTGTTTTGTTGGGATTTTTTTCCACTCTTGCAGGCAAATATCTCAAATATCTTCAACATACCTTGGCTTTCTCGCCAAAATGTTCTTTTTCAGTACTCTTGGTCTTCAGTAATTCAACCACTTGTGACCACTTTTCAAGAGAAACTTTACCCATGGTTCAAAATAAATCAATTAAATTGTTATTTATTTTATAGTTTCTAGAATTTCAGGCATATTTACAATGAAAAAAGATAAAATGGTAAGTATTTTGTAAATTTTGATATCTGGGTTAAAACATTTGTATGTACCACTGTTAAATTAAGATGAATTGTGCAGTTATTTTATCATGTATATTAATAGGTTTTTAATATAATTTTATATACTATTTTACTTTACTACTAATAGTACTACTTATTGATAAAAATGAAAAGTCTTTATTTGAAAAATAATTCATTGGGCTAAAACTTTTGCCCATGACTGTATATATATTTCATTAAACAATATAGACATCTTTTGTCTACACATTTTTGCAATGTCCTTTCGTGTTGCCACATTGATTTTACGGTATCCGTTGTTGATTAAAAAAAATACACTCCCAACTGATCCTAATGATAAAAGATAAAACTTATACTATAACAGATTTAAAACCTCAAATTTAGTTAATAATAATTCTTCCCCCTCATTTGGGGTTTTGCAAAAAACAAACATTATATATCAATTTAAATGTACTTTAGGAGATTGTATTTCTGAGAATAACAGTACATATGTTGGTTTAACTTTAACTACCCTATCGAGACAACTCACTATGCATCTATCTGATACCAGTTCAATAGCACATAAAAACATTCCTGCCCCAAAACAGAGTTTCAGAAAATTCTTACCACAAACACAACAATATTAGGACATAATAATAGCAAACAAAAATTCGAAATTCTCAAAGCGTTCCATATCAGAATGAAACAATCTAAACTCAATAGAATCAATTTCAAATCCAGTACTAATGTCTGTTACTCATAGAAATGAATTTAAAAATAAAATGCCACAACATACCAGTATAAATAATAAACACTTACAAAGTAGTAATGTACATGCAAAGGTCACATTGCTTTTGTAATACACACTCCTGATGATGGCTCAAGATCAGGCAGAAATTACTAGGATGCCAATTAGTTATGGGAGTTTCATTAACCAATTCCTGCCAGATACCATAAAATCAATGCAGCAACTCAAAAGGACATATACAAAAATGCGTAAACAAAAGATGACTATATTGTTTAATGAAATATATAATTTTACCCATAGAGGAGACCATAACAAGTATTACCAATCTGGGTCAGAGTGGACCTGGGAGTAATGGTAACAAAGAGGTAATCCACATTCTCCAGAGCTTCAGAACTGGAGCCTCACCATTAGATACAGTTTAGTGTTGTACTAATTTATATTTTCTGAATTACTTTTTAACCTTTAGAACTCAAGTGATCAGTATTTATGCCCACTACCTTAAAGTTCAGAAATCTCCATTTCTACATTTTCAACTATTTTTCAGCTAGAAGACTCAAGATGAGTCTGATGAATATGATACACAATATACAGAAGACTTATTAGAAAACTTTTTAATTCTTGTCCTTTAAAATTAATTAAAAACAAAAATGTTAATTATACAATAGATGTACTTAAACTAGTATCTTTGTTTGATTGCTGTTATATTTTAGCCATTGTATCTCAGATTGTTAATTGTTAATTTTCTACTATGAAATCCTTTGAGAAAACAGCTTTAAGAATGACAGCACAGAAGCCAACAAGATTTTGAGGATTTTTTTTTTAATCCAATAACCCTATCTTCAGAAGAGTAGTTATAAAAGAAAATGACAAAATCTTTGGTTCTTGAATTTCCTCTCACAATTCAAAACAACCTTCCTTGTATCTTGTGATTTTGTGTTTCATGTTTGCTTTATCTTCTGGTGACAATACCATACATCAATCTGTCCACAAACACACAGTGAGGAAGAACACTTTGGTTGGTTGGGTTTTATAGTATATCAACCCTTGCAGGTCATTTAATGTCAAATCCTGTTTATACATATATTTATTAAATATATGATTTGTAAACAAGTTTGTAGGTAAAAGTTTATTTGTTTGCACATTTAAATGATTTCAAGTATTGTGATGTCACACTAATAATTTAATATTATTTGTTTGCACAGTTTATATATATATATATATATATATACCCACACACACATAATTTGTAAGTGAATAGTTTGCAGGTAATTTGTTTTTCAAACAAATTAGAGCTAATTTTTTTGCAAACAATTAAGTATTGCTATTGTTTGCACACAGTTAAATGGTTTCAAGTATTACTATCTAATTTTATTTAATATTAATTATTTGTTTGTAGGGTTTCAAAATGTTGCTCATACTAATAGTTTTATTTGTACACAGATGGTTCCGAGTTTTCGTATCTAACACAAATAATTTTTAGTATTAATTATTTATTAACATACACTTAAATGGCTTCAAGCATTGTTATCTAACACCAATAGTTTTATGTGCACACAGTTAAACGGTTTCAATTATTGCTATATAACACTAACAGTTCAATTTAACATCAGTTATTCATTTGCACAGTTGAATGGTTAAATAGTTCTATTTGATCGATAGATGAGAACGTAAGAAGTACTACTACTCTGGGTCAGAGTGGACCTGGGAATAGTGGCAATGAGTTTTACTCCCCTGTAGAAATGCTGACCGGACATTGGCCTAGCGGTTAGAGTGTTCGCCAATGGCCCGGGAGACCTGGGTTCAATCCCAGGTCGAGTCATACCAAAGACTCAAAAAATGGTACTTGATGCCTCCTTGCTTAACACTCAGCATTATAAGGTACGGATCAAGGGTAAAGTAGAGCAATCCAGGGAAGGAGTAGCGCCCTCCCCTACACCTTGGTGTAGTAGCTATCGAAAAGGGAGCCTTCGGGTTACCCTCGACTATGGTCGCCAACTTTACTTACTTTTATTATTCTACAGTCCTAGCCAACTGGATGGAGATCACTATAATTTTAAGTACAACAAGATGACACCTTTATATGCGGCTTCATCAAGATTATGTACAATTACTACTGAAACATGTTAATTAGTCTAAGTACATAAGTGTATAATGATACTTCCATATCTAATATTATAAGTGTATAATGATACTTCCATATCTAATATTATAAGTGTATAATGATACTTCCATATCTAAGAAATAAAAAAACCAAACAAATCTGAAGAAAGTATATATCAAGAAAGATAAATTGTTATTTTATTGAAGACAATTCTTTTGCAAAGAAAATAATGAATGAAAATGATAGAATGAGTGAAGGAATGAAATTGATGGGAGATGAGATGAAATAATAATGCAGGGTAAATAAACAAAGAAAAATCATTCAATAACATTTCTCTATGAAATTTCCACCACTTTTTTTGTCGTCATCTTAAATTGGATTTTGTAAGCAGGACCAAGAGAAAACAAACTGCTTTCTTTTCTGCTGGAGAAAAATTAACTTAAAAGATACAAGTATATATATATATATATATATATATATATATATAAAAAATTTTAAAAAATCACCCATTCTATTTTTGTTAAAAAGAATTCTGAAAGTCTGTTACCTTTTGACAAAATCAGAGACGAGGTGTTGTGACAAATGTTAATTAAATGCAACCAAGAATAAGTTTCAAAACTCTGCAGGAAACAGCTAAATATTCAACAAGAAAAAAAAATTAACTTTCTCTTGTTTGTAAAACACTGGGTACTGTAAGAGTCCCAACTGTAGATGTTGATAAAGTGATGGACGTAGCAATTTCTGGCAGAGCTATAGTAGCTGGAATAGTAGCCACACCATCAACTACTGCTGTAGATATGGGTACACTTGAAGTAGGGGTGGGGGTGGCCACAGGAGTCCCAGGGGCAGATGATGATGATGGTGTTGTTGTTCCCAAAGATGGAGGGGGAGCAACAACAACATCATCAGATTCCTCCATCTTCAAAATTTCATTTTTGTATTTTTGTATGACTTCCTTGCTCTGTTTTAGACGTTCATTCAATTCGGCAATTTCATAGCGGATTTTATTTTTTGCATTGAGGATGTTGCTTACAGTTTTCTCACGTTTTTCTTCAACTGGAAAAAAACAAAAGAAAATGAATGTCGCAAATCAATGCAAAATCATTTTCTATACAAGAAGCTTTTTGAATAAATCAAATGAAGTTAGCAAAACTATAAAGATTAAAAATAATTCAATAATTAAACTTTAAAATTTCTCACTCTTATTAAAAATTTCAAATTTTACTATACAAAAGATACAGAGTTTGGATTGAATAATTTTTAAATATTTATATATCAATACTGCTAATTACCAATCATTATTCTCTGGAATTGGCTGTATCAAATTAAGAGAGAGGGAAGGGATAGAAAGACTAAGCTAAGTGAAATCTACTCTCTATATTCATGTATCTGCTTTTAATAAAAGGGTCAACAGGCAAAATGGATTATGACATTAATTCTTAACATACTAACTTACATCATTGTGATGACACCTGTCCTAACCAATTGCTTTCCACTATCCTTTCTCAGTTTTACTGAAATGCTACAACAGTATTGGAATTTTAACTAACAATTGCTTTTTTTTTTTTCATTCCATTAAATTAATGATATTTCAAAAACAAACACATACATTTCTACAACCAGCTATTAAAGCAGTTAAAGATGGTGGAATGCAGTGACAATCTATGAATATCAACACTTATAAACAAGTCCACAGGATTTTTATCATTTACATCCTAAAAATGAAAATCGGGATAGTAAAAGAATGACTTTAATGAAAAATATTGTTTATCCTGAAGTTTTAAATGAGTAAAATAGTTTATTCTATTTTGTTGTATATAATTAAATATTGTATAGAGTGCATATGCAAGATGTGATGGGTAAATTGCCACTATTTCAAATAATTAATTTTGCACATGCATTTTTTTTGTTTCAAGTTTTGTCTACTATGAAGCAAACTGGAGTCATTTGGGCACTGTCTGTGAGTAAAGTAGCATCATGTCACAATTAACTCCTCCAGAAATTAGGAAACAATATATTGTAGTGCTTGGCATTCATGCCAGAATCTCCAATATGAACATTTCACTGTGTTTGGGTGTCAATCTGAGAACAGCACAGATGATTTGAAAAGAGTTGGAGGAATCCAATGCTGATTACAAAAAAAAACAACACCTGAACTTGCTGGTAAAATCCAAGTTGTAATTGACAATGATTATAGCAAATCAATCAAGTCCATAGCTAGGAACATGGGAGTGTTTGAGTTTCTTATCAAGGAGGTAGAGCATGCAGACATTCAGAATTTCTCAGCCAATGACTTATTCTTCCTACCTTATCCCTTAAACTAGAGTTCTATTTTTCAAGGTCCTAAAAACAAAATTTACAAACATGTTTCAGTTCCAGACATCTAAAATTGCCAAGACAGAAACAAAGTAAGCCTTACAATTTTTGTTAAACATAAAAAGGAATGATTATTAATGGTTCGGTTACTTGGTTTAATGACATATTAACCCTTGTGGGTTATTCAATGACAAATCCTATATATATATATATATATATATATATGTATATATGATTTGTAAGCAAAAAGTTTTTTTTGGTAACTTTATAAGTTAGAGCTTATTAGCTTGCACACAGTTTAAATGGTTTTGAGTATTGCTATCCCAGTGCAACTGATTCTTAGCCACTATGTTTTAGCACTTTTAAAATTGGTTGGTTGTGTTTTATGGCATATCAACACATCTAGGTCACTCAAATACCAATACAGTTTTATGATTTGTAAACAAATAGTTTGTAGGTACTATTTACCAACCCCTCCGCTCGGGCAGGATATGACACAAGGTCAATTTTTAAGCGGAGTTTAACAGGTTTTGAATTCAGAGTTTTCCTTCTCCTAGACTAGTTGCCTCACCAAGGCTGAAGAACCTAGTCCGTCCTACTATTTACCCATAGCTGGAGGGAGAATAAGGGGGTTCATACCTTTCCCAAGGGTATTTGCCCGAAAGTGAACGTAATAGCGCGACTGGAGTACGAACTCGCGTACTACGATTCCGCAGTTCATCGCTTTAACCATAGGTAACATTTTCAAACAAGCCTGAGCTCATGTCTGTAAACAATTAAATGGCTTCAAGTATTGCTATTCATTGTTTGCACTCAGTTAAATAGTTTCAAGCACTGCTATCTGATACTGACAATTCAATTTGATATTAATCATTTTGTTGTACATAATTAAATGGCTTCCACTATATTAAATGATTAAACTATTTTATTTGACTCATAGAGAGGACCCCCTAACAGGTACTACCACTCAAGGTCAGAGTGGACCCGGGAGTAATGACAATAATTTCCCAAAGCCTCACCATCAGGTAGTTTAGCATCATGTCTAGGACATTCAAATTTTTTTTGTGGGGGGGGAGAAGGGTACCCCTGCAGAGATGCAGCTAGCCTATGCAGACTGGGTTGAGACCTTTAACATAAAATAAACTGGGGTTCTTGTTTGCTGCAAGAGCAATTTGAAGAATACAGTCAGGACAATCATATAGGTGGTAGGGCTCGACATGCCCAGCTGATTGATGAGATGGGCCTCTCCAATTGTTTGTCAAGCCCAGTAAAGGCCCAAGTGGAATGTTGCAAGTCACATAACCACCTTGGTTGCTAGGTCATAAGCTGCTCAGCCACAAGGATTTTATCCTGAAGCATTGAGGGTTGCCACCTACACCCAACAAGTTGCTTTGTTAGAAAGGGGCCTTATTCCTCTGCATAGGTGCAGTCTGCATATTCTACGACCTCAGCTGACACTGCAAAATGATTATATATATATATATATATATATATATATATATACACACACACATACACACACACACACAATGTGTGCATTATTAGATGTAACATTTGCATATAAATTTCATACACTAAAATTATTAGGGAAAGAGGTAGTAAATGAAATGATTTCAATATTCTATTTTATCCTATATACAACTGACATATATAAAATGCAATGTATGTAGGAATGAGTGACACTCCTAGGCAAACGTGCCAATCTGTACATAAATAATCCTTTCAATTTGTACTGGTGTTATACTAATATTTGATAAAGAATATATCAACCTCATCATATAAATGATAAAAGAAGTTAGATAATTACAGTCCGTTTCATGTCGATAAGTTCCCATCATGATTGGCCGTACATTTGTTAACATTTGCTGCATGACTTGTGTGGGATCTTGGAACATCTGAAATGAGAATATTTTAAGAAATTTTTTTAAAATTCAAAGAAAATATTTCTGTGTAATCTTTTGCTATTTTATTGAATCTGGCTCTAAATGTAGAAACAACACAACAATTTAAAGTACAAACACATTTCTATATATATTCATTGGGCCTACTTGGAGGTCAAGATAACCCCTCACTTATTGTGCCAGTGATTGGTTTGGTTTCTTTGTTTAATGGCATATCATCCTTTGTACCAAATTCATCTCTGTAGAAGAATAATAGTGGTATTATTCAAACCATAGTTGGAGGATAAGAGGTTTCATGCCTTTCTCAAGGGTATTAGTCCAAAAGTGAACTTAATAGTGCAACTGGAATACAAACCAGTTGAATATGTTAGCCACAACACCATGGAAACTTTCTGTCAATAGTTGATGTTTATGCTCATTTTCAAAAAGGACAAATAGGCCCTCCTCATAAGAAAAATGAGCAAAACACAATCTTACTGACCCATCTATTGCTAGATAAACGTTATTTTTTTAAATTATTTGTAGGTTACAAATCCAATGTAAAAAGGAATTCATATATAAAGAAAAAAGTATATGTAGAGCTTTCTTGCTAATGTCAACAATTAGTATTCAAGCCTGAGATTATTTTACAGACACACTAGCCCAACTTAGAAGATTAGCAAAAAACAAAGTCATTTGGCTCAGGGCTTTATTAAATTAAGGTTATAACGACTACACAGATAAATCAATAAATTTGAAATCTAAGGATAAAGATAGCATCTGTTTTACCTAGCAGTAAAGCAACTGCTCTATCTATTATTAGTAATATCAAATGGAGGATGGAGAAGAAAAAAAACACCACCTAGAAATTTAGGAAAAATACTGAAAAGCAGACTTACCAATTCATCATAAAATTCTGACACTAAAGACTTTTTTCCTAACATTATGTCAGTTTCACTTTGGAAAAGTTTCAGCAAATGATAAAGAGTCACCTAAAAAGATTGATATAAAAACTCAGCCAACAAAATTGTGCATTCAGACATCTTGAAATCATTTTTTTTAAATACATATTTATTCCACTTATTTGGAAAGGTACTATCTATAAAAAAATCTTATAAAATCAATAATATGTATGACTACATTACAGTGTAAATTTGAAATCATTGAAAGAGGGCGAAAAAAAGTAGGGGTAAATTAGTCTTTAAACATCAATTCAGGTTTTTACTAAATAAAATAACAAACATTTTATTATTTTACATCTTTTCATATAAATTTATTTATTCATAAAAATAGAATTTTATTTATCAAAAGTTACTACAGTTTATATTTGGAGGAGGTTAGTCAAAATTACTTTACAAACAATTTGGTTTATTTAAGAGGAATGTTCTTTTCAAGCCAAACACTGAAAATAAAGCATTAAGGTGAAAACTTAAGGGCAACAAAAAGTACTTACTGGACGTTCATTGCTGTCATTAAAGTAAATTTTGATAACAACTTCAAATTCTCCCCAGCCAGTTTCTGTCACTTCATATGGTGGTTTTGTAACAACTGAAATTGAAAACAGATGTAAGAATAATACAATAAAAAGAATTAGGTTTTATATTCATTACTAATCATTATTAATTTTAATAAGTGAATACATCAATACTGCCCATTGGTTACAAGGTGATTTATTGGTTGGTTTGTTTCATGACGTATCAACCCCTTTTGGGATATTTAATGAATTAAGTCATTTTGATAAGAATGTCAAACAATTCAGTTTAGAGTAAGTAAAGTTTTTGTTTGCAAACAGTTAAAAGTCAAAACAGTTCTATTTCAAACAATTCAGTTTAGCATAAGTACACAGTTTAGTTTATTTGACCCATAGATAGGAACCTATCAGGTGCTACCACTCCAGGTCAGAGTAAACCTGGGAGTGATGGCAATGAAGGGGTACTCTGCATTCCCCAAAGCTCCAGCATTACAGAAACCTCACCATTAGATTGTTTAGTGTTATATTCAGGACACTACTTGGTGGTGGTGGGGAGGTCTTACCCCTCTGCAAAGAAGCAGTCTGTGTATTCTACAGGCGACTGGGCAATAAGAGGATTTATATTTTTGTTTTTATTTTCAAGACAAAATTGTAGTTACAATGAAACAGCAAATATTTGGTATTTTTCTTCTTCTCCTAACTTACCTCTGTTTTGGTTGGGATAACTTTCATGTAATTTGAAGTGAACTTTCTTCACATAACTTGACATGTCCTGAAATGAGCCCAAAATTCAAAATATTTTAAACAAATTTGATGTGAATTAAAGAGGAATCATTTTTTTCATTTAGCATTGTTTATTTATTAAAAATAAAATCCATTTCCCTGTGAAACAAATTCAGCACAAATTTGGCACCAAAGGAATCAGACATAGGAACTATTACTGTCATCCTAAGAATCTTTGTATTCAACTAAATACTAAAATATCATTTATACAAAATACTAGTCAAAATTTGGAATTGAACCAAGAAAACTTCAGATCTTCTTTCTAATATAATTTGGCTGATAAATGACATTTTGGCTATTCCTTGTCAAGACATACACAACAGTACAAAATTGCTTATTTTACCAAGGACCAACATTTTTTGACAGAAAACTAAATAAAAATTTCTTTCTATTTTGAATTAAATAAAAAAAAAAAATCACTCCTTTATAACATTTAATGATAATGTATTATATAATAAAAGTATTTACCTCATTCCTGAAAGACTTAACATAGACAGTCCACTGATGGGTGTGACCATCTTCTTCTCTCTTTTTACCAAAGTATCGAGCAATGTTTCCATATACTATTGGCTTGATGATGGTGATTCCCTGAAGAAGTATAAAACAAATCACACAATATCAACATCTGCTGCATACTTGGACTTAATTTGTGGAATTAGCAAAGAGGAAGGATATCAAAAGGGTGACAAGTTGAACCATTTCAGGTCACCATAACATAGATTATCAAAGGAACATTTTTGAATAAATCTTTAAAGTACTTAAAAAGAGGTACTTAAATGTGATAATTTGAAAAATAAATGAAACCTTGATGACTGACGATTTAAGGAAAAGAGTAAAGAATTTGATGGATTAATTATCAATCAAATGAAATTATTCAACTTTCCTCTGTTTCTAGTAATCCTCAAACATTTTCTATTATACACTGACACACACACACAACATTAACAAGTTTATAATCAGATTAAAAAAAAACATTTATCTGATACAAAATATAATTCTCCTTCCATGTCAATGCACTTAAATCAATGATGTATATATATATATATTTATATGGAACATTATACAGTGAATATTTTAAATGAAAATGTTAAGTCATGAGCTTATTGATCTGTACTCATATACATATATTTCTTCATTGGAATAAATTTTTAATTGTGACATAAGGAGATGTGAGAAGCAATTAATTTTAAGACATCCAAATCCATTTTTTTCAAATTTCATGGATTAATAATTCTTTTGTAAAAATTATTCTAGTCTATTTTATATTATAATTCTGTTGTGTTGTTTCTTGAACCCAAAAATCATTGATTTTCATACAAATGATTGAAAGAAATTGACAAACACACCATTGATGGCTATTTACCTATTCTATTTATTAACTTTTTCATATCAAGCTCGTTTTGATGGGGTAGGTTTTCAGGCAGCTATTCCTGCTAATATTTTAATGACTTCGTTAGCATTGGTTCCCCAAATGTGTCAAGGCTTCAACTAAATCAAAGGCATCAAGAAAACTCTTCCCTTTCACACTTCTTTCCAATCATGTGACAATGCAGTAACCAATCACATCATTTTCCTTTGATTTCTGAGGTCATTCATCCATTGTAGACTGAACTCAGAAGCCAATTACATAACAATCATTGGAGAAGGAAGTGTGCTTAATCATATTTATTTGATGATGGATAAATAAATATAGGAAGAATCTGATTTTTTTAAGGTCTAAGAGAGACATTCAGGAATTTCTTTGAATTTATTAAAATAATTTGTTTCTCTGTTCTACAAAACAATTTTTTTTCAATGCTTTAAGAATATGCAAAAATGCTGTCATAAGAGATTGCTTTGGGGCTGAAATAGTTGCAAATGGTATTAAAAGGTCAGTGTTTAAACAATACAAGGAAATGCCTATTTGGAAAATTAGATCAATACGATATCTCTATCACAAATTTGTAGATTATTACCATGAAAAAAAAATTAAATATTAAAAAAGCAATTAAATAGTGAAGTAATAATACTTTTTAATCGTCTTTTTGATATTTAATGTTTTACCAGGTAATAATCTATAAATCTGTCATAAACCCTAAAACACTAATTTTTACTTTTTTTAAAAATTTCTTATTCCATAACAAAATTTACATTTTTTTCATACATTTCTAAGAGGTTTTCAAAGAATAGATAATTTTCTTAAAATGTATTAGTGTTTTGTATGGTAACATTACAAACTCGTAGTTTGTTGGGTTTTTTTTTTTTAAGCTTTTTTAATATTTAATATCTTTAATAGGTTCGAGTCTCACCACATACTTTCACTCTCGTGCAACATTAACTACAAAAACCTTTATTTCGCTGTTCGGTACTTCGGGTGGTGTGATGGTTACCAAGCAAAACTAGCAAACTTTCACGAGTGAGTTCGAGTCTCATTAGGTGGTCCATGTAAGCAAAGAAGAAGAAAAAAAAAAAGCTTAGTTATATATAGCTGAGAAAATGTCTACAATAATGTACACAGATATTTTCTGTACATAAAAATGGAATATTTATATACTCTAAATCAAATAAAATTAAGTTTCAGTCATTCATCTTTTTAGTGAACATAAAAAATAAAAAAAGATAAATGAATAAATAAAAAAACAACTTCGACTCACTACACATTACCCACCCGCAATATCTTTTAGTTTTTTTTCTCCGCATCCTTACTGATTGAAGATAGCTACTTAGGGCTGATTGCCAATAAGTAATTTTGGGGACTAAAAAAATAAAATAAATGACAAAGATACTATTATGTGGATGTTGAAAATAATTACTGTAGACATTTCCTATGCGGAGAATAATAGAGTAGTGATGTTGATGAGGAATTTAAGAGAAAGAGAGAAAATAGATTATTCGTAATATTTACCATTTCGAACATATTTTGTAATAACATGTATAGATAGAAAAATACTATTAATTTTTTTTAACAATTCAAATCAATAATAAAAGGAATAAATCGAAAACAGAAAAAAGTTGAACCAAAGGAAATAAGTTCTGTATAAACACTAATTCAGCTAGAAGTTTTATTTCAGTCTTACCTTAACTCTGCCTCCAGAATCCGGTCCGAAGTCTCCCATCACAGTAATTAAAGGGAATAAGTTTAAAAACTAGCCATAGTTAAAATTTAAAAAAAAATACCGCCATTGTAGTCAAATACTAAACCGGAAACTTTACTGACATTGACAACAAGCCAATGGAAAGCGCCATTTTTTCTACTCTCTACAATACCAAGCAAGTCAAATTCAGAGGCTTCATAGTTAATTACTTAGTTGTATTTATAAAATGTGATAATAAACTTATACCGACAGAAATTTAGCAAACAACATTTGTACAAATTATACAAATCATAATAGAAAAAGGTTTAGAGAGTAGAAAATTCACTAGTATATAACAACAGCAGTCAGTCAGTCAAGCGGACTATGGGCTTCAAACGAATTCTTTTCATTATTTTTTTTTTTTTTTTTTACAAGGGAAGCGACTCTCTCTCTCTCTCTCTCTCTCTCTATATATATATATATATATATATATATGTGTGTGTGTGTGTGTGTGTATAAAAAATAAAAATAAAAACATATATGCATATATATGAGGGTAAATTAGTAATAATTTTAATAATAGTTACTTTAAATTGTTAATAATAAAATTATCAATTATCATTATAATATTAATGATAGTAACGGTAATTAGAATGGCAGTATTCAGAATAAAAAATATACGAAAATATCAAGAAATTAAATAAAGACTAAATTTTAATCTTAAATAAGTAAGTAGTAAAGTTGACGACTGGAGTCGAGGGTGACCCGAAGGCTGCCTTTTCAATAGCTACCACTTAGATGAGGGCACTACTCTTTTTCTGGATAGCTCCACTTCACCCTTACATTATACTGCTGAGTGTTAAGCAAGGTGGCATCAAGTACCATTTTTTGAGTCTTTAGTATGACTCGACCTGGGATTGAACATTGGTTTTCCTGATCATTGGCAAACACTCTACTCATTTGGCCAGTAGGCTAAAATTAATGGTATCAGTATAACTACTGATATTATTGGTAATGAAATAATGATAACTATAGATTAGCTATGATTGTAATAATAGTTACTTTTTTTTATCATTAATAATATAATTATCATAATGATATTAATGATTTCAATGGTAATTAGAGTAGTAGTATTCAGAATAAATAAAAATATTAAAAAATTAAATAAAACTAAATTTTAATCTTAAATGGAAATCAGATAAAACCTATAATTTTTTTTTAACTAAACAAGAAAAGTTTGATATTAGTAATAGTGTTTATCACCATGTTTTCCTTAATAAATAAATACATAAATAGAGATTTTTATTAAAATAAAATAGGTTAATTTATTGAAAAGATTTTAGTTGTTAAAGGTTTTGTGGGTTGTTGTAAAAAATTCTTAGCTATATAAGGATACATGACACCAGATGAAGATATCACATTTGTTTTTACATCAACTTCTAGGCCATGTCTTTTTGTCTCCCCTCCCACTACCCAAGTAAGAATCGATTAAAAAGATTTCTTTCTATCCATTGTATAATGACTATCTGAAGAGGTTGGTTACTCTTATTGAGTTGCCAGCTGAAATAAATTTAAAATAGCTAAATGACAGTTTATTGTTTTTTTTTCAGTATATATATATATATATATATATATATACATATATATATATATATACACATGTAAACACACATACATACATATATATATATATATATATATATATATATATATATATATATATATATAAACACACACACACACACACACACACATATATATAAATGTGTATATATATGTATGAATAAACATATATAAAAACATATATATATATATATATATATATATATATATATATATATATATATAAGTAAACATATATATAAATATAAACATACATATATACATATATGCAAAAACAAGCTTTAAAATATATATAGGAAAATACAAATATAGACAGTGATATCATTTCAAAAATGAAAAAATTCTGTACAATACACAATGAAACATTAACTAAAAAAGAAAAGGACTTCTTAACTAAGTATATTTCAAAAACCAGCAATTTTTACAAATTACCAAAAATGTGCAAGTCTGAGGAAATAAAAACAGCTGTAAAAACAGAAATTTGAATACAAATAAATTCCAAATTTCAGGGACCTCAGATTTAGCCCATCATGCCCCACCAACAGACTCAGCAAACTAATAAATATTCTACTACAACCACTACTATATAAGATAAAGAGCTACATTAGAGATGACATCCACTTTTTAACTCCATACCATAAAAAATTGATCCCAATATTCTCATGTCTACATTTGACATCACAAATCTATATTGTAATATCCCACATGAATTTAAAAAACAGGGCTTTTCATTATGAATAAAAAATATCCAGAAACATTACACTCAATATTTAACAAAAAAATTGTTGCTGATGGTATAGAATTAATCCTAAACAATAATTATTTCTAATTCAACATCACAAATTACACCCAAATCATAAGAACAACTATGGAAACAAAAATGGTACCAAAATATGCCACCCTAACCGTAGCATACTTAGAGGAAAATCTATATAGAATACAAAGAAAAAAGGAACAGTATCAAAACGGAATTTATTAGATTATGGAAAAGATGCCTAGATGACTGTTTCATATTATGGAAATGCTCATGTAGTAACATTAACAATTAATAACATTTACAATAGAAAGCAACTTTAAAGAAGTATCATTTTTACTTATGCACATTTAAAATTAAAATGGCTAAATTATCACAGACATTTACTACAAACCCACAAACACCCAACAATACATCCATTTCAAAAGTCATCACTCCAAAAACTGGATAAAATCCATCTATTATATCCTAACATGTAGAATACATACCATAGTCATTAATAAAAACCTTTGATAAACTCACCTCAAAGAATTTGTGAATGCAGCAAAGGATACTTTAAAATAATGCCAATATACCAGACTGATGACCACTCGTTACTCCAAATAAAAAAACTTCATAGATTGATCTAAACTAACATTAAACAGAACTTAATTTCACAGACACACAAACATACACACACAGACGAGTTTAAAAATATCTATGCATGGAGTCAAATGTGTTCCCACACACAATAAACTCAATCTATGCCATTGAAAAAACATTTGTATACATAGATATATATTCATGTAAACCTATATATATACTGAGAGAGAGAGAGGAAAAATCAACCACCCTAAAAATATATGTGCATATGGGTATGTGTTTACATAGGTATACTTACATGTATGCAAATGTATACACACACACATACACAGAATGCATATTTGTGTATGTGTATATGTATACATATATATACAAACAAATTCATGCTTTTATATATACAAAAAAATATCTGTGGATACCAGAGATCTTCACTAATAATTAATTCTTATAGGACATTCACAGACACAAATCTTAAAATCAAGAAAAGGTTATATCCCAATCAAAACAATCTTCACTAAAAAGGCAATAACTGAAGACTACTCTAACCATTTCCTGAAGAAGAAGTAAAGTCTGAAAATCCAGCAGAACAAAAGTATATGAAATAATAAAAACCTAAATGCAAAATTCAGAATCATTTGCAGACCTATTCATGTGAAAATATATATATATATATATGAAAGTAAATATGGATAAAATCCGACAGTATGAAGGTAGCAGGAAAAAATATAATCCAAATAGGTGAATATATCAAGATGTAAAGTAGACGTTAACGTTTCGGTTTATTAACCATCATCAGGACTTGGATATGAAATAGTTCACATATCGATGAGTGCTTGCTGAGATGACTGGAGCAAATGAGAAATATACAACGAAAAGATACATAAACATGCACATAGCGTTCAAAATTCGGAAAAAACATATACCAAATACATTCTTTCATAACATTTAACATGGATGATTCCAAATGATCTATACATATGTAAACTTATTTGTTGCGTATTTCTCAATAAACGGGAGGTTTTGTCTTGTTTCTTTGAAAAATCCTACATTTTCTAATATTTTTCCACGTGCCAAACACGTTCTGATGACTTTTGAATTTTGAACGCTATGTGCATGTTTATGTATCTTTTCGTTGTATATTTATATTTTATATATATATATATATATATATATATATATAAAAGTAAGTAAAGTTGGCAACTGTAATTGAGAGCGACTTGAAGGCTCCTTTTCAATAGCTACTGCACTGAGGTGTAGGGGAGGGTACAACTCCTTTCCCAGGATAGCTCCACTTTACTCTTGATATGTATCTTATAATGCTGAGTTTTAAGCAAGTACCATTTTTTGAGTCTTTGATATGACTCAACCTGGAATTGAACACTGGTCTCCCAGGCCATTGATATTCATATGTATATGTGTGTGTATCTATATATATATATATATATATATATCCATTCAGATAGTTTGAGTTGGTCACAGATTTATTCTGTAGTTGAGGGCGACCCGAAGTCCTCCTTTTCAATAGATACTACACCAAGGTGTAGGGGAGGGTGCTACTCCATTCCCTGGATTGCTCCACTTTACCCTTGATCCTTACCTTATAATGCTGAGTGTTAAGAAAGGTGGCATCAAGTACTATTTTTTAAGTCTTTGGTATGACTCGACCTGGAGATTGAACCTCGGTCTCCCGGACTATTAGTGAACACTCTACCTATTAGTCCACTGGCCCAGTATATTTAGCTGTTATAGTAGTACTCATATTACAGTGCATTTAAAAACATGGGTACAAGTGTGTTCGCTGATATATTTAAGTTAGTGACTGGAGATTGTGGAGTTATTTTTGATAACCCAATGTGACCAGACTGGTACTTAGCTGTTATGACACATGTTTTGATTCTCACAGTCATGGTTGTAAGTTCAGTATTTTCATCATCAAAGATTCTTGCAGAAATTGTGACTGAATTGCTGGGCGACGTTTCTCACGTATTTATAGGTCTTTGGACATGCAAAGCGGATCACATCTTGGGGTTTTGTATTTCAGGTGGGAATCAAAATATAAGCCCATTAGTAGTTTTTGGACCAATCAAAAGTTGGGCTGATTGCAGTATTTCCCCGCTGTTTTGGATCTAAAATTGCACAAAATTTGACTGTGTTTCTTGATTGAAATTTACGCTTTGCCCACATATATATGTAAAAAAAGAAATTTTTCCATTGTAGGTCCAAAAAGAGAAAAAAGTAAATATTTAAAAAAGAATAGGTCCAGATTTGTATTTTTAAAGGTTTTTTAGGGTTTTCTATGGGTTTTTATTTTTATAGAGGTCACTGTTGTGTGTTAGATTTCTTTTCCTCCTCCTTCTTTTCTTTTTCTCAGAGTGTGTCTATTTGTCTGAATACATAGAAACTCCAAACCCCAGTGATCTCAAATTTAGACCCATAGTAGTAGGCTCATTATGGCCAACTTAGCAAACTAATAGACATTTTACTATAACCTTTTCTAAACAAGATAAAAAGCTATATTAGAAACAATATACATTTTTAAACTTCATACCACAAGAAACTGTTCCCAACATACTCAGTCACATTTGACATCACAAACCTATACAGTAATATCCCCCATGAATTAGGAAAACAAGCCATCTCATTTTGGATAGATAAATACCCAGATACATTACACTGAAGATTTAACAAAAAAATTATCATAGAGGGTATAGAAATAATCCTTCCAATTCAGTGATGTTAATTACATCCAGACCCTAGGAACAGCTATGGGAACTAAAATAGCACGAACATACACCACCATAACCTTAGCATATTTAGAAGAAAATCTATACAAAATTATAGGTAAAAAATATGGCAACAACATAAGAGGAGAATTTACTCAATCATGGAAAAGATGTTTAGATGATTGCTTCATATTCTGGAAATGTCCATGGGGAGACATTAACAAATTACACAACCTATTCCAAAACCTACATCCCGAAATAAAATTTACTATGGAAAGCAGCTCAAAAGAACAACCATTTTTAGACCTCTCCATAAAAAAACAAAAATGGACACATCATCTCAGATATCTACCACAAACCCACAGACACACAAAAATACATTCACTTCAAAAGCCACCACCCCCAAAACTGTAAAAAAATCCATCCCTTACACTCTACAGGATGGAACGATAAAATTGTCGTCCTAAAGAAAATAACACAACAGCTTTATTTTAAAACTTTTATTGAAAAAATCAATTCAGGAAACTTGATTATGTAGTAGAGCTGACATCTATTCAATGTAGCCACCTTCAGCCTCAATCACCGCCTCGATACAGATCCGGAACTAAGAGCATGCCTTTTCCACAAGCGCGGCGGGAGCTTGGCGAATACTCAGCAGATGGCAGCAATCAGGCTGGCTTTGGTGTTATGGGAGGTCATGTTGGTGATGTTCTCGACGTCTGACCAAATGAAGTAGTCCAGCAGGTTCAGGTTGGGGGAGGAGGCGGGCCAGTGAGAGAAGGGTACAAAGTCATAGCACTCCTTCTGAAGCCAAGCCTGGGTCTTTTTAGACTTGTGGGCCAGTACCGAGTCCTGCTGCCACACCCAGGGTCTGCCACCGGCCACCTGATTGCACCAGGGGATCACCACACTCTTCAGCACATCCAGGTACACTTTGGGGTTGACTTTCAAGCCGACTTCGAAGATGTGAAGTGGCATGATGTGGCCCTCACTTGAAACCACATCAAAGACCATAACCGTAGCCAGAAACTTTGTTTTCATCACCATGGGCATGGCCTGTTATTCGTGGCAATCCAGAGTTGTATTTTGAGGGTGCTGACAATTGTCCTGTTGTCATAACTTGGATCAGTAGAGAACATGTGTTGTACAGCGGTGCATCTCCGATCTCGCTCATTAAACATTGTGTCACTTTCAGACATGATAGAAGGCTCCTATTGCTTTTGGCATTTGTACACAACTGGCCAACTAGTAGATGGTCTGCAACAAAAAAAGAAAACTGGTTTTCATTAAACGGAAATGGAATCATGTCATCGGACAATTTTATCATTCCACCCTGTAGCATGTAGAATATACACTATGATCACTGATAAAAACCTTAGAAGAACTCACCTTAAAGAACTACTCACAACCCTACACCGAAAAGGATACCCAACAACATTGATAAATAAGCGATTCAAATTAGCAAAAAAGTGCCACAAAAAGAACTATGAAATTTGAAAAAGCATAATAATGAAAGACCCCTAGAGTATGTAGCAACCTACAACAAAAACAATCAGGAACTATTCACAGAAATAATAATGCCCATATATCAAACTAACAATTACACATTACTTCAAATAAAAGAAAAAAATTTCATAGATAAATTTAACCCTACATTGAATAAAACATGAGTTACACACACACACACACACACACACACACACACACACACACATATATATATATATATATATACACACAAAAAAAATTAATAGTAAAAAGTAATTGCC
>OY757925.1:21541992-21586992 GCA_963585895.1 Sepioteuthis lessoniana | reverse complement strand
TCTTTCCGTAAATATCGTCGCAATTTTTTTAGACTGGCGCTTATTTATTTATTTTTAATGTTCGCTAGTTTTCATCATCAGTTTTTTGGGTTTTTTTAAAATACGTATTTATTTACTTTTATGAACGATGAATATTTTCAGTCATTAAATTAAACTGTTGGTGTTTGGAAGAAAAGATTTTGTCTTGGATGATATTCGAACTAATATTTTGGAGTTTGAATCTCGTCGGAAACAGAACATTTATTCTGAATTTTCAAACTGTAACGGCCGAAGAATAAATTGGATAAAACATTACAATTAAAAGCAAGAAAAATTGATTAATAAATAATGAAAACGAATAAACAAAATTAAAATTCTAAATTTCGGAATTTCCAAAAACATAAATAAATTTCCTTTTTGTTTTTTTTGGGGATTTATTTATCCATTGGTAAATTTTGGACATATTTTCACTTTTCTTTCTGTTTTTTTTTCATTCATTTTCTTTTTTTCCTTTTATCTTCAGTTTTAATTCTTTTTTTATCTTTTTTTTTTCTTGAATAGTTTTGCTTACTTTATTTATTCGTTTTAAATAATTATAAAAAAACCCAACAAACTATCAAATCATTTCTTAAAATCCATATGTTCTTTTTTTCTTTCATTTATTACTTGATCTATGCGCAAATTTATTTTGTAAAAACATTTATTTCTTTTATTTGCTTTTATAATTTGTTCGAGTTGATTTTTAAAAAAATACAAAAACAAAACAAAAGAAAAAAAATCTTTTTTCTGTCATCGTTTTTCGTTTATATCAATTGTCAATCATTTAAAGGAAATTTCTTTTTCTATTTTGACTTCTTCATTAACTTATTGGTCCATTTTCAACTGAAAAATACTTTTCTTTCTCTTATTCCTTCATTAGTTTAGCTTTTGTTTATTTACATATTTTTCATTCATCATTTTCTTCCAAAATTTCTTCTATCCTTCATTGAGATTTTTTTCTCTTCAATATGATTGTCGCTTTTCATTCATTTCTTCTTTCTATTCTTTTTTTTTTGTATTTTTTTGACAAATATTTTTGAAATTCTTCATGCATCTTATTAATTCAAGATTTTTTCTTTTTTTTTCCCTCGCGTTTATTACAATGAGTATTTTTCTTCATAAAGGTAACATTTTTTAACACCACCACCATCACCACCAACCTCAACACTCTTGTTATTTTTTCCTAAAGTTGTTTGTTTTTTATTGAACAAAATATATTTGAAGGTTTCGTTTAACTGATTATTTCAACTCGTTCGGGTTATTTAATGCCTCTACTTGAATTGAAATTTTACAATAGTATTTATTAAGTAGAATTGTAGTCTGTATAGTTAGAAGTATGTTTGTCTATATAATGTAGGTATATTAAATGGTTTCAAGCAACTTTTCCGATTTAACATCAAAACAACAACAACAACAACAACAACAACAATAATAATAATAAGTAAAATTGAAAGAAATCTAAAAGAGAGCTAAGTACCTGGACCTCGCAAGAGAACTGAAAAAAAACTACGGAACATGAAAGTGACAGTGATACTAATTGTAATCGGTGTACTCGGTACAGTCACCAAACGATTGGTAAAGGGACTGGAGGAATTGGAAATAAGAACACAAGTGGAGACCATCTAAACTACAGCATTATTAAGATCAGCCAGAATACCTAGAAGAGTTCTGAGACATGAGGGGACTTGCTGTCACTCAAACTCCAGTAGAAGACCATTAGCTAAAGCTGGTGTGAAACACTTTCAAATGAGTAAAATAATAATAATATAATAATTTGGTTGCTCAAGTTATATGGTATTAGGTATTCCTGTCAAATAGAATTTGCTCATTGTTACTTGAAGCAGTTCTATCCTATACAAGTTATTTTAAAACAGATCTATTTTACTCGCAGATAGGAGCCTAACAGGTACTACCAGTCTGGTTCAAAGTGGATCTAAGAGAAATGGCAACGATAGAGTACTTTATACTTTCAAGAGCTCCTTAACTGGAGTCGAACCACTGGATGCAATTTAGTCTCATACTCAGGACACCCCTTTTCTAGGACTCTTACTCTTCTGCAGGTGATATTGTGGGCATATTTTAAGCCCCGAAGACAAGGCATGATTTAATCAGCGGTTCTGTTCATAACAATACATATATATATATATATATATATATATATATATATATATATGTGTGTGTGTGTGTGTGTGTGTGTGTGTGTGTGTGTGTTTTAATTTATAATGTACATTGTAATGTATATATATATATATATATATATATATATATATATATATATATATATATATATTTGTGTGCGTGTGTGTGTGTTTTAATTTGTAATGAATATTGTAATTTGTAATATATATATATATATTATATATATATATATATATATATGTGTGTGTGTGTGTGTGTGTAAGTGTATGTGTATTGTAATTTGTAATATATCTGTGTGTGTGCATTGTAATTTGTAATATATATATATATATATATATATATATATATATATATATATATATATCATTAAGCTTGTAAGATGACATGTACTCGTCGGATGAAGTTTTCAATTAAAAACACACACAAACACACATACCTGCTTAAAACGAATGATATTTCTACATGTATGTATGTGTAAATGACTTACAGGTTTTATAAGTATTAAGATATCAACAAGTGAGAACCTTAAAATGATAAAACTCTTTAATGAAATATCAATAAGAAAAAGAAAAGAGAAAAAGAAAAGAAAAGACAATAGTAAACTGTGTTTAAGTGAATTTATCCTCTGGTGACCCGTTTTCAAACGATTCAAGCAAAGAAAGAACTCACAACCGACACGTGGAGAAGTAGCTTGTTGTCACTGATTATCTTCTCCGTATGATAGTTATTTCTATCTATCTATCTATCTATCTATCTATCTATCTATCTATCTATCTATCTAAATTTGGACACGTGCGTTTTTTCTCCGTCTTTTGGTTTCAGTATATCTCGGTCTTCTCCCGAAAGTTATTTCAAATCAAACGCTCACAAAGGATTCGAAATATAGGAATACTTGTCCTAGGATGAGACAGATAACCGTCTCTTTAACTGACAAGTGAAGCACACCTGACGGAACCTTGTGCGAGTCACCTCTCACCCCACTTCTGTCCTTTGTAACTGCTGAAGCACATAGACTATTTTTATTCAAACATAAACACAAACAAAAACATCGAGACACACATTTTCTATCTTGCTATTTCGAGCATAATATCATTCTTTCGTTCTTTTTGTCCTCTCATGGTGCTGGAATCGATCCTCACACCACCACACGTGCGTGCGCGTGCACGCATACGCTATCTTTCATTGCAGATATTTATAAATATCTATAGTCTTCAATTGGTGTGTGTGTGTGTGTGTGTGTGTGTGTGTGTGTGTGTGTGTGAGAGAGAGAGAGAGAGAGAGAGAGAGAGAGAGAGAGAGAGAGAGAGAGAGAGAGAGAGAGAGTAAATTTACCTGTATAATAAATGTGATAGATATATACTTATGTATATATCTGTCACATTTATTATATAGGTAAACACACACACACACACACACACACACACACACACACACACACACACACACACACATATATATATATATATATATATATATATATATATATATATACCATATAAAAGAAAAACATTTAGAATTACTCATATTTTTAGTAATAATTTCATATTTTGTAATCGTGTTTATTTCAGCAGACCTCATATTTTTAAAATGTTAGATCTGCATCTTCAGGCAAAGAAATAATGAGAAATTTCGAATGAAGATTTAGAAAACCCCACAAAATTCCGGCCACCCTATCCCCTAACCCAAATTTCATTTGCTTATTTTTTTATGTAAAGATCAAGACTCTTTGTTTTTCCTGTCTGGTTGACAAATGACATTCAATTCCTGTATCAAGATGTATCAATTTTTTACTTTTCTTCCCTTTTCACCTTTTTTTATGTAATGGCAAACAAACTTTTAAACCCAAATGAAGGAAATAAGTAAAAAATATAGAATAAAGGCATAAATTGATTTAGAGAGAGAAAATTATCTTATATAAACAACTTACATGGGTATTAATAACCTCATAACAAAATTAAATTATATTATAAAATATCATATTGTATATTAATACTGTTTTATAAAAAAAACTAAGAAAATTGTCATACCAAAATTTTTATATTATTCAATTTAAAAGTAAAAATGAAAATCATACCAGTTACTGTTAAGACTATTATCTAAAACTATGTGTGTATGTCTAAGTTATGGGAGTGTCTGAGTCTGCAATATTTCAAGAAATTCTATTAAATTCGGTGATTGGTTCAATGTATTTTATTATACGAATATCATCATGATCATTATTGGTCGCTAAGAAGAAAGACAAATCCAATTGTTAATAAGTTGAGGGAAACAGAATTGAAAGATTTCCTTTCCAAGAAAAATAAACAAATTCATTAAAAAAAAAAAAAGAAATAAAATGATGAAAAATAAAAAATAAAGACGAAAAAGATCATTAAACTGTATTTGATATAACATGATATTTGATGACTGGAAATTATTTAAATTTTGAATAAAAGACTCGAACTGATCGTCAGTTTTGGAAAAATAGGAAAAAGAAAGTTTGACAAGAGAATAAAATTGTATCTTTTAAGATGTTCTATTATTAAGAAATACATTTATTTTTAAAGCTTTTCAGTTCAGAGATGAATTTTACATATATTTACCATACTAAAATTTTTACTTTTGAAATGGACCTTTCTCAAAGTCTCTGTACATTTTCTTTATCATTCATATGTAACAACAACAACAACAACAAAAACAACAACAACAACGACAACAACAACAACAACAACAACAACAACAACAACAATAATAATAATAATAATAATAATAATAATAATAATAATAATAATAAATTGGACTTTGCTGTCTCGGCTGACCACAGAATAAAACTGAAAGAAAGTGAGAAGAAGGATAAGTACCTGGACCTTGCTAGGGAATTGAAAATATTATGGAACATGAAGGTGACAATTATACCAATTGTAATTGGTGCTTTTGGTACAGTAACTAAAGGATTGTTAAAGGGACTGAAGAACTTGGAGGCGGGATGACGAGTGGCGACCATCCAAACTACAACATTATTGAGAGCAGATAGAATACTGAGACGAGTCCTGGAAACATGGGGAGACTTGCTGTTACTCAAACTCCAGTGAAAGACCATCGGCTAACGCTGATGTGAAAAACTCTCAAGGAGTAAATAATAATAATAATAGTAATAATTGTCATTTAGGCTCGAGTAAAAGACCATCGGCTAACGCTGATGTGAAAAACTCTCAGAGGAGTCAAATGATAAAGAGTATAAGACTAGACACGACTGGGTGGAGAAGGTGATCCACTGGGAATAGTGCAAAAAATTGAAATTTGACCATACAAACAAATTTTATATGCACAACCAGGAATCCGTCTTGGAGAATGAGACGCACAAAGTTCTCTGGGGTTTTGAGATACAAACGGATCACTTAATCTCGGCCAGACGACCAGACCTAGTGAGAGTTAACCCCCGACCCCTCAAAATACCCCTTCCCTTCAAAAACTCTGCCGAATAGTGGACTTTACCGTCTCGGCAAACAACCGTGTGAAATTAAAAAGAAAACGAAAAGAGAGATAAATATCAAGACTTTGCCAGAAAAGTAAAGAAACTATGGAACATGAAGGTCACGGTAATACCAATTGTTATTGATGCACAAAGGATTGATAAAGGGACTGGAAGACTTGGAAATAAGAGGACAGGTTGAGACCAACCAAACTATAGCTTTATTAAATCGGCCAAATTACTGAGAAGAGTCCTGGTGACTTGAGGAGACATAGTCACTCAAACTCCAGTGGAAAACCATCTGTTAACGCCGGTGTGAAACACTCTCAAAGGAGTAAAATAATAATAACAATACGCAACAAAGTAGCAGATGTACACTATGCAATGATTGAAACGAAATAATAACATCATAATGCAGTTAATTAGCGCAAAGAGAGTATATAACTAGGCACAATATGGGAAAGGTGATCAACTGGGAATTGTGCAAGAAGTTTAAATTTGACCATACGACCAAATGGTATATGCACAACCCGGAATCCGTCCAGGAAAATGAGTCACACAAAGTTCTCTGGGATTTTGAGATACAAACAGATCACTCAATCTCGGCCAGACGACCAGACCGAATGATAAACAAAAAAAAAAAAAAAGAAAAAAAAAAAAGAAAAAAGCGAACCTGCCAAATTGAGGACTTTGCCGTTCCGGCTGACCACAAAGTAAAAACTGAAAGAAGGTGAAAAGAGAGATAAATACCTGGACATTGCTAAAGAATTAAGAAAATATGGAACATAAAGATGACGGTGATACCAGTTGTAATTGGGACAAGAGGAGTTGGAAATAAGAGGAGGAGTGAAGACCATCCAAACTACAGCATTGTTGAGATCGGCCAGAATACATAGGAGAGTTCTGGCGACTAGAGGGGATTTGCTGTTAGACTTTGGAGGAAAACCGTCGGCTAACACTGGCGTGAAAAATTCTCGATGAGTGGATGTTTCCGTTACGGTGGACTTCTGCATGAAAATAAAAGAAATAGAAAAGAAAAACAAATACTTGGACCTTGTCAGAGAACTAAGAAAGCTGTGAAACACGAGGATGACGGTGATACCAATTGTAGTTGATACTGTTGGAATGGCCCCCAAAGGCTTGGAAAAAAGGACTGGAGGAATAAGAAATATGAGAAAGAATCAAGACCCCTCAGCGTTATTGAGATCAGCCAGAATACCCAGAAAAGTCCTGGAGACTTGAGGAGACTTGTTGTCACTCTAGTGAAAGACCACCAACTGGCGTGAAAAACTATATGAGAGTAAAATCAGCATCCTAATAGATCATAGAGTGAAAGTAAAAAGGAAAACGAAAAACTGGATCAATACCTGGACCTTGCTAGAGAGCTAAAATATGTAGTATGAATGTGACAGTAATTATAATCACATTAAGAGTACTGAGAACAATCTAGGAGAACATAGAAAAAACTTGGGTAACTGAAAGTCCGAGCAAGAATTGAGACCATCCAAACCTCGGGCACTGCAGAGATATACTTAGAGATATTTAGAAATATCTTAACGAACTGAAGTAATTTGCTGTCACTCGGACTTCAGAGCAGGCTGAAGGCTATAAAATTTAAAACTTTTTAAAGAATTAATTTAAAAAACCCAGGTTTGGTTGGTTTCTTTGTTTAATTGCATATCAACCTTCATAAGTTATTTAATGCTAAAGCCATCATTGTTGAAGAACAGTAATAATACCGGGTAATCCATTGTTGGGGAGATAAGGAAATTCATACCTTTCCTAATGGTATTAGTCAGAAAGTAGGATCAATGGCGTGACTGGAGTTCCACCTCACTTTCTTCCAAGTTGCAGTCAAGCAATTTAACCATTACGCCATTTCTCTAAAAAAACAAACAAAAAAAACACACGTGTATTATTTTGATTAAGTTCAAATTAATTATTATTACATATTTAATTATTGTTTCATGAGTACAGATGAAACACACTGATTCAAGGGAAACATTTTAATCAGAGAGAGAGAGAGAGAGAGAGAGAGAGAGAGAGAGAGAGAGAGAGAGAGAACAAATATACTACACTTTGATCCTAACAGAACTTGTTGGTGTAAGAAAGAAACAAAAAAAATAATAGTTTAACACACACACACACACACACACATATACACACACACACACACACACGCACGCATGCTCGCACGCACACACACACACACACACATCCGCGCGCGCACACGAGGGATATAAAAAGTTAGAACTCTTATAAAAAATGCTCCCAAACATAGCTAGTCAAAGACAGACGATAAAAATATAATTAAAAATTAAAGTGCAAAAAAAAGAAAGAAAAAAAAAAAAAGAAAAAAATGAAAAGTCTTTTGCGAAGTTACTTTTTGTTTTGATTGTCTTGTCTATTTTATGTTATTTTACTTTTTGCAAGTCGAGAGGACTCATCAACAGAGACAAAGCTGATTTCTTTCTCTTTGATTGATTACCACAATAGTCACGTGTCATATTGATTTATGTTAACATGTTCGTTTTTCTGACACATTTTATCTTTAAAAAAGTTTTTTCCAGCCAGGATTTTTAACTTGAAAAAGACGTAGATATAAATCCACTTTCCCGACACATAACATTGATGTCATTCACATTTACTACAATATTGTTATTTATAACCAAAGAAAGTTTTTAAGGAAATTTCTAACATTTAGAATTCAAAATTGCTTAAATCGGCGGACTTATGTTGAAAACTTAGTTATAAACAAAGTTTTAACCCTAGAATTATTTCTAAAAGATTGCTATATTTTTTAAAGAAATTTTATTTAATAAAATTGAATTATTTCAAAATTTAAGCAACATAAATCGATGAGCTTATTGGAAAGCTTCATTACATATAAAGTTTTAAACGTCGAATTATTTTTAAAAATTGCATAATATTCTCGAAGAAATGAATTCAAGATCAACGGAAATCCAAAACTTACTGAAATGTCGAAACTAAATATTACGAGGAAAAATGAATTTTAATCACAGAAAAAAACAAACAAACCCGAAAACGAAAAACAGAAATCTGAAGCTAAAAAAAGGCAACGCATGTACGAAGAATAATATAGAATTTTATTTCTTTATTTAATCTTCAAACTTTATCATTTAAAAGAATTTCCTAAAAAAATCTATTCGAATGGAAAACAAACTGTTGTTCTAATCGGATAAAATTTTTAAAGAACAAAATAAGTTAATGTTTTGATTTTTTTTTTTTCGGATTTTTAACTCCTATCTTTTTATTACATTCTTATAATCGACTTTCGAATTAGAAAATAAATTCGAATGAAAAACAAGATTAATTTAACTCATTAAGATAATTATCTACAAACATTTATCCAAAGGTTTTCAAATCAACATATCGTAGAAATTAGATTCTCATGTTTCGTCAGCATTCTCTTAGATTCTTGATTAGGCTGGCCTCCCTCCTCATGTGTTGAGGTTTGAATCATAATAGTTTGAAGTCGTAAATTTATTCATTTTCTTTTGGCACATTCAGATGAATAGACAAGCATATTTAGTGAGAACGACTTTTATAGAGAAAAACGTATATATTGTTTTCACTTACTCAGAAAAGAGTATATCAAGAATATATTCAACATATTTTTACTTGGAATGTCAATATTAAGTGTTTCCTTATATCAAAACGCTACTTTCATTTCATTGTTTTGATTTCAAATTTCTAATATCATTTTTAGCGCTTCGAAGATTTTGTTTGATATCAATAAAGGTAGAACTTGGTTTGATGATCGCATAAGCGAGAAACTGACTGTCACCATGTGCCGTTGATCCTGTTTCCACCATATCTTAATCTTATACACACACACACACACACACACACACACACACACACACACACACACACACACATATATATATATGTTGTTTGTACAAGTTTGGTTAAAAAAATGGGATTTTCCTTTTTATGATCTTGTTGCATTTTTCTCTTGGTGATGATTTTTTCTGTATCGTTTTTTTTTGTTTAGTTTGGATGTGATATTTATTGTTTTGGAAGAGATACTTTGGTTGGCATGTTAGTTGTTGAAGATATTTGATGATATAATAATCTTACTGAAGACGATCACTCGATAAGATCAAAATCGCTTGGGAGTAGAACCTAGGTCAATTTCTCTATCAACCAGATCCTAGTACAAAGAAACTAGTGAGAAAGCTTGAGAAAAAAAACCCATAAAATCATAGAAAAGTCCTTCTGTAGCCTTTAACCAATCTTGTATAAACAACACACACACACACACACACACACACACACACACACACACATATATATATATATATATATATATGAAGTCCATTATAAAGGCTAGGCACTAAAGTGAAGAAGGAAAAGAGAGCCTTACTTTGCGCCCCCGGAAAATTATTTGCATTCCCTTATCAGTAAATGTAATGGGAACTAATTTTCATGTGTGAAAATACACTTCTACTAACAGAACCTGGTTCAAACTTGATACCCCTCTTAACTGGATTTGATGTCCCCACCATCTTTAGTAATACCACGATGATGATCGCTATCGATAACAAGAGAAAAAAAATCTACCTGGAATGAGTTATTAAAATTTATTTGTAAACCAATTCAATTCTTTTTTTTGTTATTTTGGTTTTTGTTTGGTAAATTCACTGATCACTTTGTTGCGAGGAGAATCAGCACCAGTTTCTAACTTCCTCTTCTTCAAAAGGTAATTAATCGCTCTTCACTTTCATATAATCATTTACTTAGTGAAGAAGACGATCTCTTACAGGATGCAGATGTGGCAGGTATGGTTGAATTAGACATAGTAATTTGGTTACGTTACTTCTGTCAGAGCTTGGCTAAATTCGAGTTCTCGTATTATTTCTATGACTTCTTAGATGGTTGACGCTTTCTTTGTAAAATCTACAGCATAAACTGATCTTAGCTCGCATTTCAATCCATTCAAATTCAATATGTTTTTATATACATCCAAAATTGAAAATGCTTCCATCAGAAGATTTTATTTGTAGACATGAAAAAGCTTCGGATTTTACAATTCAACAAATTTGAACTCTCCCTTTGTTTAAAATCTTTGTTTGACGTGAACAATAACTTCATTCAAAATGTTGTTCAGAACTAAATAATATAAATTTGTCGTCTAAATCTGTCCAACAATAAGTCTTATCAATAGGCAAGTCTTTGATTTTAGCCACCGGAAGTAATAAAACATCATCACTTTAGTAGAGAGTGTCTACTGGCTTAATACGGTTAGAAAGTAAGCAAGCGAATTCCTACTTTCCGGTGACTTTCTGTCCATGACCCCCAGCTTTATTATTCTAATTCTCTTTTTCATGCATCCAACTAGAAGAGAATTATAAAGTAGGGAAAACTAAAGCCCTGACCTATTCTAGCCATGACTACAACCCAAGCAAAAATATTTTTACTTTTCTGCAACAGTATCTTTTCATTTATCCACTGAAATGTTCTGTCTCAGATACTCACAAAGGCAATAGGAAAGCCATTAAATTTATTGTCTTTATTTGCGTCTTTTCTTGCGAAACCAACTGGCGTTTTCCTTACTTATCGCTTATTACTATTATCCTAAGAAATGAAAAAATGAGAAATACAAAAAAAAAAAAAAAAGAAAAAAAAGATACAACTAGAAAGAGGGCGATGAAAATTAATTTTATATTACATAAATTTATTCATCCTGGAAAAGATGTAAAATATGCAGTGAATGCGTAGCATACAAGAAATCTTTGCCCCGAATATATATATATATATATATGAAGAAAAATTGATAACAAGGTGATCCAAGTAGAAGGAGAGATTTATTGAGAAGCAAAGTCGACATTACAGCGTTTCAGTTCTAGTGAACCATCATCAGGAGTATGCGGAGTGATATTAGAGTGATGTTAAATCAACGATGGATGTTTAAAAATGCAAAATACAAAAACCTAGGAAATCAACTAGACGAATAGATTCATAGACCTCCTTCGATATCAGTTTACTTCTGAATAACTCAAGAAAACGCTTTTGTAATTTATTTTCAATTTTCTGAGTATCATCAAAAGTCAAGTCCCCAAGTTTTAGGAACTTGTTAGTATCTTCCAGAATAGCATCCATTTTGCTTGTTGAGGACGAGGACGAACTTAAGGTTATCAAGGATATATTTATTAACAACGGGTACCCCGAGGAGGTCATCGATGTTAATATCAAGTTTACAGTGACTAGGTTAAAAAATACGAACAAAATCTTTGGTCCTCTGAAATGTCCTGTATACTTTAGACTTCCTAGGGTGGGTTCTGCTAGCCAGTCTTTTGCTGATAAGATTGCCTCTTCTGTGTATCGTGGTTATCATGCTGTTAACTTTAGACTAATGTTCACTACGAGGTCGGCCTTTAATTCTACACAAAAGGACAAGTTGCCTATTTCTAAACAAAGTAACTTAATATACAAATTTGTGTGTCGATGTAGTTCGACATATATAGGCATGACTTGTTAACGCCTCGAAGTGAGAGTTAGACAGCATATACCCAGAGTTATCCTGTCAGGCCGTCTAACATCCGGGCACTCTCAGGCAATGGATTCGGCTCTCGGTGAGCATTTGCTTACTATAAATAGTTGCAGAACTAGTTATGAAGATGATTGTTTCTCTGTCCTGCAAAGAGCGAGAGACAAATTTCATCTTAAAGTCTTGGAGGCGATTTATATTTCTATGAATCGCCCCTCTCTATGTGGGCAGTTAAACAATCCTATCTTAAATATTTTGGGGGAACTGTTGGAGACTGGGGTGACTTAAATTTTTTTTCCACCTCGTCCCTGCAATCCAAATTATATAATTTATACCCCCGTTTTTAATCAATTTCCGGTGAATAAGCTTGAAAAGTGCCGGACGAAGGGGCCTTCGCCATTCTACTATTTTAGAAAGTTCCCCCTCTTTTGTTACCAATGATGTCTCTGTTAATCTGTTTATATATACATACATACATATATATATATATATATATATGTGTGTGTGTGTGTGTGTGTGTGTGTGTGTGTGTGTGTATAACCTTATTCTTTTGCATTAAATCTGTATCATGTTATGTTAGCCGTAATTAGAGAAATACGTTCACGAATAAATGCATGCATAAGGCACGCGTCGGTTTTCAGCCCTCTATGGTGAATAGTTTTCCACACACACACACACACACACACACACACACACACACACACACACACACACATATATATATGTATATATATATATATATATATATATAAGGTTTCTCGGGATAAACGTGTGGATATATGTGTTTAGTCTATATGCATCATAAACAGTACCGTCCTCTCAAAATATATTTGCGCTACTAGAATATTTTAGTTTTAATTAACCTTATTAAAAAAAAATCTCTTTTGATTGTATTTTAAAGGCTGTCATATCGGTATGTACTTTTTTAAAAACCAAAATTGGGTAATTTTTTAAAATTGATTTTAGCACTGTAAATGAAAAATAAGGAAATTTCCTAAAAAGATTTGATGTATCTCCTATGAACGATGAAACGTATCAACAGGGATTTTTTTTATACACGATGTTCAACAACAAAGTAAGTTGGAAGTAATCAAATAATGATATTACTCGGGAATAATCAATGCATATGACCAAAGAAATGACCCAAGTAACGACCCAAGATATGTCCTAAGTAATGACCCAAGATAGGACCCAAGTAATGACCCAAGATATGACCCGAGAGACATGGCTAATTTACTCAAAATATCTCCATTAAACGTTGAAAACTCATTTGTACTAATTCAGTTAATCTTTTTAAAATTTGTAAAGGAAAGAAAAATATATTTCTTAACCGTATTTATGTGAGTGATTTATTGCTTAAACACAATGAACATTTCTGAAAAGTTTTCGCAATAAATTGCGACAGACATTAAACAAATGAGTATTAAAAAACAACAACAAAAAAAAAAACAAAAAAAAAACAAAACAAAACAAAACAAACAAAAAAACAAAAAAAAAAACCAACAAAAAACAAAAACAAGCGAGACCCTGAATCTCCACTTACAGCAGTAAAATCCTGTCTTTATCGAATCAAGTGATGCTGTATATATGGTAAGACTGTTAGACAGTTTTCTGCCATGAGCTCCTAGAGAAGCAAACGATTGATTCGAATACGTATTGCTCCTAATTAGATCAACTGAAAGCAAAAATAGACAAATCGTCTAGAATAGGTTAAGAGAGTGTGGATTATTCTATCAGCATAAGGTTTGACCGCATATTTCTTTGATAACCAGCCAAAAATTTGAGCATCTTTGCTTGAAAGTTTTCACTCATCAGCCATATTCACCATATTTCCCCTAATGAATCAAAAATTCAATTCTCTAGAGCACTTTAAAAGGCACTTAGCGTAGTTCTTTGCTTAGAAATATAGAATTCCATGGGAAGATAAAATTATGACGTTGCCTGAAAGATGACAGTTATTAAAAAAGTTGATGTCAATATATCTTTTATATTTTACTTAAGAAACTGAACAATATTTTTGGGAACCCATTTGGACAAACACAGGTACATAATGATGATGATTGTTATGAGATATATAAGTGTGTGCACTCTCATGCGTGTGTGTATGATTATATGTATATATATGTGTGTGTTTGGCGAGGAGAGTGTGTGGGTGTGAATGTGTATGGGTGTGAATGTGTTTGTATTATTCCCATATTGATATAATTGATATACAAATGAAAATATGAAAGGACCTACCTCGTTGTTTAAGTAATCATTTATCAATCTTAGTCTGACACAAGAATAGAAATATAGAGAACTCCTTAATATTCAAACTCACAAGCAATTCTCTATTAGTCTAGATTGCTAACCATTAAACCATAAGAAACACACTGCCTAAAAGTTATACATTTCCTCCTGACACCATGAAAAAGTAATGATCTTCAGGGCCAAATTTCAAGGTTCCTAAGTTTTGATACTATACATATTTACCAACCCCCTCCACACGAGTAGAATGCGACACAAGATCAATTTTTAAATAGAGTTTAATAGGTTTGAATTAAGTGTTTTCCTACTCCTCGACTAGTTGTCATATCAAGGTTAATTTGTCCATTCTTCTCTATTATTTACCTATAACTGAAAGAAGAATATTTGAATGCATGCCTTTTCCAAGAATATAAGTGCTATGAGAAATGCAAAAAGGCTTTGTACAGGATTCGAACTCATGTCACCGAGTCCATTTCCAATGTCAATATCCATTACACCACAGATTCCTGATAAGCTATACAATCTTCCTACCGATTAGAACTAATGTCTTCTTTAATTTTTCAGGATCAGGAAATGTTTTTTCTATTAAGATAAACCTCTTTCCGTTTTAAAAAATTACATTTTCATCTTTTTGAAAACCAGTTGCAATTTCTATAACTCTTTGAGAATAAGCAATATTTTACTCTTCTTTCCGGATGATAGGCCAATGTGATTCTACTGATGTTAGTCTTGTTATACATTGCTATTATTATTAGCGATAGATATACAGGAACATTAGACTCAAATAGATCTCACTTTCTTTCTTTATTCCATTCTCACTGCACACACACACACACACACACACACACACACACACACACACACACACACACACATACATACATATATAAAGAGTGTGAACACAGAAATCTACATTTCATGTTGAGGCTTTTGTGATTTTTTAGATCTAAATATCACTGAGGAGCGTGAAACGGATAGTCACCATGGTGGGTTGATTTCTGTTGATATGCTTATTGTGCGTTCGACGATTTTACAATGTGAAACTAGCTCTGGTTCTTTGTGAAACTAAAGAAAACATTAAATTAATTTTGTATATAATATATATATTATATATATATATATATATTATATATATATATATATATATATTCACTCATACACATGTATATATATATATATATATATATATATATATATATATATATGCATTCATACATACGCGTATATGTATATGTGCTTGTATGTAGACATTTCATCAAGATTTTTTTTAGTCTACTGCAGGACATCACTTTAGTCTGGGAGATATAAAGAGTAATGGGCCTTACATAGCAACACAGGTCCATATGTTTGCAGAAGGTTTTAATTCAGATTTTTCCTTTTTCTAAATCGGTTTCCTAATGGCGGTTCGAGAGGTAGGGCATTAATTTGAGGGAAAGGCCAACGATCAAGTTCGCCAGATTTTGAACTCCGCTCCCTGTTTATATTCTCTCTCTCTCTCTCTCTCTCTCTCTCTCTTTCTCTCTCTCCCTCACTTTTTCTCCTTCTCTCACACACACATAGGTATATAGTAAAATCCTTTACTTACACAGCGGCAACGAAGCAAAACTTTCAATTGCCATTATAGTATTATACGCAACATTTTTCAAACCTTTTAGTCTCATAAGAAAGGTATAATTTATTTTCTAATTCCATAAAAGTAAAACTAGATCGAGGAAAGAAAACAACCCTCGTTTTTAAATCTGTTCTACAATATATATTCGGAAAAAGGTTAAATTGCAACTGTTTGCATGTGATAAAAATGTCAGCTTATTAAAATTTGAACAATAAACTTACCTTTTTTATATTTAGTTCTTAACGGTCATTAAGAGGTAGGATCTTCTATGAAATTATTTTGCCAGATGTAAGAAAGTTTCTAATTTTGAAGGAATGTAAATTCAGTAATTTTAACGGAAAGTAGGTTAGTTCTGCCGCGTGAGTAAACTAGCATTTTATTATATATATATATATATATATATATATATATATATATATATATATATATATATATATAGTGTATTTTGACGGCAAATTATTATTCAAACAGGCTTTGTTAAAGACCAAGAATATTTCTTCTTTATGATTTTTAAGTGTGAATGTTCAAGTCTTCTTGTTGTTTTTCGTATGTCGGATCAAGGTAATTTTTTTTTTACCCAAGCAAGTGACGTGTTCAAAGCGCTTGGCCAAAAGATATGGGACATTTTCTCTATCATCTTGATCCTGACGTAGAAAAAACAAGAAGACTTGAATATCTAGATGTGAAATCAAAGAAAAAATATGTGGTCTTCAACAAAGCCTGTTTGAATAATATATATATATATATATATATATATATATATATATATATATATATATATATATATAGTATTGCACTTTAATTAATACAATTTAAATTTTTCTTCAGATAAAAAGTTAATTTTCTTGTAAACCAAAAGAACATTGTAAAATCGAAACGGATATTATTTGTAATTATTCATTACAAACTCTATACCATAGAAATTCTGTGATGAAAATATCAATGTGTATCAGTCCAAAAATAAGTACAGCCTTACATAATTGTCATTTTTGTTACACAGTTATCGCATTTTTTTCAGGTTTCAGAGTTTCAATGTTTGGTGCGCGCCCACGTCCACACAGACACACACACACGGTCGCTGATGCATACACGCATGTATATATATATATATATATATATATATATATATATATATATGATATTTTGAGGATATCAAATTCCCTATTTTTACTATTTTCATATATACATACAACCGATGCATAAAGAATGTTGGAAGGTACATCACCCGAAATGTATGGTAAAAACAACAAAGATGAAATTGTTGTTGAACTGAAATAATAATACATCCATTTGAATCTCTGAAATCTAAACAAAATATTTTTCTATTGGACTTCAAGTCAGACTGACATTTGTAAATGGACATTTCAAAATGTCAGGCATTTGTAATTGATTCCTCATCATTTCTCTAGAGAACTGAAGTGAATTTGTAATACGTATACATTCGTAAAAATTATGCATAAATATATGAAAAAGTGATCTCTTTTGAGATCTACCTTGATCTGTCTAGATCTCATCTAAACATTACGAATAACCAAGTTTATATATATATATATATATATATATATATATATAATATATATATATATATATATATAGCATGCTCTGGAACTAAGATAAATTGGAAGAAATAAATTATGAAAAAGATTGTTTTATGCCAGTAATGTGTGTAACTAAAAGATTTGCGTTGGAAATATTGCCCCTTTTCCAAGGCTTGAACACTGGCCACTGATCCAAGCATGATACACTAGCCACCATGCATATCTTACATTTTCATTCATAAACTTTAGTTTAGTTTGGGACCAGCACAGAAATATGAGACCCCTCGTGAAGTCTGTAAGAATAGTCACCTAGCTCATCTTGGCACAAGAGCAGAAATATCGGACAACCCTTAAAAATTGGACTCATTAACAAAGAGTTTACAAGTTAAGCTCGCTAAATACAAGCGAAATATTTGGTGAATTCAGTGAAAAATGAAGTTCTTTGCCAAACTGATGATTTTTGTCGGATTATTAAATAGACATGTTTTCTACTGTTATCCTGATTGTCTATTACGATCTTTGTCGTAATTCATTCTGTACATTTTCATTGATTGCCAACCTTCCTTGGGCTAATTAGGAGCAATTCTTGTTCCAACTAGTTGTTTTATTTTTTCATAAGATTACAGTAAAATCCAATACCACTATTAAACATCACCATATTCTTTGGATGGATTATTTCCACTTGTTCCATTTTTTTTGAAAAGTATACGTTTTTCATCGCGACTTCCATTTCGTTTTTTTTATTACATTAATGAACGAATCGCTGGCTAATATAACCAAGCGATTACAAAAGATTTAGAACGCTTGATTTGAATATTTTGAATATATAAGTCATCTCCCACATCATATAATTTCAAGTAATCTCTTGATTTCATCGCTATCAAACTGAACTAATCTACTCGACCGTGGAGAATCTTTCAGGGAGAAATCTCCAGTATGAAATTCCGCAAATCCCCTTTTCAAACGTTCGATCGTTCATAGAAGTACCATCCTGGTATTCGATTCACATTTTACGTTTTTAAGGTGTAATACGGTAAAAAGATTGCTTGTCTTTCATCTGCTGAATTAGAATCAATAACGAAAATTCACCATTTCTGACAATTAAAACAAATCCTTGCCAATATGACAGCTGTCATAATAAAATCAAAAGTGACCATTTTCAATGCGCTTAGTTAAACTAAACATTCTTAATCCGATCTAAAGAGAAACAGAAACAAACCTTTTGGTCAACCCAATATTGAGAATGTATAATTTCCGTGCAAAAGTCATTGAAAAATGTCCTGTGTTCAACATCCAAAGATGAAACCTTGATTATTATCGACTAACATTTTTCGTAATTGTTATCCGCTTAAAAGACATTATCTGACATTCTTTTGTTCTTAAATGCAATCATATACAATAATTACTGAATTACCTATAATGAAGGAATGGTTAAGATTGTTAATATCGTGAGAACTGTGTTGTTGATAGAAATATGAATAAACCTCGACCAGAATAAATTTAAATAAAAAAGCCGACCTGAAAGACGCAAATACAAACTAACCAAAGGGTTTAAAGCAGAAAAAGAAGAGCATATTTCAAATCTTCACAATCTTATGGTCTTTTACTTCCGAGCAGCCTCAATTCCATTCGATCGTTTAAACCTTACGACATGATAGCAATTAGTTTTCGTATTTAGAGTGAATGACCATTTTTTTTATTATTATAACTCTTTGCTGATTAGGAGTCTATTTGGTTTTGATAAATGTGAATTTTGATATAAAAACAAATTCAAATAGAATTACAGATTAGAACATTTATTCGACTCTCTAAGTGACATAGATGAATATAAGATACACATTGATTCTAAGTTTAAAAGCAGAAACGTAGGTTTAATCAGTTTGAATATCACTGATTTCAGTTGTGAATCTGATGTATATTCATGGAATAAACCTTTTAGATGAGGAACATTATGTGTGTCCAAAGAATGTTTCACGCATGTTTTTCTGCATTAAAACGTGTTTTTTAACCTGTAGTGAATGGAAATTATGCTTTTTGAACTCAAGAGTGAAAGAGACATCTTAAGATCATGCTAGAATGTTTTTGAAAGCCAAATAAGTTTAATCATTTAATTAATGAATAAATACTTATCACAACAATAACAAATGGAGTTACTTGCCTTTTTTCTGAGACTTCTTCGATACTATATCTTTTTCTACGAAAGCTTTTCAAGAAGAATATTTATTACGCTGCACAATCTCCTGTTTTATTTAAATGTATTCATTGCCAATAAACTTTCATCCTGGCAAAAACACGTTTAATTTCATTGTTGCGGATAGCGATCGAATCATCGTATAACGTGAAAAAAGCAAAAATAAAATTTGCATATATCTTTCAGTGTGTTTTAAATAGTTATCAAAGTCTGACATGTGATGTTTTTAGTGGGATACCACACACACACACACACACACACACACACACACACACACACACACACACACACACACGCGCCATATATATATATATACGTATATTTGGGCAGCAGTTCTTCACTGATACAATTAATTCAATAAAGTTTGGGTTGTATATTTCTAATATGTTGCGCCTCGAGAATCTGCAGTTTTTGCTTGTTATTTTGTTGTTCTAATATAGTATTTTCCGAAAGAATTTCTAAAATTCAGTGGGTGTTGGGCTATAGAACTTACTATGCATCTTCTGTTATTATTTCCATCGCCCAATATCTAAAATAACATTCATGCCCGACAAATGAATTTCAGAAGAATTCTTACCGAAACTACGGAGTTCATTTGAATCCAGTGTTAATGTCTTTAGCTACAGCTGCTATTTATAGAAATAAATTTTATATAAACAAAATTTTAAAATAAATGCTACACAATGCACCAGTATATACGCCCATTTTTACTAAGTAGTATTGTAAATACAAAAATTACGTCACTTTTGCAATACATCCCCCTCTCGATGATGCGCCAAGATTGGACAGAAAGTACTTGGGAAATAATTAATAATGGAAAGTTTATAAACCAATTCCTGCCGGATATCATTGGATCGAAACGGCAACTCGAAATGATTAACAAAAAATATGTAGACAAAAAATGTCTATAACGTTCAATCATATATATATATATATATATATATATATTAGAGGGTTGTCTAAAAGGTAAGGCACAATCATTTGCTTATCAAACATGCTTATTACAATACGAATAAAAGATTGTTACTACATTATGGGTATCATATGTTACTTAGTTGCCATTGAGATTGGTGCACTTGTCCTATCCGTGCACAAGAGCATAAATATCCTTTTCGAAGAGAATAATATCAAGCGATTGGAACCATCCCTTTCACTTCTGTAACAATACTTTCATCTTTATGGGACCGCTTTCTGGATAAATGTCATTTGAGGACCCCAAACAGGTGATTATAATTTGAAAAATACAAATGATGACCAAATGGTGGGTGAGCTAAAACATTACCACAGAATCAACCACGCACTGGAACATATGTTATTCCATCAACTGCTTTGGTACCTAACAGGAGGATGATTTTCGATATCCTAACTTATTGTGGATGATTTCGTGAATCACCGACAGTGAAAGATCAAGTTTCGCAGCTATATCCCGATTTATGCCCATTTATTATCTTGAATCATTGATTCAATGTGTTAGATACTCATCGGTTGATGATTCACTTTGGTTCAGTAAAAGAAGAAACACAACGTTTTGTTTTTTTCTTAGGAAAATAATCTCTTCTTTTTATTTCGCGTGTCTTATCTTTTGAACGTAGACTTCACGTGAATACCCCGAAGAGCGAAATAAATGCGCAGAAGAGAGAGTCCCAATTTCAACTAGCCTATGACGTCATGTTAAGACTTTTTCAGCCTTCCCATGGGGGGGTCCTTCAGTACTTGACGTGTCAGTTAGTGCACCTGGGTAAGGTCATGTTTGACAACCCGTCGAGTTCGAGGGTCATGACCTTTTCATCTCCTTACTTTGAACCTGTACCCTATTTCCTCGCTTCCCCTGAGCCCACGTTGGCTTTCTTGAATCAACTTTGGCACAAGGCCTTCCATTCTCAGCACCTCTGTCAGTGCATACGTTATATTACAAATGTGCATAATGTTGTCACCGGTTGTTGATAAAAATAAGGCTTGTTCTGTAGATTCGTACGTCCCCTTGTGAATACACAACTCTAGGTTGATTTCTGTTCATGAATTTTTAATGGATTTTTACACTTGGCATGTACTCATTTTGCTACAACTCGCAATTCTATGTTTTTCCTCAGGAGGCAGCCATCTTTATTATGACGTCACATACACATATGTTCTCAATATTAAGATTGTTCAGGTTGTTGTAAAAATAATGCATATCTACTGTTGCTTTATGCTAACAGATTATATTATGTTTTAATTCCGGTCGATTTATTACTATTTGTATCTTTACTTTATGTGTATATTCTGGTAAAAATAAGCCAATAAAAATTTGTTTCAAAGTGTGCACATCCTTGTATTAGGTGATTAATTTTGGGAATAAACATAAAAAGTAAGACATCGGAGACTCTAATTTCTGTCTGATCATTTTAGCGACGCGTGAAAAAAGTAATGATGCAGGTTTGTCATTTTAAAATTTTACATTTTAAACCAAAGCGTTTAACACTTTTAAGTCGCTTTTCAAAAAATAATTATTATTGTCATTAATTATTTCTCTTTCTGTCTTTCTCACTCTCTCTCTTTCTCTCTCTCTCTCTCTCTCTCTCTCTCTCTCTCTCTCTCACACACACACACACACACACACATATATATATATATAAATAATTATGAATACATACATATATGATGTGTTAGGTCGCTCAAAGCACTGCTGATACTAAGTAACCTATACTACCTGCTTCATAGTCGTATCATCTGTGACTAAACCAAGACCCCCACTAAATTTACCTGGTGAGGAGGGTGGCTAATTGTTGTGAGACTGAAACTTACCTGCATCCTGGACTCTTCCAGCACTATATTACTAGCGTCGTAATATCCTAATACCAGTAGCAGTAGTAGCAGTAGTACAAGAAGTATGACTACCAATATTGGACACTATCTTTTGTAACTTTTGTTCATATATCTTTCTTACCTCTAATCCGTGTTCCGTGTTTTCCTTCTATGTATCGACTTTGGGTCCACATCAGTGGCGACGTACGGATTCGAGAAACGCACTCGCGCCGAAAGCCTTACTAGTCCCACATTCAATAGCGACAGAAAGATTCGAGAATTTCGTCCTCACCACATCAGGCAGAGGACCCGCTCAATCACACAGCAGTGTTGAACGAGAAAAATTAATCTGGCATTTCTACATCAGCGACACATACAAAAATATTCCGCTTACCAAAATCAGTGATGAACTAGTGATTCGACACCGGAATATTTAAGATTATAAATGTCTGTCCAAATAATATAACGGACAACTTGTTCGGAACAGATTGGATGGAAAAATTCAATCAATGGGATTGCCCAATGAGTACAGTTTGTCACAAAATAGAAAGTACAACGTCCAATTCGGTAAATCTCAAAAAGGAACTAAAACAATGATTTCCCCAGTTTTTTTTTTCTGGCGGTCTTGGGAAATGTTCAAAATTAAAAGGTAAGCTCTAGGTGAAGGACGGTGCATAACCGGTATTCAAGAAGAAACGGAATGTCCCTTTCGCTGCTCTAGAGCAGATCAACAAAGAATTAGATAGACTTGAACAAGCAGGTATTCTGTCAAAAACATACTTTAGCGAATGAGCAGCACCTACGGTCCATGTAAAAAAGAAGTCCAACCAAATACGAATGTGTGCCGATTTCTCCACAGGGTTACACGGTTCCTTGCAGGATCACCACTATCTTCCACCAAGCCCTGAAGAAATTTTCAACAAACTAAATGGTGGAAAAATCTTCTCCAAAATTGACCTCTAAGACGCATACCTTCAGATAGAGGTGGATGAAGAAAGTTCCAAATTGCTCTGTATCAACACCCATAGAGGTACTATTTACCCAACCCCTCCGCTCGGGCAGGATATGACACAAGGTCAATTTTTAAGAGGAGTTTAACAGGTTTTGAATTCAGAGTTTTCCTTCTCCTAGACTAGTTGCCTCACCAAGGCTGAAGAACCTAGTCCGTCCTACTATTTACCCATAGCTGGAGGGAGAATAAGGGGGTTCATACCTTTCCCAAGGGTATTTGCCCGAAAGTGAACGTAATAGCGCGACTGGAGTACGAACTCGCGTACTACGATTCCGCAGTTCATCGCTTTAACCATTACACCACGAGGACACCCATAGAGGTTTGTACAAATATACCAGACTAGCTTAGGGAGTCAAGTCCTATGGCAATGGAGATGTGGCGATGTATGCAGATTTGATCTGTTGGAAGCATGCAGTAACATATTTGTTCATGGGCAACAAGAGTCTTATCCAACATCGTTGTTATACCCACCCGTGACAGGGACTTACCTAGGTGGAGAGTCTTGTGTCTGAGCAGCTCTATTTAGGAAAGCACTATGAGGAAAAGGCTAGAAAAGATGACCAAACACTATTTGTCACTTCAACACTGGTTAGTTTCCCGCGGTTAACGGTGGCTCATTTTTAGCGGGAAGAAGAGAAACATGAAACCATTTTTACATTACCGGGTTAAACTTAAAATCTGCAGTTTGAATGTTTGAATTTTTCTTGATCATAGTTCTCCAAACCTTCTAGAAAAAAGAACTTCAGAGATTACAGATTGATATTGCTGCTCTCTCAGAAACTCGACTCTCAGAGGAGGATCAGCTGACTGCAGTGTCATCAGTCTGTAAGTCTTTTGGGTTGGAAAGCCGAAGGGTAAACGATGTGAAGTGGATATTTAATTAGCCGCTAAAATAACCCTGGCAAAATTTTTAGAGTTTCCTTCAAGTATTAATGATCTCATAATAAAACTACGTATCCCACTCCAGTGTGGACCGTATGCAACTTTATTCTTCGTTTACGCCCTAACCATTCAGGTTGATGAGAAGATTGTCAATACTTTTATGAATCACTTCGTACTGCTATTGTCTCAACGCCAAATGATAATAAGTTGATCACCCTTGGTGATTTAAATGCAATCGTTGGCAGGGATTTTGGGATATGGAATGTGCTTGATCGTTATGGCGTTATGGCATGTGTAAATTGTATGCAAATGGTCTGAAGCTACTTAGCCTTCTTCAAAGCTCTATTTGACTATTTACAATACCGGAAAAAACTTAAATAAAACATTACTTGGACCCACCCAAGATCAAAACATGGCCATATGATTGACTTTATCGTAACAGACATGATATTTGTGATGTCTGTAAAATACGTGTCATGCGTAGAGTAGAATGTGACATAGATCACAATTTGGTGTGAGGAAGGTTTAATGGAGTGAAAATCCCCCAGTGTCTCGATAAACTAAAATGAAAAGATGTTTTTGCAAACTTAACTTAAGGACTTTATTGTTTGGACTTTGATAGTACATTTGAAAATCTTAGAGACCAAGTTTATTCTACTAATGTAGATATACTTGGATTTATAGTGGGGAAACATGAAGACTGGTTTGACGATAACGAACCAGCTGTCAGCTGATTTGTGGTCTTATAATTACTGGTTATATTTAAATACACTGCAGAATAAGCCATCACTCCAACCTTCTGTCATGAAGGAATATATAGAATCCAAACGTATGTCACAATGGGTACTGAGGAGAATGAGAAATGAGTGGTCAAAGGTTTCTTCTGAAATTCAGAAAGCTTTTGATCAAAAGTATCTTAAATTTTTCTACGACCTCATGTGTGAAATTTTTGGTCTATATACTTCTTCCATGGCTCCCCTGAGGTCAAGAGACAACAACAACAATACCATATCAAAGAACTAGAAAAAATCCTTAAGCGATGCCCACAGCGCTTTGCCAATTTATTTGATAATCCATCAGTGATCATTACTAATGTTCTGGAGAGTCTTTCTCAATGCGAGACATAGTTTAAGATGAACCAATTGCCAACTTATGCAGGAATTGAAAGGGCAAATAAACAACACTCAAGGGACACTTGGAATCGATGGCCTCCTTATTGAACTGTTCAAAGTGAAAATGTTTAGCATCACAGAGTGCTGAAATGGATTTTTTTACCTAATGTGTTGATGGCGTTTAAGCATGTTAGTGCAAAAACAAAGGAAAAATAGGAATTTATGACAATTATCGTAAAATCATTATTTTGGGTGCAATTGGCAAGATTCATTTCAGAGCCTTGCAGAATCAATTGGTTTGGAACATCAGTCTAGTAGTCATTCTAGAATCACAAATTGGTTTTAGATCTGGCAGGAGAGCAACTGACATTATATTTTCGGCGAGTTATACTCAGGAGAAATGTACTGAGCCATGAGTTCCTCTGTATCAGGTTTTTGTTGATTTGACAAAAGCTTTTGGTACGCTTAAAAGGGATGGATGCACTTTGGATGATGCTTGGAAAAATAGTACCCCGCAAGACGTGTTAACATACTCAAGCGTTTGTTCAAAAAATGAAAGTTTGAGTTGTCATTGGTGGTTGGTTGTCAGATGAGATTCCAGTTGATAACGGGATTAAGCGGCGAAATGTTTTGACCTCGACATTATTCCCGATATTCTCTTCTATGATGCTGAATCACACATTTCATCATTGTCAGTTGGATTTTCGATTTTAGATGGTTTAACTTCAAGACAAAAACTTTTCATACACTGATTAGTGAGTCCATTTATGCTGACGATATTGACTTTCTGTCTCTCGCTGCGGATGACATGCAACATATTGTGGATCTATTTTCAGTTTTATGTACTGCATTCGGTTTAGAAATAAACTGGACAAAAACAAAAGTAATGTTTACTCCCGTAACAGTTGAGCCGTATATTAAGCCAATTATAACCTTTCGTGGCACTAGTTTGGCTATTGTTGAAAGTTGTATTAACTTGGGAGGAACAAGTAATGAGTCTATGGATGCTGAAATTCACCAATGGATTCAAAAGGCATTTGTAGTCAATAGGATGCTTGAAAAGTGGGTATGAACTAACCGTAATATTTCTCATAAGACTCCAATGAATATTTATAGGTCTTGCGTAATACCTGAACACCTGACAAAGAAGTCCTTAATATGGCAGGGTGTACAAGCATTGAGTCACTCATCATAATATTTAAATATTGTGATCAAGTTATGTTGTAGGTATGAGTGATGATAGACTACAGAAGCAACTCTTTTACGGATAGCTACATGCTGGCAAACATTCGCAGCATAAGTCTTTGAAGAGATATAATGATTGCCTAAAAGCAGACTTGTGAAGATAAAAATATATCCTGACAACTGGGAAAAGCTGGTATTAAGGAGGACTGAATGGAGAAGGCATGTGAACGATGACAATTTAGAGAGTGAACGCAATGAGTATGAAAACACCTGTAATGTTTGTGAAAACCTGGATGGCAGGAGATCTCAAACATGTGGTCGGATTTTGCCCTCTAAAGCTGGATATATTAACCATCGATTGTCTCTTATCATAACAAGAGACAATCCGAGCACACGGGTTTCTCTCTTGGAACAAACAATGCGACTTACGCAAAGTGTAATAACGTTTGAAAGAAAGTTTTTGATCTGAAGAAACATGTCATAGATTCTACGGGACATCGACTGTTTTTTGCCTTTTTTAATGTGATATCATTTTCTTTTATAAGATCTGTGTATGTTCGAAGTAAGTAATCTAAGCTGAGTATAAACAAATATGTTGCTAATGTATCTCTTTGCAAGATTCCAGAGACAATATCGAAGAAGTCTGTATCTCGATCAGATTAGCAGTCAACTGCTTTAGTATTTTTGTAAAACATAATTATATATATATATATATATATATATATATATATGTATATATCATGTCTTGCTGCTAGTAAGGATTTTCCTAACTCTCTCTCTCTCACCACTCGTCCCTATCCTTCATCGCTTTTGGCAGGTCTTCTAGACTGCATCCTGCGTCCGTACAGAGATGTTGTAGATAAGTTCTAGTTGGTCTTCCAATACTTGTATGTCCGTATGAAGGGGTCCATAGGAGAGGGTCACTTATGAATTTGTCCTTATTTCTCCAGCAGTGTCTTGCATGTCTTGTTCGTCTAATTAGGATGGGTTTTGAGATGAGAAGTAGGTCGCCGTACAGCTGTTATTTTGTGGTATTTTACTTCCTGGATTTATTCAAATGAGCTCGTAGCATTCTTGTGCAATTGCCGAAAAACTTTTTTTCTATATGCTTATTCACCGTCCATGTGGTGCATCCATATTGTAGTATGGAGACGGCCGTTGCTTGGAAAAAATTGTGTTTTATATCATCGGCTAGGTCTGACTTCCATATGACCGATAATGTATCGGGAGCTGTCATGCCTTCGTTAGTCACGTATTGATGTTATTTTCCGTAGTTGAGACGCTGCTTGCTAGTTTCAGAGAACCACCATTTAGTGTGGAGATGTCACCTCTTTGATTAAAGCAAATGTACTCCGTTTTGTCTGCGTTTATATGAAGGCCTATGCCACCTGCTGCCCGTTTCAGACTATGCAGCAGGGATCGGGCTTGGGCGGGTGAATTTGCCAGAAGCGCGATGTCATCAGCGAAGTCCACGTTTATAATAGTCCGTGCGGGATATCGTCTGCGTCTTGCCTCTTCCAGTATAAAATCATTTTCTTTCATTAAAAAACCCCGAGGCAACACTCTTATTATTTGTAGATTTCTCCAAGGCATTTGGCTCCATACACAGAGGGAAGATGGAACGAATACTTCTAACCTATGATGTCTCTCAAGAAACAGTCGCAGCCATAATGATGCTCTATAGAAAGACGAAAGTAAATGTTCACTCACCAGATGGAGACACAGAGTTCTTTGACATTGTCGCAGGTGTTCTACAAGGAGATACATTGGCCCCATACCTGTTCACAATCAGCCTAAACTACGTACTTTGAACATTCGATAGATTTAATGAATATATATATATATATATATATATATATATATATATGTGTGTGTGTGTGTGTGTGTGTGTGTGTGTGTGTGTGTGTGTGTGTGGTCAGTATTTTGGCTGCAAATTATTGATTATACAAATTTGGTAAAAGGCCTAGGAATTGCTCTATCAATTTGACCCTGATACAAAAGAAACTAGCAAGATATAGAAAAAGTAGAAGATCATAAAACGGAAAGTCCCATGTTCTTTAATAAAACATCTATCTATCTATCTATCTATCTATAAATAAATATATGTATATGTGACTGGCTGTTATCGGTCTGACATAAAGTTAGGCAGGTTTGAAGCATTTCGCGAGTCAAGCCACACTGAGGAGTTGTGATACAACGAAACAGTCTTGTCTGTGGATGACAATGCATACACACACACACACACACACACACACACACACACACACACACACACACACATATATATATGTATATATATATATATGTGTGTGTGTGTGTGTGTGTGTATGTATGCATTGTCATCTATCTATATATATATATGTGTGTATGCATTGTCATCCAAAGACAAGACTGTTTCGTTGTATCACAACTCCTCAGTGTGGTTTGACACGCGAGATGCTTCAAACCCGCCTAACTTTATGTCAGACCGATAACAGCCAGTCACACACACACACACGCACACACACACACACACACACACACATATATATATATATATATATATATATATATATATATATATATATATATATATATCCTCGTTGGAAATAGACACGGCGACAACTCGAATTCAAATCTGGAATGAGGCTATTTGCATTTCAGAAAACACTCGGGAAATGAATGCATTCAAATATTTGCTCCAGTCATTGGTTAACAGTACGGCATACTTGGCTCATTAACCTTAGTATGGTAACCGGTCTAAGAAAAAAGCAAACACGAATTTAAACCTGTGTAACACTGCTTAAAAAGTGACCTTGTGTCACATTCTGCTAGTACTTAGATGTTGGGTTAACACACACACACTCACACAAATATATATATATATATATATATATACACACACACACATTAGATGTATATTTTTAAATAATCAAATCCACTTATTGATACGAGACTCCTGTACTCATTGAACGTACTAAATGTACTTTAGTTCAAATATTAAAAAAATACTTAAACATCGATATAGATGTATAAAATAAAACAACTGAAATAAACGTGTTTTACTGTGGTATCAATTTTTTCTCAGTAAATAATACAAAGTTGACCGGACAGCGTCCTCCCCGGTCGCCACTTTCATCTTTTAACTGCAATAAACAAGTGAATTTGTGTCGTTTTTTTTCTTCAGATAAACAGCTCTAATTTAAAAGGTCGAATGAAAACATCTCTAAAATGTCTTACTCAGAGTCATGAAGTGTAGACGGAGAGGTAGTAGATGTTTTGCACTCTTTAAAACAATCACGTTACATCGCTATTAAATGTCTTGAGAATTAACAAATGAAATCAAAATTTTAAAAATAAATCTATTATCTGAAAGAAGATCAAAATAGTTTTGCAAAAAAGAGAAAAAAATCTAGGAATTAGCCAGGTGCCAACAAAAAACTTGTAACCATTCAACTCTACTTTTCAGAAACATTTTATTGTTGGTAGTAATATACAATTCATTTCAGGTTGGGAAGAAATAATTATTAAGTTGAGAGAAATAAAATGTATATATGTATGCATGAACAAACAGAAATTTATTGTTTTTTTTCTGCAAGTTTCAACCTTATGGTCATTTTAGGAGAATAAAACATTTTCAGATAAAATTTTAAAAAATTGGTTTATATGGATGTAAAAGAAACATGAAACTAAATTAGTCATAAGCAGACGCCACCATATTTTAATATCTACTGTTTTGTTTTTTTTACTGAATATTCCCTAATATTTGTTTTATTTAAATTTCCGAGATGAAACCCAATCAATTTTAGAATATTCGGACTATTGTCTTTATACTTACAAAGTTTTGGCTGATGTGTTCATCGGCCTTCCTCGAACTGACGCTTTATTTAAGGGAGTAGATTGTTCTAAATCCATTAACCATAACCGGGAACAAGTGTTGAGCTATAGTAAGTATTCCTTGTTATAGGGATTGAACCTGCCATTGACTTCACTTAAAAGAACTTTTCAACCAGACGCCGATATCCTCTGTGCCATTTAGAATGAATTTTTGGGACTTATAATCCGAATGTCTCTATCAACCTATGAGATACTACTCACTACTATAATGTATGATTTTTTGCCTTAGCTTACGTTGGACATTCAATAAGTTTCCAGACTTTTTTTTACTGGCATTTAAAATTGTCGTAGACTCTTGAGAATTCAGTATGTTATTGCTATACATCTTATGATTTAAGCTTTGAATGAACTACTACAGTAGGAATTGGAATACACCCTATTAAAGCCTGATTGTCACAGCTGGTTAATTTCAAAAATTCAATCTGGACGTGAGGACACTTTATAAAAACACTATGCAATAAAATTCTGTTTTAAACTTTGGAAAAAATGATGCTACAGAAAAGTATGGAATGCTTCAGACTGCTTTTCGACCATCTTGCATGAATCGAGCATCAGTTTTTGAGTGGCATAATAGATTCAAGGAAGGCAGGGAGTCTGTGAGGGATGATGAGAGGTGTGGGAGGAGTAAGGAAGTCAATACACCAGAGTTGATTGGCCAAAGGGCTAGGGTTAGGGTTACTATGTTGAGGTTTTAAGGAAGTTCAGGAAGAGATTCTGTCGGAAGAGGCCAGCACTCTTCAAATCGGGTCAGTGGCATTTCCAGCAGGACAATACACCAGTCCACAACTCCATCCTTGTCACAGACTATTTGACCAAGATAGGCATCAAGACAGTTCCTCAACCTCCCTATTGTCAGGATCTTGCTCCCTGTGACTTTTGCTTATTCCCTAAGCTCAAGGAAAAACTTAGAGGCTGTCGTTATGAGACAATTGAGGAGATGAAAGACGAAGGTCATTGACACGCTCACGCAAGAGGACTTCCATGGGGCCTTGCCGAAGTTGTTGGAACGGTACAAGTGCATTGCAGCCGGAGGATATTACTTCGAAGGGGACTAGAGTTTCATATATGTACAATCAATAAAAGTGCCCATACGAAAAAAGTCTGGAAACTTATTTAATGATCCTCGTATATAGAGTTTTTTTTTTTATTGAGCCTTTTTGATTAACAGTTCCCAGATCATATTCATGCTCAACAGGTCACCGAAGCCCAAAATATCTCATGCTTCTTTAAGACATCTTATTCTCCAGTGTTATTCCGATCTGTTATTTTAACTTCTTCCCACAAGGATAGATGGTTTCTTTTATGGTCAGCCATATTTTTCAACCTCACCTCGACAGACTTCTTTTCGATGTTCCTCTAGGCTTACTTTTAGTGGGCGACGTGTTTCGCTTTTGTATACTTTACCACAGCTGTACTTAACAGACGTATTCAGGCAAGTAATGAAAACCGCAGTTTGTTTAGGGACTCTCAACCACGGTTGTGCCAGACTAATTTAGGCCTTGAAGAAGCCTGCTTAGTAGATGTAGTTCTTGCTTACTTTGCTACCATTGGTCAGTGTTCGAGCCATTGGTCAGAATTTTAAAAGCTTATTTACAACATGAGGCTTCTCCATTTGAAAGTACCTTACTTTTCTACTTTTCGATCAGCATCATTTGACTATGGGCCACATTAAATCTATCTATCTATCTATCTATCTATCTATCTCGGTATGATCCTATTTACCCAACCCCTCCGCTCGGGCAGGATATGACACAAGGTCAATTTTTTTAAGCGGAGTTTAAGAGGTTTGAATTCAGAGTTTTCCTTCTCCTAGACTACTTGCCTCACCAAGGCTGAAGAACCTAGTCTGCCCTACTATTTATCCATAGCTGGAGGGAGAATAGTTGGATTCATACCTTTCCCAAGGGTATTAGTGCTATGTGAAATGCAATCAGTCTTGTCCAGGAATTGAACTCGTATCGCCGTGTCCATATCCTGTGACGATAACCATTACACCACGGGCACCTCCTATCTCGGTATGATGCTATCTCCTTTTCTCACTACTAAATAACGGAGGGAGTCTCCATGATGTAGTAGCTAACGTGCTGGATTGCAACATCATTGTGAGCGAGTTCGAACTCCAGTCAGGCTATTACATTTAGTTTCGGACGAATACCATTTAGAAAGGTACAAACTTCCTCTCTGTGTTTATCCTCGCCTCTCTATTTCAGCATCATCATACAGGATTTTAATTGTGCATATGAATATTAATGCCTGTAAATATGTATAATATCTGCATATTTTCTGGTGCTTTATGGAGGGGAAAAACGTATATATATATATATATATATATATATATATATATATATATATATATATAGTATGTGTGTATGTGTGTGTGTGTGTGTGTGTGTGTGTGTATGTGTTTCCATTACCCTGTCATTTTCTCTGAGTCTTGTGAATAAGAAATCCGCCTCAAATCGAAATTCCATTTTCCCATTGGTACTGAATGAACAATTCATATGCGACCTGCGAACGAAGAATGTTCACATATCGATCGGAATCGTTGAAATATCGATTAAGGAATTCGTGTTTAAAATTCACTGATCGATACATTGGTGCCTATCAGAGTGAATAGCATGGAATCTGTGTTCAGCAAACGATCCGTTGAGACCCGCCTTTTCCTTTAGAAAAAATTGTATTTATCCCTATATTTTAAAAAGTGAAAGTCCTTTTTCGTGTTGTAGTAATTTCGACGTTAATTCGTTGATAAAAGGAATATAATGAGTTTCGGTTTGACACTCAATACATTTATAGGAGATTTGAAAAAGTCATGTTAAAGGATAACCATCGAAAATTCTAAGATGTTGGTTTAAAGCTGATTGCTAAGCATTTCAATTAATCTAAACGGATTTGGTTAATAGAAAAGCGTAAGACAAAAAAAAAAAAATTTCCTTAAAAGAGACTTCAACAGATTCTTGTCTTTGTTTTTTCTGTTTGAAAGTTATAAAATTATCATGATATTTTTTCGATTGGCAGAATCATGATGTATTTTTTATGCTAACTAACCGATAAATTTGAAGATGCAATTTATTTACTAATGATTTCATTAAGGTGAAAGTGGCTCCCAAAATAATGGTTGATTTAGCTATAAATGCTAATCTAAAAGAATCATTTAACAAAGAGACTGTTATACAATTAGAAACCTTTTGGTTATAAAATTCTTGAAGATACAGTTTTGATAAAAACCATAACAAAGTCATGAGTGAATTTGAAATCTAAGTGATGCAATTAAGAAGGAAGGGTATCATCGAAAATGTGTTGATGATAAAAGTAAATAAGTAGTTGACATTTATCCGTAACGATTGAGTTGGTGGAAATTAATCATCCTCCTATAATTTATAACAGATAAAAAGCGAGATATATTTAAGGTTTGGTTAAGTTAATTGGTTTAATGACATATATTAACCCTTGATGGTTATTTAATGCCAAACACTGTTTATGCACTTATGAGTATGATTTGTAAACGAGTCCTTTGTAAGTACCGGGCCATTGGCCATATGAGTAGAGTGTTCGCCAATGGTCCGCGAGACCGGGGTTCCATCCCAGGTCGAATCATACCAAAGACTCAAAAATGGTACTTGATGCCGCTTTGCTTAACACTCAGCAATATAAGGTAAGGATCAAGGGTAAAGTGGAGCAATCTCGGGAATGGAGTAGCGTCCTCCTTTACACGCCGTGTGCAGTAACTATTGAAAAGGTAGCCTTCGGGTTACCCTCGACAAAGGTCACCAACTTTACTTATTTTGTAACTTTATTTTTAAACGAACTAGAGCTCATTTGTTTCACACTATTAAAAGGTTCTCAAGTATTGCTATCCCAGCGCAATTAATCCTCAGCCACCACCTTCAAGTACCTTTAAGATAAAAGTGTTAGATATTTGTTCGCCTCAAGAGCAATTTGAAGAATACAGTCGGGACATTCATATAGTTACGATTGATTGGATCGGGCCTTTCTGACCGCTAATCTAGCCCAGAAAGGGCTATAGTAGAGTTTGGAAAGTTATCTGACCACTTCGGTTGCTGTGTCACGGACTGCTTAGTGACCAGGATCCCGTCTTGAAACATTACAGGTCACTACCCACGGCCAGTAGGTAGCCTTGTTGCTCGAGGGCGTCTTATTCCTCTGCAGAAATACAGTCTACAGCATCAGCCTATTGAGCATATATATAGATATATAGATAAGATGAATATAATAGAAACTAGAATGTTTAAAATTTCCTTTTGGTTACAGTGAAATTTTATCTCTATAAGTCAGTTTGAAATATGAAATTAATTCAGAAAAAAAAGTCTGTTATCAAAATTGAATATTAATCGACATTTTGCTAGTGTTACTTCGACTACTAAGAAGTGACCAACTGAGAAGTCACAATTAAAGCACTGGGTCTCGCTAGATCATTGTAAGTTAGAAATGAATTTGTTCATAGCTATTCCAATGATATTACTGTTTACAGTATAATTTATATTAGATCATCAAATTATTTATTGTTGAACATAAGTTTACATACACCTGTCTGTTTTGCACAAAAAATTATTAAAATAAAACTTGAATGTGACTCTTTCACAAATCTAAGAAATATAATGCGGAAAAACTTAATTTTATTGATTGATGATAAATTTTAGCGGCATGTCAAATTGTATAGGTTTATTTTATGCTTAGAGATTTGGAAATCGCGTTCATTGTACTTTCATATCTAAATTTCTTATGTAGGTATTAAAAAATAGAATAGGAATGATTTTCAAACATCTATTTTCCCCATTGGTAAGACTCTTAAAGGTACTCTCACTCTGGGTCATGGAAATGAAGGGGTATTTCACATTTCAGATATCTTTGGAACTAGAGTCTCACCATCAGATGCAGTTTAGTATCATATTCAGGACACCCATTTTTACGAGTGGAGAGGTCTTCTCAGCTGGGGATACAGTCAGTGTATTTCAAGCACTATCGACAGAGCAGAAAGTCCACTTTCGGCCAATCGTAACAACTACTGTCTTCATAATCGAAGAAGAAATATTTCTTCTTACTTCATAGAATCTTACCGAAAATAACTAGGCAAGATATATATTTACGATAGAATCAGTATCTTACTTTTTTTTCAAAAACATTCGACTTGCACAATTTTTGAATAAAGGTTGTTGAATAACATTTACACAAAACGTGTCGGAAGGAAGAGTTTAAGAATGACGCCATTTTGAATAGTACATTCTGTATAATTTGTCAAATTCTCAAATATAAATTTTTATATAAAAATGCAAACATGCATCAGCTCAAATGTGTAGAGGGATTTTTTTATACGAGTGTGAATTATCAACTGGTAATTACCGTAATTGGTTGAAAGATTCGTCTCAGGTGAACTGCATTAACAAATGCAACAATCCAGTTGCCTCAATCAATTCTCATAAACATTAAAACGTCCTTGTAATGTTAACAGAAATAGTTCAAAGCCCCTCGTACACACCTATATACAGAATAATTTGCTCTCTTCAAAATTCTATGGTATCTGTTTGTCTTCTCAGTTTATCTTTTTTTTTTTTGTTTTTAGATTTGTTCTTTTTTTTTTAAACTCAAACAAGGCGTAAGCTTTAATTTGATTGGGAGTGGGATAAAATCTGAACGGACACTAAGGAGTCAGATTTTAAGGGCGCTAACCTACGAATATTTTCTTTTGCGTTTTAAATTTTTTCCCACTTTGTTTTTCTGTTTACATTTCTGGATTATTTCTTCAATGATTCCATTCAATTCTTTAAAATATTTTCTTTCTTTTTTTCTTTATTTCTTTGAAACATTGTTATTTGTATCAAAACAAATTATGAAAAAAAAAAAAGACAAAAAAAAAAAAACCAACCAACCAAACAAACAAACCCTTCTCCACGACGTCGATATTTCATTTTTGTCCAAGTTTACATAAGGTAAATAACTAAAGTGATCGTTACTTATTCAGCAAGAAAAATATTACTTTTTTTCTATTCGTCGCATAATCAAAATGCCTGGTGTTTATTTAAGAATTTAAATCAAATTAACCCATCAAGGGGGATCTAAGAAATGGAAGCTTGAATCAAAGCTCTAAAGCTGAAAATTCAGTGATTAATTGGAAAACAGGAACTAGACTGGAACTTAACATTTTTTTAAAACTTTGAAATGAATTTTGATATCAAATGAATGAAAAAACCTTTTTTCTATATCAGTTAGTCTTGTATTTTTCAAGACGAGGTAATTTTAAGAAATTATTAAGATGAAATAACACTTCAGAAATGTCTTTTCCTTATCTGACACAAAACTTGCCTCGCTTGATTCAAGGGCAAAATAATGAAGCACTCAGTAAGAATTGAATTTCATACCAGATCAAATAAAGTAGAGATCAAACTAACTACATGTATGCTTTAAGGCTTATGTCATTCTTTGTTTCGTTGTTTCTTTTCTTGAAAACTAAATTGTGAAGAATTTCTGTTTAGTGTCAAAGAAATTCTTCATTTCTATTTTTATTCCAGCGTTGCCAAGGATTTTGGGGAAAGATAAAAATTCCTGATATATTTCTGAAATGATTCAAAATATGTGAGTGTGTGTGTCTTAAGGATAAATATGAGATATTTTTGAAAAAGAATACTCTTATTTAAATTTTACATGTTCATAAATAGATAATTTTAATTTACAAAGTAAAGTTGGCAACCATAGTCGAGGGTAACCCGAAGGCTCCCTTTTCAATTGCTACTACACTGAGGTGTAGGAGTGGGTGCAACTCCTTTCCCTGAATTGCTCCACTTTACCCTTGATTCTTACCATGTAATGGTGAGTGTTAAGCAAGGCGGCATCAGGTACCATTTTTTGAGTCTTTGGTATGATTCGACCTGGGATTGAACCTCAGTCTCTTAGACCATTGGCGAACACTCTACTCATTAGGGTAATTCAGGATAAATTATATCAAATGTTTATATAATGTAATTTAGGAATTTATCCACTCGATATATCACTAGAATTTGTTTTCTGAGCAATTCCAATATAATTATGCACTCTACTGGTATCAGCTCATATTGACCTAATGAGTAGAGTGTTCGCCAATGGTCCGGGAGACTAAGGTTCAATCCCAGGTTGAGTCATGCCAAAGACTCAAAAATGGTAATTGATGCCGCCTTGCTTAACAGCAAATAAGGTAAGGATCAAGAGTAAAGTGGAACAATCCAGAGAATGGAATAGCGCCCTTCCCTACACCTAGGTGTAGTTGCTATTGAAAAGGGAGTTTTAGGGTCACCCTCGATTAAGGTCGCCAATTTTACTTACTTTTACTGGTGCCAGGAAATTTATCATGAAAAAAGGAAAAGAGAAAAGGAAAGGTAAGTGCCTCTGACTGATATTAGAGAGTATGTTTCCTTTTTCTATTTGGAAACACTTTATAGTATTCACTGAGTTAGTTCTATCATACCGAATGCATTGCTGGATAAAGGGGAAGTTACTCTGATTATAATGGCAGTAATAAGAGTTTTTTCCTCAGGTACATATTTAATGAATGATCTTTGTTTCAGTAACATTTAAAAAATATCAGTTCACATCGCTTTTGTGGGTCGACACACTATTTTTGAAAAACTGGAATTAATGCGCGAAACAGAATAGAAGAAACGATTAAAATTCTTGAAAATCATATTTCTTTGTCCTCCATTACCTTATAACCAACAAAAATAAAATTTGATTAGATGATATTTTTGAAAAATATGTTTACTCAATCAATCTCTCCGCGCCCATATCGGCATTTCTGTAAATGTCTTAAATAAACAGACCCAATTTTAAGCTTTGTTTCTTGTACTAAAATTAAAAGCTACACATAAAAAGGAATATTACACGATTATCTACCATAATATTTAACATAGTGAAAGAAAATGAAATGGAAAGAAATAAAACATTTCGAATAAGAACAAATTTTTACTATTAAGATAAAAAGCAAAAACAAAAACAAAAAAAGAAATGAATATGTTTTCATTTTTCCTTTTCACAAATGGAAGGTAGAAAACAAGTTTTTTCAATATATTTTCAGAGAACTTTTTAAAAATCATATCAGTCAGTCATGGCTTACGAGTTTTGAGTGTTCTAACTTCATGAATGATATGAAAAACATTTTCATATTTTGATATTTTTATACATATCTCGTACGGAACATGGTTTTCAATTACAGACATGAGATATTTGCAAATATTTAAACCAGTTCTTTCTTCAAAGGGTATCAGAGGAAATATATGGAAAATCTATATTAATTGTAAAAGAAAAGATTTATATACCTGTATGATAATTGTGTTCAAGTGATTCATTTTTTAAAATGTAAATGTTTAAGTGGATAAATAAACATATCTTTATAATAAACCGTGACTTTTTCTCTTTGTTGCTTTGTTCGTCTGTGCTAAATTCTACGTGGATGAGATCGTAGTATGGAAGCCTGTAGAAGAATAAAATCTTTCGCAGTATCAGAAAATGTTCATTAAATAATAAAACAGTTTAACTTTCGATTCCAGTGAGTACATCCACCACAAGATTTATAGACAAATGTGTGTGTGTATAGAAACCAGGATGTGCTGCTGACGAGGTTAGAATTCACTGAGACGACATTGAAGAAATGATTTCGGTGGGATGAATCAAATACATCACGAGGAATAATACAATCTCGGTTGTTGGCTTTGAATGTATATTTTTGCTCTTATTTTCTTTCTTGAGAGAGTTTTTCAACAGGGTATTTATTCGGGGAAAACAGAATAAGAAATCTACAATCAATGTCTTGTGAGTCCTGTCCGCTTTGCACGAGGGGCGTGTAGTGAAGTTGCTTGTTTGGATGGGAAAAAGCTGTCTCTAAGCAGACAATTCCAACGACAATCGGATATTCCGAGAAAGTCGGAAAAACCAGGCAAAGAGCATTAAAATGTTTCTGTCAAACGGAAAAATAAAAGAAAAAGAAATAAAATCATGATAAGAAAAATATGAAGTGAAAAAGAACGGATCGATATAACAACAGATGCCCCCGAAAGAATTTATGTGTAAGGGAATAAGTATATATATATACATATATATATATATGACTGCTTATTTCCTTATATGATATATGTAGGTATATACCGGTTTACAAAAGTATATTCAGTATATTCAAGTATATGTACTTATTGAAAAACAACTGCATATGTACAATGAAAATAAAGCGTAGAGCGACACACACACACACACACACACACACACACACACACACACACACACACACACACACACACACACAGACACGCGCGCGCGCGCTCCCGCGCGCGCAAGCGCGTACTTGTGTATGTAATTGTATCATTTAATAATGTAGATGTCACATCTTCTCTTCTTCACACACACACACACACACACACACACACACATATATATATATATATATATATATATATATATATGTATATATATATATATATATTTGTATGTATGTATGCATGTATGTATGTTTGTGTGCGTGCGTACGTAGTGTGCATTTTCTTGCATAAGTAAAACAGATTAGAGCTAAATATTTCGGAAGCAGGTTCCCTTTAAACTAGAGTTTGGTGAATGTGACAAGACGAGATTAATAAACATATGTGACAATATATGAAGATATTTATTTGAAGTATATACAAGTATTCATCTATATACGTATATATAAGTCTCTCTCTCTCTCTCTCTCTCTCTCTCTCTCTCTCTCTCTCTCTCTCTCTCTGTACGTGTATGAGTGGATCTAGGAAGCTTTCTTGTGAGTTGTCATATATAAGTATCTTTGTCCAGATAAGAAGGTAAATGAATGAAACACACATACACACACACACACACACAGAGAGAGAGAGAGAGAGAGAGAGAGAGAGAGAGAGAGAGAGAATATTAACAGACAGAGAGATAAATAGGTAGATAGGAGGAAAGAAAAGAAAAGAAATAGATAGATATACGGTACTTATCGGCATCAAAGACGTTATTTCTATTCGAAATAAATCTCGATTATTTATTGCGTTCTACATTTTTTTTTACCAAACTTGATTTTATGTTTATTCATTTTTTTCAAAATTTTCAAAATCAAAATTGGAGTGAATCCTTCAGGCATGTGTAGTTAGTTTCTTATTTGACGTTGTTTCATCGTCTCCTCGAGATTCCATGTTTGGGTCTGATTTTTTAAATCAAGATTTCCAATTGTGAATTCAAATCATTTTCCTCCTTGTTTTTATTTCACATCAAACGCAAAAATAATCCCGCCATTACATAAGTAGGCGTATTTACTTGCGTAAGTCAACGTATTTATGTTCAAATCGAAACATTTATGAATATTTACTAATTTATTGTTGGTGTAATGTTATTGTAATGATTAACATTACATTAATCAAATAGGCTCGGTAGTCAGACGCAACACGATCTTCATACTTCTATAATTATCATTTGACTTTGTGCTATAACCTATAAAGCAAAAGTTACAATAAGGATTTGAACTCGGATCGCCAATTACAATTTTTTACGACAATGACCGTTATGCATGTTTATTATTATTTTTCTCCTTGCGAGTTTTTCACACCAGCGTTAACTGACGGTCTTTTCACTGGAAGTTGAGTGACAACGAGTCTCCTCAAGTCTTCAAGACTCTTCTCGGTATCCTGCCGGATTTTAATGCTGTGGTTTGGATGGCTTCCGCTCGTCTTCTGATTTTTAAATCTTCCAGTCCCTTTGTTGATTAGTTCGACCGTACCAATTATTACTGGTATCACCATCATCTTCATGTTTCATAGCTTTTTTTGTTCTCTGGTAAGGTCTAAGTACTTATCTCTCTTTGCACTTTCTTTGATTTTCACTCTGTGATCCATCGGGACGCCAAAGTGCCCTAGTCGGCATGTTTGCTTTTTTTTGTTGACAATCACTAGGTCTGATCTTCTAGCAAAATATGAAAAAGAACTAGAGACTCTAATACTAACCATAAGAATATACAGTCAGGCTAGAGGAATGGAATCTGAGATTGAAAAATGTGCCATGCTGTTAATAAAAATGGGGAAAAAGTGAAACAATGTAATAAATACTAACAAATCGGGAAAGTATTAGAACACTTGGGGAAATAAAGAAAATTTACAATTGGGAAAATTGGATGCGGAAAACATCTAACAATCATAAATGAAAGAAAAAATTCCCACAAAAGGTCGATATGCCATAAAGCACCAACTAACTAACATCTTTTCATAACAGCACAAAAAATGTCATAAGAGCTAATTATATCATGATGAAAATTGATAATAGTGTGGATTATGTAGAGACAGAGATGAGACAGTTAATCACATAATAAGCAAATGCAGTAAACTGGCACAAAAGGAATATAACACTTGACATGACTGGGTGGGAAAGTTGATTCACTCAGAATTGTGCAAGAGAATGAAATATAACCATACTACCAAATGGTATGTGCACAAAGCAGTATCTGTTCTATAAAACAGGACGCACAAAATTCTTTGGGATTTTGAAATACAAACGGATCTCCTAATACCGGTCAGAAGACCAGACCTTCTGATCATTAATAAGAAGAAAAGGACTTTTCATTCAGTGGATTTTACTGTTCCGACGGATAACAGAGTGAAAATGAAAGAAAACTAAAAGATAAACAAATACATGAACCTTGCTAGAAGGCTGAAAAAAACTATGGAATATGAAGGTTGTCGTGATTCTAATTGTAGTTGGCGAGTTAGGAATTATTCCCAGAGGCTTGGAAAAAAGAAAAAGACTGGAGGAATTGGAAATAAAAAAAAAGGATCAAGACTATACTGTCCGCGGCATTGTTAGTTGTACTGGTCGTAGTTATTATTGCCTGTATTAGTGGGTTTGTTTCTATGTGTGTTTTTGTGCTTTTAATACGCTTATGATTTTCACCTTTACTATAAACGGGTCTTGTATAGCCAAAATACACTACCAATGAAAAACGTTTGATATTGATGCATATAGATATGGGATTCAAAAGACAAATATGAATTCCATGATCGGCAAGTTCTCTCTTGATAACCAAATGGGCCACCTGTTTGTCGTCCTGCGAATATTTGCTGTTACAATTCCAGGTAACGAGAAAAAGACTGCAGATTGCCAGTCTAATGATACCTTAATTGTCTAGAAAAAGACATGGAATAGAGAAGATAACAAACACGTAATCCACAAGATTCAACCATACAAATAAAACAGGATATTAAAAAATGACGAACGAAAGTTTTACCAACAAATCAATGGAGAAAGCATGAAAAGAGATTGAGCAATTCGACGCAAACGAGACAATATTTCTGGTGCAAACTGTGAGAACAGAAACAACACAACAGAATGACCGAAGGGTTAAATTACATGAAAAATGAATGACGATAAATTGAAGAAAGCCAGACGACTGTAATACACCTGGATTCTTTACAAGTAACACTCAAGAAAGTAGCAAATTGTAAGGTACCAATTTTCCATACTGTTAACCGTCTGACCACTAAGATTTAATCATGCAGCTTAACGGTATATGCACCAGCCATAATTTGTCAGTTTATGATGAATAAATGCCTGTTTATGAGAAAAAGGAGAAAAAATTTGTCAAATGATGGACGGAAAAGAAAATCTAAGAAATATCTTATGAGAGAATTGATAAAATTATAAAACATTACAAGTGATATTTGTATATATTTTGACTGGATCGCTTCAACAGTCTTAAAGAGTTTTGTAAAAATATAAGAAGGATTAGAGATTTAACAAAAAAGTATATAATCCAGGCAAACATAACTGAAAATCATGTAGAATACTAAAGTGCCAAAGGAGATTTGTTGTAATTTTAATCTCCACTAAAAAACTATGATACAAAATATCTATAAGTAGATAATAATAAAGAAGTAAGGAGACTTGCTGTCACTCAAACTCCAATGATTGACCTGTATCTGCTGTAAAAAAACTCTCTATGAGTGAAATAATAATAATAATAATAATAATAATAATAAGAACTACAAAATCAAGAAAAAATCAGAAGGCTCGGAGAAAAATTAATCGTGGGAATATTGGAAGCGGACACCATCAAATAAGTGGAGATGAAAGAAAATATTAAAAAAGAGTATTTCAGGAGAGCGAGGAAACTACTGGAAACTAAACTATATAGCAGAAATCTCATCAAAGGGATAAACACCTGCGCTGTTACCCTTGTAAGACATTCAGGACCATTATTGAAGTGGATGAGGGAAGAACTTAAATAAATGGTTCAGAGAACAAGAAAAAACATAAAGATGCATAAGGCCTTACATCACAGAGACGACGTTGACAGACTATATGTGTCAAGAAAAAAAAGAGGATACGCCAGCATTGAAGATAGTGTCGATGCAGTGATACAACCACTCGAAGATAACATAAAAAAACCTAGAAGACTGATTTCAGCGACCAGAAACAATATAGACAATACAAGCATCAAAAGAAAAAAATAACCAGAAAGCAAAAATGTGAAAAACCCCCAAAAAACCACAGTATGGATATTTCAAGTGACTAACAAGCAAAATTTCACACGAGAAAACTCGGAAAGGACTCAGAAAGGGAAAACTTAAAGAGAAACTGAATATCTTCTGATAGCAGCACAAAACAACATCATAAGGGCCAACTATGTCAATGCAAGAATAGACAATACGCAACAAAATAGTGGATATAGATTATATGATGATAGAAACGAAACGATCAATCACATTATAAGTGAATGCAGTAAATTAGCGCAAAGAAAGTATAAGACTAAACACGAGTGGGTGGGAAAGGTGATCCACTGGGAATTGTGCAAGAAGTTTAAATTTGACAATACGACAAATCGCATATGCACAACCCAGAATACACCCTGGAAAATGAGACGCACAAGTTTTCTGTGATTTTGAGATACAAACGGACCACTTAATCTCGGCCAGACGACCAGACCTAGTGATAGTCAACAACAACAAAAACAAACAAGAAAAAGAAAAAAAAGAGAACTTGCCGATGAGTGGTTGCTGTTCGATTGAGCACAGGGTAAAAGTGAAAGAAAGCGAAAGAGAGACAAGTACCTAGATGTTGCTAGAGAAATTGAAAAGTGTGGCTGTAATAGAAGGAGTTTTGGGTATGATCTATGGAAGATGAAAGTGATGGTGATACCAATTGTAATTGATACTCTTGTTACAGTCACCAAAGGATTGTTATAGAGACTGGAGGACTTGGAAATAAGGGAACAGGTGGAAACCATCCAAACTACAACATAATCAAGATTAGCTAGAATACTGAGAAGAGACTTTCTGTCCCTTAAACTAATGATAAACCATCAGCTAAGACTGGGGTGAAAAACTCTCAAAAGAGTAGAATAATTACAATAATGATATAACCTACCGACAAACGGGTTTGGCATTCTGACAACCACAGAGTAAAAATAAAAGAAAGCAAAAAGAG